>CM074294.1:9407049-9897049 GCA_037194245.1 Opsariichthys bidens
TCAAACACACACATAAGATAGCCAAACACTAAAATGACCTTCTGTAGTGGCAAACAGATTTCAACCTCCTGCTAGAAGTCAGAGCAGACACCCATCTTAATGAGGACCAAAGCAAGACCACTCAAACTTCCTGCTCACGTCTTTGACTGGCCAGATGCATCTGCGCTCACACTGTCCCTGGTCTCACTTCAGTACTTTGATGCCCCAACCGCCGCCATCTGTTCAAGCACACATCGCTTAGGAATTCCCCTCGGAGCTTCTGAGAAGATCTGTTTGAGGAAAGCTTCACCCTGCTCTCAGCTATACATTTGTCCAGTATTGTAGCATGTCAAACAGTTAAAAGATTTATAGGACACTGAAAGACATTTCCTGTTCCCTCAGGCTTGATACATATAAAGATAACAATGGGATATTTGTACAGTAGATATCTAAGTTATCAAGACTACCTGTACCTGACTTAAAACTTGTCTTATACCATAAATTACTCAATTATCAATAGTAGTGTATAATGATTGATTCCTGAAAGTAAACAATCATGGTCCCAGTGGTCTCTGGGCAAGACGTGCTTTTCACTGTCTGTTGGCAATCAGACAGACCATGGCAGAAAAGAAACAGTGGAGTTTCTCCCCAGGACACCCCATGGCACAAATGGTGCTCTGCTTTAGGTAATGGGGTCAGAGGTTAGGCATACATCTGGTCTTCCACTCCTCCAGGTTGAACTTTCAGCAGGGAAAAATGGATGCATTAACTAGATGAAGATGTTCCTGCAGAATTTACACACATGCTGTGGGTTTAATGGACTCAAATGTACTTTTTATGGCATTTTGAAAACATTTACTTTTATCTAAAATTACACTGTGAAAGTATAAAATACAAATTACGGTACATCAATTTTCAATATCAAAGTCAAAAATACAGGAAACAGTGATATTGTAAAAATATTATTACAATTTAAAAAAATGTTTTCTAATTTAATATATTTTAAAATGTACATTAATCTATTTCTGTGATGGCAAAGCTGAATTCTCATCATTCTAATGTACTGATGTGATATGATGCTGAAGAAATATTTATATTTCTTTATTATCAATGCTGAAAACAGTGTTGCTTAATATTTTCTTTTTCTTGCTGACCCCAAACTTTTGAACAGTAGTATACAGTAGATGGAAGAAACAACAACAGACAACTTAAAATAAAAGTAAACATATCAAAGCTATCAAAATGTTGGATTTTTTCCAGGGCTGAGGATCTTGTAGAGATGTCTTGTAAAAGCAAGCCCTGTTATTTATGAATCAGAAAGGAGAAAGTATATGAGGACGTCAAGGTCAAGGAGAATGAAACACTGACACTAACCTTTTGCACATCAACTGAATCCTCATAAGTCACTTTTATTACTTGTGTGGTTGAGATTTCCCATGGGAGCTATAAATGGGCACCGTAACCACAGAGAACACACACACACACACACACACACACACACATCTGAAGAGTGCCATCCATGTGGTCAGCGCTGGCAACACGTCATTTAAATTCACACATTGCATATGTTCATTTACACAGCTCCATTTGAGCTATGACACAAGAATTGACTGAATATACTGAGGATGAATATGCAGTCATTTAGATGATAAATCGCATATGAAAATTATCACAAACTAGTAAGGTTGCACAATTAATCATTGCTTTAAAATGTTTTGTTTACAATATGCTTTTTGGAGTGGTTGAGAGCTACAACCAAATCTCAGTCATTTGCATTATTTGCATGAATGCAATGGCAAAACAAACGGCTTTTAAATTAACAGGTCCCGCTAAGTGAGTGTAATAGGTTCTACTCATACCCGCTCAAAGTGGGATTCAAACCAGCATCACTGGCATGGGAGGTGGACCTACTAACAAGGACGCTACAACCGCAGCCTCAAGTGTCAGTGACTAGTGTGTCTCTTGAGGTCAGGGGAGTGAGGTTTTACACTCATACCTCTAAACCTCACTCGGCACCAATGTAACTGGTCCTACACTTGCCCTGAGCAGAATTAAAACAATGGGAAGCAGGTGCGCTAGCAAGGACACTAAAGAGCGTCAGTCGCTAGTGCGAGTCTTGAGACAAGCTGGCCTCTTGTTACATGAGAAGGTTCAGTACCAAAGTGGGTAATTGAGTTTTTTGTTGTTGGGATTTACAAGATGAAAATAATAAATAAGAATTGAATTCAGGGCCCTCATTTATAAAATGTTATTTAGAGAGACATTTGATCTGAGATCATTTCTGAAATGTGCATATGTATGATTGAGAGAAAACGAAAGAATGCCCAAAAAAACGAATGAAGACAAAAATGAACATTTGCACAAAAAACGTGCGTATGCCTCTCTTCCAGATGTGAAATCTATTTCGGCATTGTAGGGAATTTTATAGCCTATAGATTTTTCCGAAATAATCTACATGTGTGGAGCCAAAGTATGCATACTAAATAATTGAATTTTTTTTTTTTTAATGCTGTGTAATTATGCTTACAGGGTTTTATTATTGTTATTGCTGCTTAGATTTCCAAATACCTGCAGTACTCCCACTCTGCCACAAGGAAAATGCAAAAGCTTGCTTAGAACCTGATATCCGCGAAGCCCTTTTTCACGACGCGACAAAAACGTTTCATGTTTTTATACATCTGAACATTGGCTTGGATTTTACACACTGAGAATAATAAAACCTCTCAGTCTCCTAGTATAAGTTTATTTTTTAAAATAGAAATTAATAAAAGCAATTAAAAGATTAAGCGATATAATAAACATTTATGTTAACTAGCATCGGCTGATTGATGTCAATTTGTTCCAGCAGACTTGCTGAGCGTGGCTTGCGGTTATCTTGTTACTGTTCCTGATGAAGCATTTAACATCACACCAGCCTCAGCGAGAGGCCCTCTGAAGTCATAACAACAATGCAGCGCAACATTACCCAGCAGGCCAGTGTCCCCGCACTCTAGTTTCTGAGAAACACTTGACAGTATACGCTTATTCATCTTTCTCTCTCATTAAAACGACAAAAGAGCTTTTAAATTACGTAAACCGACAGAAGCTGATGAAACCTTGACATTCATTTAGCAAACAAGTAATTTGAATCCAGTAAGAGGTTTGTTTGCTACACAGTTGATAAGGTTCAGCCAAATGCATACAAAGCAGCTTAACACCTGAAATAAAACTAGCAATTTATATAAATGTTCTCTCATGAAGAAAAACATAGTCTTAAAATCTTCAAGAGTACCACTCAGAGCAAAGCTAATGGAGTTTGGCCTGGAAACACCTCATTAGACCAGCAATAATCTGTATTCTTAATTGAGTCCTATTAGATTAAATTGACCCCAAATGGAGTGAGAGGCGTATAATGACTGCTGGTCTGACCCTTGTTTGATCTGCTGCCCAAGAGCTGACACGATGATTGGAAAGACCCCTGCACTTTAGACCTTGCGATTCAACCAGTAGTTGAACTCCGATCGGACACATCCCCTCAATCAAAGCTGTCAAGGCCTAATGATCCTCATTAACAATTTCCTCTGGCCATGCCAATGCCGCTGAACTACAACACCAGAGGTTTTGCACTCATGTCTATACTGACGTTTTCTTTAGCACGAGGACCGTGTGATGAACACAAAACAATTGCGCAGAGGAAAGAGAGGGCAAACAAGAACAAAACAGGAAAAGAAATATTAAACTCAGGCCGGTCTGTGTGAGAGCTTTTGCATCACAGTGAGCTTGTTGTTAGCCTTGGTCAATACACTGAGGACAGCTCCAAGTTCCAGCACAGGGTGCCGTTTCCAAAAATGTCTTGGGGGAGACACAATGTGACAAAAGTGATACTGAGCTGATGGATTCTGAAAGAAAATCAAACAATATGGGTGGGATAGGATTTCAAGCTGCACATAGACAGGTCTTTTGTGGACTTGAAAACTAAAGAAGGCTGGACTTGAGAACCTCAAACATGGACAAAGAGACTCTCTGACTGGGAGTTTGAATCTGGGAAATGTAACAATCTATCATACTTAGGCTCTCTGCAAATATTTTTCCACATCAAATATGCAAAACAAATATTGGCCCTCTCATAAAATACGGGCTTTTGATTTACTGCGAGTGTTTACGGTGGTGTAAATGTAAATTTCGCATCAAGATGTGACATTTTATATGTGCATTGCTGGTAAATAGACTATATTAATGTCTCATTAAAACTGCGGAGTTTGGTCAACAAACTATGTCATTCCTTACACTTGTGCATTTTAAAATGTAAAGGGGAAAAATTTCTGACCTTGAGTTTATTCGACTATTAATTTCAGCAGAATCCAAAGTGTGCTATTCATAAACACTGAATGTGGAAATGTTTTTTTTAAAAAACGAGTTTGACAGGCACAGATATGTTGTGCACAGCCTTTTCCCTCTTTGTAAATTTTAGCTCCGTTTAAACACCGGGCCATCAAACACAAAGATTATTGTCGACATGATGTCAGACTATATACAATAACATGCCGTGCTGTTCATGGGAATATTCTTTTTTTTTAACTTGAGCGAAATATTACACCGCAAAAGGACTGGTTCCTTTTAAAATGCCAGTGGCTCCAACTGGAGTAAAATCATTTGAGGATGTTTTGATGTTTCAAGTGCATGATGATACATAACATAGCAAACCACTCATTTCTGCCCTTTTTACGGGCATTTGTGGCAACAACAATGGTCTCTGATTACAGAATAAATCAAGCAAACACGCCTGTTGTAAATGCCGCACACTAACATTGCACTGTGCCGCTGTTTTAAAGCAAAGGACACAGGGAGCACTGCTGCTACCTTGTGGGCACCAGAGGCTCTTCAAACTCAATTATAGTGTCTGCAAAAAAGTGCAGGGAAAGCAAAGGGATGGCATAGGTCCAATCTGTTTTGGAGAAATGATCCATTCACCAACAAGTGGTTCCCCTTTGCTATGCCTCCCGCAGACATTCCAAGCCATATCCACACTTCAGATATATCGGCACTGAGACGAGATGTGAATCCCGACCAGCGCATCTGGTCGGAACATTATTACCAGTATGCTTCATGCCTAAGGGTCATTGTGGGAGCTAACAAGGACAGTGCAGTTTTCACATGTGGTAAGCGAGTGCCAGGATTCTTTGTACAGAAATCATTGTCTTAAGGATTAGTACAAAACATGGCATATTAATATATATATATATATATATATATATATAAAGTCAGAAGTGCATTAAAAACAATATGATTATGTTAATAATTACATATTATGTAATTATGTTTAACATATACAACACTGGACATCTAACACTGTCCAGGTTTCTGGACAAACTCTTTGATGGTAGTTGAAAGCTTTCCAAAACTCTTCAAGCTTGGACTTGGATTTATTAAGAAGGTTTCTGTGCAACACATTTAAGAGGCAGTTTGGCTAATTGAAATACCCACAGCCATGTCTTGCGGGGTTCCAGCACACCCTTGTCTAAAAAAGCCAAGCAGCACGCACATGGGACCCATATGTCAAAGTTTTTTTTATTAGTAGCAATGTGTGCGCAACCTACTAACGAAAAAGCGCAGAGGGAGTTTTCAGAGTGTGGTGGCCAGGTGCTTCGAACTCCTAGCCGGGTGTCTGGACATGCCACGAACAGTAAAAAGTTGAAATTCTTCTGATTATTTAAAGATTATTTACGATTGAACGTGATGACACTTTCAACACAGAAAGAAATATAAAACCGCTTGACATGTTTTAAATGAATAAATCCTTAAAAGTAAGCCATTTATTGCAGCAACAAGGGAGTTACGGGAGCACTAATAAAGATAACTGATGTACTGCATGATGTTCGGGAGTAACTTCCAAAGTTTTGCCTGGTACTCCCCTGGTATTTTCAAATTGCCTCCAGGAAACCTGCTAGGAATAAATCTGCGCACTGAAACCTAAGGACCAACATTGGGGCTGACTACCTCTTAGCAGCGCATGCGAAGCCCAACTCCACGCACAGCAGCTCGCGCCCACCAACATCAAGTAAGGTTTATATTATGTGCTGGATGTTTGACTCCGAAATCAAAGGAGGCAGGAAATAAGCAGTGCCATTTCTTCTATGGGACCCACATGTGAAGGGAAAGAGGAGAAAAATGGGTGTTACTTACTGTACGGATCATCCTTGCTTTTGGTGCCATTGACTTTTCCGTTCTTATCGATCCTGAGAAAGAACTTCTGGTAGGAGAAGAGTTTTCTCCTGCGCACATCCCCCGTGAGGTGGTTGTAGCTGCGCACATGCCGCCCCACCACGGCAGACGACGAGGAGTTGGCGCCCCTCGGGGCACGGACGGCCCTGTGGGAGTCATGGCAGGCCACAGGCAGAGCCGAACACAGGAGCAGGAGCAGCAGCGGCAGGGAAAGACAGGACAGTCGGAACCAGGCTGAGGCACCCTTAGTCACTTTCCATTTGCACATTGTCCTGGAGCTCGGAAGACTGGGAAGAGCCTCACAGAAAGGTACATGCTGAAGAGCTGGACGGGAGAAAGGGTGATAACAGGAGGTGAAGCCCCGTGAAGCGTCCGTGGCGGTCTCGTCTGCTTGTGCTGCTCAGGCTGGATCCGGTTCCCCTTGTGTCCAGAAGGAATGTGTCAACATCCATAACTCAAAACACCTCTGTGGGGAACCGCTTCACCTCCTCCTGCTCTCCCACGTACAATCCACTGAAGAACCCCTGTCAGACGGGGGAAAACAAGGACAGCGAGAGACAACAAAAATGTTCTGGAGAAGAACGGCAAAACGACCCGAATGCAACAGGGCAGCGAATCTGTTCTTGATGAAACGAGAGGAATCCACAGTAGGAAAAAAAGTGTAATCCCTGCTGTGTCCAGCTCTCTCACTCTCTCAATGTCCCTCTGATTTAGAGTGTTTCCTTTCTGCTCACCACTGAAGTGCTGAGAGGATCCTGAGGTGGAGCAGACTGAGCTCTGACACTCCTCTCACCTTATTTATTTGGTTCAGGGCCCCAGATGTAATCTCTTTAGCTAATAGGGAGACTGTGAAAGCAGTCGGCTTTGAAGATCCGCGTGTGCGCGTGCATGTTTTGCTTGCATGTGTGCGTCAGAATGAGAGGCGACGAGGGGCATTTTTCCTCGCCCCTCTCCTATCTGTCTCACTCTGTTTCTCCCAATTGCCTCACCCACTCTCAGTGTCTCCCTCTCTCTCACTGCCCCTCCCACCCCGTTCCCTCCCATCTGGGCTGGGAGCCCCATGCGTCGGCCCGCACAGGTCTCCTCCGGCTAACTGCTGCAGCCCCGCCGTGGCATGTGAGCCTTATCAGAGACACCTGGAGCTGATTGCTGCTTTTTCCCTCTCATTTACCACCATCCTCATCAGTCCTCTTTCCTACGTTAGAAAAAAAAAGAAGAAGAAAAAAGACTCGGATGTACCTGCACTGTTTGTACCTTGAATTCACTTTTGGAATAAGTTTAGAGTAGCGATATGAAAGTCTTAGCCATTAATCTACATTTAAAGGGCATTTCCTACAACAAAATGAGACATCAATGCTGTCTTGCGACAGAACTCACCCTGAAAACAATCTCTGTTTCAAATCTAGTTTGTGTGTTGTTTAATTTCCTTTTCATATTGTCTAACAGAATCCGTATCTCCGCTTGTTCGACATCCCACTCTATTTTTCAGTGGAAAAACCAAGCCAGATTCAACTTCTGCCAAGTAAATATCATTCATATCATATTTGGGCACATCTTCAGTCCTAAATTCCAACCTGTAGTGCAGCTGAGAGCCAAGTCAGTTAGTACTTTAACTAAACAAGGTGTGAGAAGCTCTTTAAGGCACTATGACATTTCTGTAAGGGGGTGTCCTCAAGAAAAAGCTTATTAATTGAAATTCTGATGTTGCAAAATCATTTCACCTCCATGCCAGACTTATCTTGCTCAAAAAGATCTGTTAGAGTCGCAAAGAAGCGAGGAAGTCAGCCACTAACCGGGGGAGACGTTTGCTCATTACGGGTGGGGGGAAGGGCAGCAAAAGAAGAGGGAAAAGAAACATGTGTTAGTACAACTAAACTGTGCCTAGTGCATTTGAATGAAACAGTATGATTTGCCATCAATTCAATGTCAAAAAGTCTCTTCAGATACAAAGTTTTCTTAACAAACGTTTCCATTGCGCTCAGGGCATTTTGTTTCGCAAAACACATTGCTCTGCAAATCATTGTCATCATTTTCCATAGCATAAAGTTCAAAGTACTATTTCTCGCATTCTTATCTGCATACTGTCATCGAAATGGCAAAGACGTGCGGTGCTGTTCTTGTTCTTGGGTCTGGAGTTAAAACAAAACTTTACTGGCACTGGGTCCCTCTAGTGAGACAAATTTTAACAACAGGACAAAACCCAAACCTCTAGACTAATCCTCTCAAAAGCTGATGTTTGAGGATGAATGGCTGTTTTCAATCAAAGGTGTCTTTCCTCTCCCAGTAACCCTCATGAGCTCCATCTACCTATTGCTTGTCTAACCCGGTGCCCGGGGTCCTCAGGAGTGTTGGTTCAGCACTTAATCTCACATCTCCCTGCAAACACCTTGGTGTTATCACACACTTCCTCTGTCAGACATTTCCTGCCAACACTAGGGACAAGGAAGCAATCAGAAGAATGGGAACTCGGAAAACTGATTATTGTGACACACTTTTAGGGAGGACTTTTAAAGAGGAATTGAATGTTCTTCTGGTTTCTAGTGAATACTGGACCACCCTGGACTAGCCGACGGAAGATAAAAGTGCACGGACAACAATGTGCCTTTTGACCAATTCTAATATTTGCTGATTAAGCCGTTAAAGTGTTTCACAATTATCAAAATCATTTGCTATTTTCTACAACACCAAATAATGTTTTCATGTTTTTTTTTTCCTTCAAAATACTGCTTTCATTTTCAATTTTACAGTTATGCATATTCTGGGATATTATTGTTATCAATATTTTCATTATTTGCTATGGTCTAATACACCAAAATAACGGTTTTATGTTTTTATCTTCAGAATAATGCTTTTATTTTCAATTTTACAGTCATGTATCTCCAGGGATACATTTCCTATAGCATACATTTATACATTAAATCATGTTCAATAATCATGTTTATTTAACCTATTTGGGAAATATAAAATAAAAATATAACAGAAACAATCTAAGGGTTAATGACTGATATTTTCATATGAAAGCTTTTAACAAATAAGAGAGAGAGAACATATGTAAATGTAACACTGGATAAATCCTAGATAATTACTTTTGCATAGGTTGTCTGCTAGAGGGCAGTTTCATGGTTATCCCATTAATATTTCACTTATTTTGATTGCCCTAAAATAAATAAATAAATAAAATGTTGATAAAAATTCTGCTGACCAAGTTTCCCTGTCCTCTATAAAAATAATCATTATCATATTAAAGCAGAGACTCTGGGGTACAGACTGCCATTCACAGAGATAACCTATCTATGGAGGGATTTGTGAAAGGAGCGAATATGAGACAGCCAGAGGATTTTTCCCAGCCAGCCTCTGCCACTGAATGTCCTGCAGTGTTTCTCATTGTTTGCTGCCTCATAAGAGATAGCCAAGAGAGCCTGAGAAAACTAAAAAACAGCACTATTTAACGGAATTCAATCTGTCCCAATAGATTTGAATCGCTAACTTACATGTCTGAGTGTAGATTCTATCTGGCTAATGAGGGGCCTGAATCCTTCTCTGTTACTTCAAAGGGGGTGAAATTCTACCTTTCTTGCAGCGAGGACCTTTGCCTGGGCTCTCTCTCTCAGGTGTGTCACTGTGCAAGCTAAAAGAGAGGGTTTCAGGCAGTGAACTTCCAAAGGACTGTTTGTTCCTAAGTTCTATGTTGAAAGCTAAATATGGGTAAATATACTGGCCAGTTTCAAAGCCTACATTTATCTTGCTCTCATTTAATCCAAGATTTTCTTAATGATTAATTTACAAGCCAACCACAATATTTAAGAGGAAACTCCAATACCGTTCCTGCATTTCTATGCAGGAATGGCATTGGGCCCCTAAGCTTAGTACCAATAAGCTAATACAGCATCTTGCTTCTAAACAGTATGTACTACAAAATTTCACTATTTGTGCAATGCAGTTCAGGCAATTCACATCTGCCACAAATGACGCTAAAATGCGAACTGTTTTACACCTCTGACGACCTTCATTGGGAGAGTAATTTGCCCTAATTTCCTAACCATTTCCCAATTTCCTGACAAAAAGCAGTTCAAGACCTCTTTTGCATGCCGTGCCATATCAGTACCCATATCAGCAATGTGCAGCAGATTTGAATAAATTATTGACTTAGTAAGACTTAATATTCTTAACACTATGCTTTTGGTTTTACGTAATACATTAATCTGCATCTCAGATTTGGTATCATTTCCAGCCAAAAATACGCATGTCAGTGACCATTAAAGTTGCTGCAAAGACTATAACACAGTGGATCAAGACAAACCCTTAACTGTCATTGTGCTTATATGTGTGTGACATTGACCTCTGGGCATTTGAACCTGTGACCTGTCACAATCTCCAAGCTCATTCAATAGCACTAAGTGATCAGCACCTCCAAGACAAAGACTCCAGCTGCCTGGTGTTGAAATATGCATTAGGTAAGTATTCATTAATGGTAAATAATACATTGGTTAGATTAGTTCTAGTTTCAGGGAAAGCGAAGCGGAATGAATAAATGATAACACAATCTATCAAGATCTCTCAAGCGGCAGCTCACGGGTGTAAGGTCCTCGACGCTGGACAATATAATATTTAAGAAAATGAGGAAAAAAGTGGACATGTGTGACATTTGAGATTGGAAACAGAGGGCAACAATTTTGTTCAACAAGCTCAATTAGATTGAAGAAGAGAAAAAAAAAAAAAAAAAACATGTTTCCAAAAACTAAATTAGGTAATAAAGATTTAAATGATAATCTTTTTTAGAATAGAGCCATGCCCCGGGGGTTTTTCATTCAGAAATGAATCTTTTAGTTGGCCTCAGGTGTTTTATCAGGTGTTTTAACTCTCAGTGAAAGATATGAAGTGTAAGCAGAGGATGTGAGGAAATGAGGCCCAGGTGGCTTTAAGTGGGAGGAGACTGGAGCTGAAAATATTCCCAGGCCCTTTAGGACAAAGCAATCTCCCTGCAGTCAAACCTAACCGAGACCGATAAACTCAATAGAGTGTATAAGTGAATTTTGATTCTTACGCTTAATTTTATAGTCTTGCAAAGGGATTTTTGCTACTAGCATGAACAGCCAATGTGTTAAAGTTAAAACCGATATTTATAAAATTCTATCAGAAGTTGTAGGATGACGGTGAGCAAATTACAGTCATTCAGAGGTCACAAAAAGTAGAGCCAAGTAATGACACGGGCGGCTAATCGACAGGATGACACCAGAAGTACCTTTGCCCTCTCTAAGCAGGAGGTGGAGGTTGAATGTCACACTTGAACTGGAGTCTGTGTGTGCAGGATCACTCCATCAATGACTGCCTCAGGTTACTGAGAGTTACTACAGACAGAAACATATGTTCTACTCCTTGTACTAAACCAAACACAAAAAACTTAAGTTTAACTTGTGCATCAGGTGTTGAAAATGATCATGAATAATAACAGAAATAATATGAATAAATATTAAAATATTAATTAATAATACATACCATTGTTATTATTAATACTGCTTTAGATTAAATTCAGCTTTTTTAAATAAAGAATGATATATTATTATATTATATTATTGTTACTTGTTCTTATTGTTGTTTTAAATTCTATTCAATTCTAATTCCAGATTATAAAGAACAAAACTAAAATCGAAATGATCACATCAGACCATTATTAATATACATCAGTAAGCACTGCTTCACAATGACAGATTGAAGAACATGGAGTCAAGGCTATCCATATGTACTCCCTGATAAACAGAAGAAGAAGAAAAAAAACACACTGTCCCCATTAATAGGGACCAGCGCAGCTGCAAGTGACACTGTTGGTCAGTTTTCTTTCACATCACGGTGTCAGTCGTCTAAGAAAATAAAGCAATTGAGGCATACATGCAATGCAGTTCTCTTTCCAGTTCAGTTTGTTATTCTAACTATCTGTAAATGTCAAAAATATAAACAATGTATACAGATGAGTTTAATGAGGGTTGGGGTTCCCTCTTTTTCCTAAAACAAATAATTTCTCGAAGCATTGATTAAACCACTTCACCAAACATCATACAAGTTACTCTGCATAATAATGAAACAATCTTTTCTCAATTTTCAGCTAGCTTAACCGGTTAATAACTGCACAAGAAATGGCAATAGGTCCAACTGATTAGCAAGAAACACAAATGTCTACCATGAATGCACTTTAAGTTGTAACCAAATCCGTAAATCTTGACACTTTCAAGCTGTAACAGTTGCCATTACACTGTATGACTATAAAGACATTATGATCACCTGAGTCTCTCACTCAAAAAGCACCTGATAAAACCACATATGAAATATCAGACATTCCACTGTTTTCATACCAGACAAGTCCAACGAACATATCCTGTCCTGTACACATGTTGCTGTGTGTGTGTGTGTATACATATATAAATATTTTTGTCTTATATTCTGTTTTCTCCCCTTAATATATCAAAGTGTGCCTTCCATCTGTTGCTCCAGTTTGAACTCTAAACCCCCTCTTGTTCAGCAATTACACTGCAACGACGTGAAGCAAACAGACCACATGTCTCTCAATAGTTTCTGTGCCCACTGAGGCGAAAAGAAAGAGAAAGATGCTCTAGAACATTATAATCATGCAGAAAGCACAACAGAGGAAAGATGTGTGTCTAGTTTACCCTGCGGCCGCAGTGAAATGCAATACTTTGTATATTGCGTTACAATGGCATTCTTTTTCAATTACTCTTAAATGCTGATGAGGCCTGGTGACCGTGTGCATATGCTGATTCACAGTATGTGTGCCTGTGTCATTATTGTTAACTAAATCATAAATATTAGATGAAAAAGCTAAAGTTGGAAACAAAAATTAAAACTGTTGCCTTGGCAACTAACTAAAATAAAATAAAGTGAAGTACTAAAATGACTGAAACTGGAAAAAAATGAAAAGTTAAAAAGCACAATAAAATTAGTCAAAATTAAACTGAAATTCAAATAAAAACTAAGAAAATTAAAAATATCAGTAAATGCAATTGCAATAGATAAAAAATAACTTTTAAAAAGTAATATTTTTTAGTAATAAAAAACAACTGTGCGTATTGTGAAACCTATACTGTATATCAAATGTTGTAAGAATTGTCCACAGCTGCATGTGCTGATTTAATTAAAGAATTTTTGCTCATATCTCAGAAATCTGGTAACAGGTTTTCCTTTTTTTCCAGAGCAAAACTCAGCAATCAATTGTTTTATTGCCAATGTGTGAACAGCTCGTAAGGAAACTTAAAAACCCAGACCTTCCCCGACTTCCTAAGTCGTCTAAAAGCCTGTATGTAGACTGATTTTTATGAGAAGGACTAAAAGGATGGGAAGCCTGCACACAATGCCGAAAACCTTTCTTCCAATCTATGACACATGAAATGAATGCTTATGTTCACAATGTTCAGATTAATGATGAAAGAGCCATTCTGTAATGTCAATATGTTATGCAAAGAAGGATTAATTCAAACTAGTCTCATATGTAGTGTAATCAGAGATCCATTTAGTCTATATTCTCAAACATACTTTATAATCAAAGTAAACAAAAAAGAACTTCGCTGTGAGCACTGAATCACGTTCAGTCTCTGGTGTATTACATGTCCATGAGTGCGAGCACAAGCAATAAGTTGCTGGCTGCAGTTCACTTAACAGCCACCGATGTCACTATTAACAAGAGTTTATGAATTCTGTGGCCCTGCCTGTGGCACACTGACATGCACTTTCGGTCTTGTGGACTTGCAATGGCCACTGCGTGTGCGTGTCCGTTAAGCACACGAGACCGTAGAGTGTCCCATTCGTCATTTTAGCTTACAGAAGGGTACTTGCGAGCCTCTTTGTGGGCGTTGTGCACCCTCAATGGGCACTTCTGCTGAGCCCGAAAGTCTGTGAGCTACACAGAGGACTTCTACACGGCATGTCACGAAAATGAGGGCTCAGAGGGAGACCGCGAAGGTTTAGGGTGCCATTTGGGACAGGGCATACATATAGCCACATACGCATACACGATACCCAAAATTCTGTCATTTAGAATGTTCTGGAAAAATTTTCTCAAACTTACCTGTCCATCAAATTTGCTACAACTCTTGTAAAAATATAGTGCTATAATGCTAAAACGGTAAGAAAATCCTTAGAACGAAACAGCTGAAATCAAGGAAACAGCTGCAGCATTGAAATGTGGCTTCACATTTTTCCAATCTGCTTGAACCTCAATGATCGTCGCTTGCAGCTATATTTTGATATTGATTTAGACCATATACCACACATATCATCCACTAAATATATCTTCTCGTGATGAGGGAGATAAGAAGGGGACAAGTTCTCCATATGGCGCAAATATCCTTTGATGGTCATACGTATGCCACATGTCACTCTACAATGGAATGAACCAACCGACACAAGCCACGCAGGACTGAGAGCTGAGAGGGGAACACAGACCGGTTCTATGAAACCATAATGAGCCTGAAGGAGACATCAACACGTGTTAATTACTAAAGCAAGTTCCTCATCTGTAATGTGGGAAGGCGGTTGATCCTGCCAAGCCAACAAAAAACAATAAGTCCAAGTCATAAAGTTGATAAACTCCTCATTAATTTTGCATTAAGCTGATAACTTCCTTATGACTCTAATTATACAAAATGAGTCAAGTACTTCTGATATCAGATGTTGTTAATGATGCTACACAACTATTGTTCTCGATGAGTGATTGTGACAAAGCTAAAATCAAAAGCTTGAGTCAGGAGTTCTCCTGCTGTGTTCTCACCAAAAGACTTCCTAACCTACAGAGAGATGCTTGTCAAGCACACTCACTATTCTGCTAATAAACTGTAATTAACCTGTTTGCTCATGTCTTGTTTTGGCCCGTCTTAGTCATATGTTCTCATCCAGGTAGTACAGTCTGAAATGAGCCTTTACTGGTCACCAGTATCAAAGCGTGCCTTGACTCTTAAAGAATGTGAATGAAGATGAAAGCAACTGTAAAGTTTTATGATTCTCACCGAGTGCAGTACGATTTCAACGTCACGTGACTCACACAGCCAATCTTTTACACAGATTTCAGATTTATAGCTACAGCGCATGACAAGCTATATAAAAACATAAATAAGTGAAATTAAATGACATTTTTACTTGTGAAAAATGAAAATTCTCTCATCATTTACTCATGCCTCATGTTGTTCCAAACTTGTACGACTTTGTTCTTTCAAGAAAGACAAGAGGTAAAATTCTGTACATTCACTATTGCATGGAAAAGAGCAACCAGCCCTTCAAGCCAAATTTCTCATTTCTAGAAAGAAAATCATTCAAGTTTGGAATGATTCAGCACAAGTGAAGGAAATCATCTCGGGCATGTCTCCAGGCTTTGGTCACACCATCAATTTCAAAGTATTGTTCTGGATTCCTCTCATGCCTGCTGTGTTTCTTTTGCAGTGCATTCAGGAGATATGCTCTTGTCTGGAATAATAATAACATATAGCTAAAACTCTCTCTAACTTAAAGTGCGCCTTTAAATGCAAAATATTAATGAAAAATATTTGTAACAAAAATATCTGGGAAAAAGTGCCATTATTCGTTGCTACATAAAAGTAAGAGAAAAGTGATAAACTGGGACTACGAAAAAAAAATAGACCAAGAACTGTACCATCTTATCGCAAACCACAGCAAAAAATCCCCCAAACATACCTGCTATATTGTCTAGATATAGCCTACACTGTAAAAAAATTAATCTGTAAAATAACGGAAAAAGTACTAGCAGCTCATTACCTGGACATTATCCGTTAATTTTACGGTCCCTTAAACACAACTTATTGATGTGAAAAGTCTAAATTCAGGTAAAACACCTGTGGATTTTATGGCTGTAAGGTTTTAGAGATATATATATACACACATATATATATATAAAGGTTTATATATAATTATTAAGGCTTTATATATTAATTAATTTAGTTTTCAGACTTTTCATATTTCTAATTTTTTAAATATGATTTAAAATAAATATAAATTATACATATATATCAGGTTTATATCGGCCATTAGCCACTGTGATTTAATGTATTTAAGGTTAAGATGACTGTTCATCAAGCATGCATTGATTAATCCCATGTTGTAGCAAAAAAAATAATGTCCGTGTTGTAGCTAAATCATGTGCTGGTGCGACTAACTGAGAAAGTTGGTAGCACCAGTGCAACCAGTGTAAAAAGTTAGTTTGGAGCCCTGCACACAGAGCTGATAAATGAGACAAGAGGCCTGTCCCACTGAGAATAACTCATATTTAATAGACAATAAATATTCACCCACTTGGAGTACATGATCTAAAGCCATGGGAAACCAACTGACAGTAAACCAGAGAAGGTCTGATGTTATGACTACATTACATTACAGCACACTTGTAAGAACCAGCAATCATAACCACAACCAGAGCCTATAAATGGCGAGAGTGCCAGCTGCTTTCACCTACACAGAA
The DNA here is from genome assembly GCA_037194245.1 of Opsariichthys bidens. Lineage (NCBI taxonomy): Eukaryota > Metazoa > Chordata > Actinopteri > Cypriniformes > Xenocyprididae > Opsariichthys > Opsariichthys bidens. Next base: position 9,423,704 of record CM074294.1, read on the forward strand.
ACTGTGAAGCACAGACCTCTATTTCTGGAAGAAAACAGCATTCTGGCTGTTGATAGAGGAGCTGCTGGACTGTCTCAGAAAGACAGGACTGTTACTCATCCCGACAGGCCTCTACTCCTCTAGCACTGTGAACATTACTCTAGAGAGGCTCCCTGAATCTCATCCCGCCCCAGTGTTGACATTCTCTGCCTGGTACTGTCAAAGAAGAGCCTACAGCATAACCAGCCACTCATAAGCTGAAGTATAAGGAACCACTGTCTATGAGAACTTCACAAGAGCATCAGGAGATACAAGCTGTACACACGATTTCCACAAACTGAAAGGTTCCTCTGCGACTCCCTTGCCTGACCCTCACCTCCTCACCATGCATTTATTTTGTCACTTTACAATGCTTAGGCTTTATGGGTCCTGTGACCCATGGCCTTCAAGCAGATAAATCCCCATAGATTCTCTGGTGAGCGACCACACAGTTGTTTATTGTTTGTTCATGTTGGTTCCCTGTGTATGAACTAATGTTAACAGACACAACTTTTGATTTTGATGTAATCGTAAATGTTGAAATTAACTTTATTGTTCATTGTTATCTGTACTGTAGTTACCGATTTGTACCGATTTTTTACTTAAAAAAAAATATTACATCTTTTTCATTAATTGAAATAAAGCAGATATAAAACAAAATATAAATATTATGCGAAAAAACTCAAATGAAAATTAGAAATGGAAAAGTTGAAGTGCTAAAATTATTCAAACTAAAACTAAAATAAAGCAACAAAACGACAAAAATAACAAAAATACTACAATTAAGTTAAAATAAATTGAAATTATATGAAATGAAAATATAAAAATAAAAGCTAATTAAAAATATGAATAAATGTTTTAATACAATATAATACTAAAATAACAGTGGACCACATATACTGTCTATACTGAAAAAATTCTCACAAAAAATGTTTACTTTAAAATGTTTATGACATAAAATCTGATATATTTGGTAGGCTTTTTTATTTGCTCCATTTAGTTCTGCATCAGGATATTTGTATATTGAGTTTATTTATATAAAATAAACTCAGCAGCAAATCCTTAAAGGGACATTTCCCCCAAAAAATAAGAAATCTGTCATGACCACTAAGTTGATCCAAAAATTTCTTCCCAGTAAACGCCTTAAATTTGAATCTGTTCCACAATCTGTTTATTTGGAATAACATGAGGGTGTGAAATAATTACAGAATCCTAATTTTTGGGTGAACTATTCCTAATATGCAACAGTTTGACATGTTGAACAGTTGTTTTCATGCAACAAAAATGTTGTCCCCATAAAAGTGAGGTTGTTCTGCATGCTGTGAGGAACACAAACAAGAAACCAGAAAACTCAAACCCTGGCCACAATCAGGTGTCAAACTAATATTCGTTTCAAAATGACAGTAATCATTTTGTAACTGCATGGGGGGTGGGGGTGCAGCAGCAGATAATACAGTCTAAAGTAATGACAGTAATATGAATTACAAACACCTGGACAGAGCTGAATGTACAAAAATGCTCAATAGTCCAAAAGCGTGAAAAGAGTGATGAACTGCATGATTGACAGGCCGTTCACTGATGGAAATAGGAACAAGATGAACAAAGCATAGCATAGTTAAGTATGGAAAGATAGAGTGGAAAGATATTGAGCATCGGCATGAATATTTCAGAGCCATTAAGGTTCGACTTCATTAGTCTAGATGTGCATAGGAAACATTAACTGAGCCTATAAGACAGATCATTCCCAATAAATAACTCCATAGTACAAACCCAGCAATACCAATGGACATTTGCATTACTGTATGATGTAGTTATCTACAACAACTATGAAAATCAACCGCAGGCAGTAGATCCTTTTCCTATTTGGCACCTAAACTCTGGAACGAAGCAGACACACTCTGTCAGTTTAAATCTAGACTGAAAACGAATCTCCTTAACCTGGCATACACATGACACATTATCAATTTTTGTCTTCATATCCGTTCAAGGATCGTTAGGCTGCATAGATCAGGTGAGCCGGAACCAGGAACACTTCCTATAACACCGGATGTACTCGTTAGATCAGAAGAAGAATGGAGCTAATTTCTACGCTAATTTTTGTCTCCCCGCTTATCCCAAGGTTTACCATTTAACGTGATTGGCTGGATCCGGGCCGTGTCCGGGTCGGATGGGGAACCTGCGGCTGTGCGCGGCAGCAGCGTGGCCCTGGTGTGTTGGCGGAGTCTGTGTGAACGAGCTCATCCCTTGTGAAGGCCTTACGGACACATCAGCCAGTGGCACAGATCACTAACAAAACCGTCCCATACTTGCGTGATAAACTAGATGGAACTGGATTCAATATTCTGACTGTTGCAATTCCAAATCGGATTTATGACCTGTAACTCAAGTGTTCACTGTTGGCCAGAAGAGAACTGCCCCCCCGAATAAGCCTGGTTTTTGATGTGCCTGCATTGGTTCCATTGTATACAAACTGACCTGAGCCGGACGATTACATCACCGTTTTCTCCACGACTGATATCCATAAATTAACTAGTAACTAATAACTACGTCACGACTTGACTCGACTTGACTTAACTTGACTTAACTATTGATCTTTGCAACAGAATGAATCAATAATATATAGATTAAGATGGACAATGACACCATTTTGTTTGGGAGTTGCTGTGCAGCCAAAATTTATTTGTCAAAAGCTGCTTTGCCACAATTTTCACTGTAAAAAGCGCTATATAAAGGTGACTTGACTTGACTTATCTGCTTCACTGTGAATTAGCTTTGTCATGATCTGTACTTAAAAGAAACAATATTAAGAGAATACAGTATACTGTCATTTAAAGAATTATGTGGTTGCCATTGCCAGAAAATAACTCTCAAAAATAGGGTATAATGTTACTAACCTAGAAGCCATAAAACAAATAAGTGGTCAAATAAGGCCACATGATGACTTGAAGTTATTCAAAACTAGCCTTTCCTTGACCTATGACTAATGAACGTAAATAGTTTGTGTTAGCCACACTATTACTAAACAGCAGAGTAACACACACGACATTACAATGACCAAATAAACATGATCTAAACAACAAAAAATGTCACACAAACCCCCACAATGTGCATAACTGATAGTGACAAAACTAAATACATTTCTTTAAAAAATTAGATGTCTTCCATCAAACAATGATGCCCTTTAACTGAACAAAGGGAATTTGTATTTACAAAAAGCATAATTTTAGCACATTTTTTAGTATATATATATATATATAAATAATATATGTGCATGTACTGCCTTGTTAAATACAATATATATTTTCATTATAAATTTATATACATATTACTTACAGAAAACGTTATTACTACTTAAAGTACATGTATAGTTCTGTCAAATCAAATGCAAGTTTTCAAAATATTTGCTAAGGTAACAACTAATTAAGTTTTTAATGTACATTTACAGTAACTGCTAATGTCTAATGTCTGTTAGTTTAGAAAAAAAAAACATTGCTGGTGTGCATCTTGAAACAAAACAATGGCACTAACTTATTTTAGAATATGTCAGTGCAAGTTACTTTCAGTTAAAACAGCTCATTTTAATGTGTCTGTGAAACCAGGGGTAGAGGTCTGAACCAAGTAAACTGTGATACCCTTCTCTTGTTTTAATGCTTCAAAGCTGCAAGCTACATCGGTGACATCTTACTGCGAACAGACACCACAGAAGGTTATTTATTGGGCACTGATGAGATCTTTATCTCCAGCTTTCAAATACTTTTGAAGCATTATCTTCTTCCTCCCAGTAGTTTGGCCGTATACCCATTTACAATGACATAGTGGGCATGTTCTGCTTTGAAGTGTTCAGTCCGTATTCTTCCCTTCGGCTTATCTCACCTCCCATAACCTCCAATGAGACGTCAGTAGCACCCACTGTCATCCAGTTCGCTTCCCTGCTTCCTTAAGAATGTTTAAATGCTTAAAAGTCCAAATTTTCCGTGACCATAATAGTCTAATGCAGTGGAGTGGAAGGGTGTAAAATATGCAGGAAGAGTTCGAGTCGTCAGTATCAGTTTTCTGAGAGAGAGAGAGATATGTTGTCAGGTTAAGGTACAAGTCATGGATGAGCTCTGGGAACGCTCAAAAACGTTCTTGTTTTAATCAAAGTTCTCTTTGTCAACTTGACAACATGCTAGACGCCTCTAGACTTAAGCAAATAGACTTTGCAAATGAGAAAGCTCTAATGGGCAAACCTCACGGTGGAATTTAAGACGGCTAATAGTAAAATAAAACGATTCTAATGACAAAAACACACGTAGCAGTTAAAAACATTAAGAAATGTCATTAAAACACCACCTTACATTTAGTCCTGTCTATCTTTGGTCCGTTTCTACCCAGACACCAGTGGGAGGTCTTCACCTCCCTGACGGATACTAAGGTAAAGCCTGACCACTTGTAGGAAACTCCACCGCAGGGCTCTCAAGTGTAATAAAGGCTCAGGATGATCCGTTTACATGAGCAGCTGTGTAAATGATGTCAAGACTTTACAGGAAACCGCTCTGGGTTGTATTTGCAAAATATTCAACCTGATTCATCATTTACTAACGAGACTTGACATTGCTTCACTTGATTTATCTTTGCACAAAAACATCCAAGGCCCACAGATTAGTCATCTTGCTTTTACTTCTCTTCTTCTTGAGTTTCTGCTACAGACAAGCTCCGTTTCTGCCTGCGGTCTCAGCTGCACAAGATCTCAGACGTTAGAGTGTTTTTTGCGGTGTCTCGCATGTTCAATTATAAGAACAGTCTAATGGACCTGATAATTCCCTCTGTTTATATCTCCTGTGTGGTATCATCTGCTCATATTTAATCACACTGGTTTTTAAGACTTTTTTTTTGTTGCTTGACCCAAAATGCATACATTTTTTAAGCCAGCAACTATAACAGTGAGAATTGGGTTTATTTAACAGGTAATAAACAGGAGTTTTTGTAAACTGTTTTTGTAAGAAATGTGCCTGCCAAGCAAATAAATGTAAAATTTTTATGTGTGAAAGAGGGATTCATAAATCAAAGGTGAAGAGACTGCCAATAAAATTGACTGCGGCAATCAACATTGCTCCACAAATACTGTCAGTGAACTTGCATTAAACCAGGAACATTCCTTTTAATACATTAGCAGTGACATGGATAAATGGTAGTGGATTACAAAGCATGTGTTATCTATTGTGTGCTCTTGTGAACACATCAGGGGTTCTTACCTTTGTCATGTGAAGCAGGATGTGGGATTTCCAACAAAAATCAATGGCTGCTCACGAACACTCTGCAACACCTGTGTGGAACAGTATGGGAACAGACAAATTCATGTTTGGTGAAACGATAATTCAAATCAACAGAAGTGACGCAGGGAAAATTTTAAAAAGTTTCCAATTAGCATAAAAAATGACACTTGTGGCATTGATCATGGGAAGACGGTCAAATGTTCTTGTTTCTATTGAAAATACTCTTTGGTTCGTTCTCAAATCACAGACTCAAATTAAAAAACTTCAGTTATTTACTATGCAATGATATAATATACAATTTTTAAAAAGAACATTAAATCTTCAGTCACCTATTGTGAAATGAACAATGCAGTTCTGCTGAGGTTGTGGAACAGAAAACGAATCAGCATTTACCAAAAATATAATAAAATAAACATGCTTTAAAGGGATAGTTCACCCCAAAATTTAAATTCTGTCATCATTTACTCACCCTCAAGTTGTTCCAAGCCTGTATAACTTGTGTTAATCTGCTGTACACAAAGGAATAAATTTTATAGAATGTTTGTACTGGAAGTCAATGGTGACCAATATATTCTTCAAAATATCTTCATTTGTGTTCAGCAGAACAATGAAATTTATACAGGCTTGGAACAACTTGAGGGTGATGATGACAGAATTGAAATTTTTGGGTGAACTATCCCTTTAAATTACTAAAATAAATTGGCTACATTCCCAGTTTTCAAGTGGGAAATTACTATGTCCCAACAGAGGGGCGTTCATTTTAAAAATATATCTCTTTTAGAGTTTATTTTATAGTTATTATCTCTTAAGTTTCACAGCTGTGTTCAACACGGAAGCATGTCAACACACCACTTAATTCATTGATAGAGCTCTTTTCAGTTTTATGAGTATTCTTCAGCGAATCTCAGAATTAGTGACTGCCAAGTCATTGAAATAATTGCTCAACTCCACTTTTCAGTATCTGCAGTACAGTATTTCATCCTCAATGACCCCTGTATCCCTCCCACATTCCCAGCATCTTGCTATTCTCCCATCATCATTCTTTCTCTCCGAAGAGTCGATTTGCACCAACCTGGAATTAAAGTTACAAATGAGAACTCTTAAATTCCAATCCTCTAAACGGATTAAAAATGATACTACTGCACCTGTTAATGATATTTGCTCTGGATCACTCCAGTGAGGGATAAAAGGCAGGGAAGACAAAGCAAACTGCAGCTGAAAGGCCTGAGATTCCAGATTCAAAATAACTCATTCACACTCATGAGAAACACATGGGCCTGCTGCATTGTGATGGATCCAGCGTTATTACTTGTAGTTTGACTTCACAAAATGAATAAATAAATAAATAAATACCCTTAAATAAGGCAAAATGTACTAGCTTAAAAACATGCCTTGACATTTGGCAGGGCAACAAAGGTGTATCGGTTTAATGACGTTGATGTTGAAATTTGAATTAAGTAGTAATATTTTTGACATCAAAACAGCTTGAGTGAGATTTGTGCAATATGATGAAGAAAAATGGGTAACACTTACTATACAAATTTATATGTTTATATAACATGTTTATTTTGGTGATTTATTAAAGGTAATAGAGCTCTAGTCTGCAGAGAAGGTTGCTGAAATACTTCCATGGTGAAAAGCACCATTATTATTTTTTTCCTCTAATCACTGTCAGATCCCTGTCAAAGAGTCAAGAACTCAAAGTCCTCAATTAATAAAAAATAAAAAGGCCTTCAGATGTTGAATTAGCACAAGTAAAAAAATGACCAAGACTTGGCTGCTATAGGAAAAAAAAAAAAAAGCCATGGGAGTAAAGAGGAGCTATATGACGTGGTGCTAAGTGACAATTTGTAATGAATCTCTGAAGATCTGCCAGAGGAATATGACCAGTTCCAGGAAGTTCCTAAATAACGCTCCAAGAGATTTTATAACTAGACAAACATTTTATGTCCTTAGTGTGCTCTTTGTGAAATATACAAAACTGAGTAACTTCGATGGAAGAGAATCGAGATAAAAATCAACACCGTAAACATGTCTTGAACATAAAGCATAAAGAAATAGAACAGTGAAAGAAATTCTAGTTCGGAAATAATCATTTTAAACTATCTGAAAATAATATTTGCACTAATTTGCATGAAAATGTCCACACTTTTATTTTGTAAAGTCACACTTACGTAAATGAATCGAGTAAATGCATATTTTCAATTCAAACGGCCATATCTGAGAGGGGAAAAAAAGTTGAGTAGTTTGCATGACTGTATGTTACTGTCGGTAGTTTAACATTTCTGTCTCAAAACAGTTGACACGTATTATATGTTTCGCTATTTATAACTTTCCTCGCTCTCTTTCGACGTTAAACTGACGCCACTCGTGTTGGTTTAAACGCTCTGCCTCTATGAACAGTAAACCCCGCCCTACTTTGATTTGATTGGCCATCTCAATCCAAATGTACATTTAAAACTTATTACAAATATGTTTTAAATGTTAAAAATCATGAAGTGAAGACTTTTTGCCAGAGAAGAACTAGCCGAGCCTGGTTTTTGGCAAGGTTCAATGCTGCCTTCACGCGCTCTCTGAATTATTGTGAATACGATAATTAGGTAAAAATTGCACATGAACGCCGTGCCATTTCGAAACTTGAATGCAATAAGCTCGTAATCACGACTTCAAAATTGGGAATGGAATTATCAAATTTCATTTCAAATTTCCAAGGCAGCGTTATTCTCCAATTCTGTCACCTGATGGAATTTTGCCTCCTCGCACTCGTGGCTTTGGCTTGCTTAGTTGGGGTTTAAAAGACACTTAATATTCAGTAATGTTTTTAATTTGGCTGCGCCAATGAGAATTATATCATTATTTTCCTGTTTATTACAGAAGCTGCTTTGAAACAATAAATAAATGTGACATGATTTGTTTATATACAGGTTCTATCACTGTTCATTTTGTAAATTAAATGGATACTTTATCGATGAAAATTACATTCTTTTCTTGAAACAACTGTTAGAAAAAGGGTATTGTCCATACAATGGAAGCCAATGGAGTCCAAAACAGCATTGAAGAAAGTCATATGGATTTGGAAAGACATGAGGGTGAGTAAATGTTCTCAGCACTGTCATGTTCGGGTGAACTATCCTTTTAAGGCTATTCTTAAACCACATCTGGAGTTGTTGGAATTAAATCGATGGAAGCCATAATTTTGATATCACTGCTTAATCCAGTGAGGTTTCTATAGTAAAAACCCCCAATACTCGCCTCTTTAGTTTCATTATCCTCTGAGGGAATATCTGTAAATCACTGGATCTACATCACCATTTTATAATACCATGAATAAACTTGCAAAGAGCATCTAATCGCCACTGCAACACAGACCAGCAAGGGAAGGAGGCTTGGTTGTTTGCCAGCCTCTGCAGAACAGACCGAGCAGCATTTTTTGCTGCAATAACTGAAACTGTATTACACCCTGGAATCAAGAACAAACTGCTGGTAATAGTTCGCAGTAAAAGTTCTGCTTATCTTCACAATCAGTGATTTATCAATCAGCAACGCAGGTCATAAACAACCCTATTGCGCCACATTAGTCCATTTCACACAACACAACAGCAGGAAGACAAATGTGATTTCACAAAAAGATGGACAAGAGGACAGTTTGGACATATGGTGTCTGCCGTTCCTCCGCCCCAGACGGTTTGATCCACCACATGCCCATAGAGCGGAGGACCCTCATGAGCCATTTCCTTCACATGTTGCTAACGGTTTTCCACCGACACGACTGGCCTTTTGAAGTCCCTTTTAAGAGCACAATTATTCCCCCCTCCAGACAGTACACTCACTTCTCACCTTTTTAATAAGCCACTCATAGACAAGTGTTTGCCTCTTTTACTTGCTCTCTCTTTCTTACTTATTTCCCAAGAAGCCTAAGTGCTCCCATAAATTCCCTGTCACCTGGCTGCAAACACGGTCGCCCCTCTCACCAGGTTGAGAGTCACTGTGAAAAGGGCCTCCACTCTTTGATTTCCAATGAGTCAGGTGTGACTGAATATAAAAGCAGCCATTAGAGTGATGGAGACTTCTGAGGCTCGTAAGGCCCTGAGCTGCATTAAGGTAGTTCCTCACAAGTTCACTGCGTTCTGCACAAAAAAGAGAAGGAGAGCAGATTTGGGAAGGATGTCAATAATACTATGATCTTGTCGGTTTTGATATGCAATTACTACACCTGGTTAAATTTAGGCGTAATAGATTATGATGGCGATGCTGTCGAGTAGGTTTCGTGAATGCATGTGGTCTTTCTGAAGGCAAAATACATTGACAATTCAAACTAGAGGCTAAATTTTGAGAACAAATTTTAATGTTGGCTTGAGTCATGACTCCAACTTCAGTCGGCTGAAGGATAAATCAGAGTAGGGGTGTAGCCAGATCTTTTTTTTTGATGCTTTCCCAGGGGTGGCCAGGTAAGACCCAGTCATTTCAATGGAGTGGAAAAAATAAATAAATAATAAATTAAATTCCAGCTTCAAATTTACACAAAATCACTTAATATGCATCTATCCGTGACTGAGTGAAATACATTAAAACAAATTTATTGTAGTTAACTGCACCTTAACAGTCACTGGTTAAACCAGTCCTACAGATTTCCATCCCTGGAGTCATTTTTCCCAATATTGTCTGCTGCTTAAATCTCCATGTACCATGTGTTAGTCAATTAAAGTAGTCTATTATTGAATCCTGTTGTGCAGGACTTCACAGGATACTGAAACAATTCTACCACTCATTTTTGTTTTTCATCACGGTTATTAGTTTTTTATTTGTTAATTTAATTTAATTGAGTTTTTAATTTCGGTTTCGTTTCAGCTAGTTTTAATGGTGTGTAAATAGTTTTCGTTTTTATCTTAAACGCCTTGACATTTGAAAAGGTGTATTTGACAAAGGTGGAATAAATTATCTAAATCAAAAGCCACCAGTGTCTAATATTTAACACTAAAATGCTACAAAATGACATTTGAAATAAGCTTGCATCACCGATAATGTTTCTGTGCGCGCGATCAACATGTGGAGAGCTACTGAAAATGTGTGCAACAATGTAGCAGCAACTAATTTACCTGTACAATAAACTGTTTAGAAATGTGCATTCACCCAATCGATGATTAGTATCTAGGTGGTATAAGCAAACATAACTTGTGGAGCACTATCAAAGTACCATTTATTGGTAATTGTAACTGACAGAAACGGAGATTAAAAGAGAAGACATAAAAGGTTTCTTCTCCTGTTGCCCCCTCTATAGGACAGCATTAGTATTACAACCAATGTAAACGAATGGGATTTTTTTTTTTTTTACATTTTTGATCGCCATTTATACGAAAATCCGAAGTCCAATTAGCTGGAAAATAGCAACAAATTTCATAACTTAAGGTCTTAAGGTCAGTACCGAGTTAATATATATATATATATATATATATATATATATATATATATGTGTGTGTGTGTGTGTACATTTATTGTATTTTGGATCGAGCATCATAAAAAAAAACTATTTTAAATGTTTAAATTACTTTGCTTAGGCATTATTGTTATGTGCCTTTTAATGCATAAATATGCAATTAAAACGCTGTGCAAAGCTGAATTTTCATTCCATAATATGCAATACAGCATGCAAATCCCAGGAATAAAATGGAACGGACAAAAATTATACTTGCAATCTATGTCATCCTCTGAATATGATTTGAATGATTGAACATTTCACCTCAATGCTTAAATGTAGACTAAAGTGCTTTTCTAAATAATGTTGGTCAACAGCACCATCTAGCTGAGACAACAGCTACTTTGGTATAATACACAACGGGCCTTTGGCAAAAGAATAATATACATGCATCTTAAAATCTTAAAGCTACTTCGTCCAAGTAAAGCTACAGGTATTTCTGCCATGGTGCTCTAATGTGAAGTCCATTTGTTTATTAGATGGTGTTCTCTAAGGACAAAGGAACATTTTTAAGGAGTCATCCCACAGGGTACAGTGGGGACATTACTCCGAATACAGTTGGCAAGACATCTAAGAACATTCTGATGCTGTGTGCTCAGAGTGAGATGTCTCTGGATCGGTCTTCAGGCGCTGACAGTTGCTCTCCTTGCCAAAATGGCATCTAAAAAACATTGACTGTGACCTTCTTCACCAAAGCAGCAATTTCAAGAAATTACCAACAGGAAATGGAACTGACATGCTGGCCTGTGTTGTTATTGTGTTCTCAGGGAGACATTTGCAAAATAGAGGCATGTAAAATATGAAAATCCTCAAATTTGAACAAGATTTTGATAGCAAAATGTTGTACAACTTTCTAAACATGACAGTTATGCCATAATTTCATCTTAACCAAATTGGTACCATTTTATAATCATGCCTCTTTTGTCAACCTTAGCTAACAATATGAAGGAGCAATATATTTTTTACAGTATTTGTTAGTTAGCGCAAATGATCACTGATTAATAATTAATACTGTAGAATTACTGTAACTTCATGTTCATCTAATTAACTAATGTTAAATAAATCTGGTAAAGTGTTACCAAATAACTGTTACTCAAAAGAGCTAAGATAGAATTGCAGCAGGTTTGTTGATGACAAACAAAAAGCACATGAGCTTCAGTGTTCCAGCCGATTATATAATAAAACCTCAATGCAGAATCACCATTTGCCATGAAATTGAAGCCAGGACTGTGCTCTTCCTGCCGCTGTCAATCTGTATTTCAAGCTGTGTTCACATATTTGTAAATACAAATGAAGAAATGAATATTTGGAAAGCATTTTGGTGCACAAAAAGTTCTAACATTAGCCTGGAACGATCTGTAATATTTCTATATTAACATTTAAACCATGCTACAGTAACATGTCGTCTCTAATCTCACCCCTAATCCTAAAATTCAAAAATAGTTTAAAATATGTATAATATCAATTAATTGAAGACAAATAAGAACCAATTCATAAGTTTAATTACTAAGCAAAAATATTTGTTGTCTGACTCAATAACAAATACATATACAATAGAAAACAAACGAAACTCAACTGACTATGAGCTGATCATGAAATATGACAGGCAAGAGCTCAATATCAACAATATCATGGGCATTTAACAGGGCAGTTTTTTTTTTTTTTCATTTAAACTTCACTTCAGAAACTGAAATTGACAGTATTAGATACTTGTTGAACATTTTCAGAAGTGACTGGGGCTATATGATCTATGACAAATGTGTTTTTGTACATTATGTACTCGTGGCGGTCTGAAAGCAAATGCAAGGTTCTCAGGAAAGGTAATGGATAAACAAAAACAAAAGATGCCTATTTCTAGGTAATGATCAGTTAATACACGTCGTACAAAACACTGCTATACCTTCTATGAAAGCAATTACTCCTTACAAACCGGTTTATATCTTATGCATCCCTCAAATTACATTCAAAAAGCTACAAAACTGTACTAAACCGTAATGAGCTAGGCTTTATTGCATGGATAAAATAACATCTAAACCATGCTCTACAGGTGAATAGCATGTTTTCAAGTGCTACTGTATATTTCTTAACACTTGCAAAGCGCGCTTACTCTTTAGGTGTCAAAAATAAAAAAAAATCCTTCGTACGGCCCTCATTTAAGTAAGTTTATCCTTATCACTGACAAACAAACTATCATCTCATCTTTTCCGAACCTTATTTGTTGTAAAAACCACAACTACACTGAAGTGCTAGGGCTGACTCACCCCTCACTGTCACTGGAGCCTTTAGTACGTAACAAACTACAGTAATTGTATAACATGTGATGACTTCATTACTATTATGTGAAGGCAAATTCAACTGTTCAGCTAAAATGTTTTAGTGCAGCAGGCTGGTTGAACCAAGCATAATGCAAAAGAAATATAGTGCAGATTCAAATGTTATGGCCTCCAATACACTACCAAGGGTCTTAAAAATGAGCAGAGGCACAAGGACACAACCCATTGGGCGTCCTGGAAATGGCAGGTAAACGCTGGCATCAAAGAAAGACTGACTACAGACTGAAGAAAGTGCATTTGGTGGATGGGCATTTTGTTCTGAAATTCGGAAAAACTACTTAAAAAGGTCACAATGTCCTACAACACTGAGCAACTACAATTCTCACAGCATGCAGATACTATCCACATAATACGACTGAAAAAGAAAGACAATACGGTTGTAAAAGGTGCATTGTGATGGACCGCTCTGCAGGCAAACATACTAGAACACACATTGTGCTTTGTTTTTGCATTCTACCTCAATGCAAACTGGCAAATTCTGATTACCTTGCAACAGGATCAAATACTGATCAAATTCTTTGACAATATACAAAAATAAAACTGTTTTCAAAATAGATTTCAAAAAATAATTGACTGTAGATTGTGTTTTTGTCTGGCACTGCATGAGCTACGAGATTGACACATCAATTGTTTTCCACTTTTTGTAAATCACTCAAGTTCGCTGTACATGTCCAAAATATCTGGGGAACGCCAATGACAATGATTTCAATTGCAATGTTGGACTACATGTGTCATTCTGATTGATGGATCCTGAACTTTAGTTCTCAGATGTATTTCCTTTGATCAATGTTTTTTGGCAAATCATGAACAACTGCAGCACTGGCTCCTTCACTTGGCCTCGGTTGGCATTTTGCACATTACAAGTATCTGTTTCAAAGCCTTTTGCACATCTTCATCCATCTGGCCCTAAAAAGAAAGGTTTCAGAGTATAAAAATTCTACTCTGAACTGTGAGAAAAAACTGAAATAATTTAATAATGAGATAATACAGTATATGGATGGCAATAAATGCAATGTGATTAAAAAAATATATAAAATATTTTTCTAACAGTGGTACTATGACATTGCAGTATTTTCGACAGAGAAAACATGTTAAAATGTTAATATATTATGTGAACATGCACTATAATAAAAAAACTGATCGCAAATCAATACGGACCTGGACAGCATAAAGAAGGTGCATCCGGTAGACTGAGACAATTTCATGATGACGTTTCTTGGACTCCTATTGCACAAAAAAAAGCAAATACTATGCGTTAAGTTAACACCAAGTTATATGTTTGGAAAGCTATTTTGAGCCCTTGAGTGAGTGTATGATGTATCCATCATGCTCATACAAAACAACTACGCTGTTATATATTACACACGATCATTAAAAAGTTTAGGGCCAGATTTTTTTATTCAGCAAGGATGCATGATCTGAATTAGTCAACAGTGACAATAAATCTATAATGTTACAAAAGATTCTATTTCACATAAAGTAGGTTCTTTTGAACTTTTTATTCATCAAAGAATCCTGAAAAAATATCAAGGTTTCCACAAAAATATTAAGCAGCACATCCGTTTCCAATATTGATCATAAGAAATGTATCTTGAGCAACAAATCAGTATATCAGAATGATTTCTAAAGGATCATGTGACATGCTGAAAAATCATCTTCACCATCACAGGAATAAATCACATTTTGAAATATGTTATAATAGATTGTTTTAAATTGTAATATTTTATATCATTACAGTTTTGCTTTTTTTTTTTTTTTTTTGGAGGGGGGGTGTCAAATAAATGCAGCCTTTGTGAGCTTGATACTGACCCCAAACTTTTGAACAGTTCACTTGCTATCTTTCTTATTATGAAACAGAGCATTAAATGCCTTGCTAATTTATTGCAGAACAAAATTTGTAATCATACAGCAAGCTGATATTGCAGTTGTTTGATCTGCTGCTGGAGCGAGTCCACCTGCTGGCTCTGTTGTCTCTTAGGGGTGCTAGTGGTGTACGACAGCTGTGAAAGGCTGTTCAGAGCATCCTTCAACTTCATGATTTCCTTTGAGAGCTCATCAATCTGTGGATGATAAACAAACATAACACATTGGGCTTTAATATGACACAACTGCATTAAATTAGACACAACTGTGTGTGAGAGAATTAGCACCTTTTTATTCTTCTCTCTCTCTGAGATCACATGGTTCTCCACCTGCTTCTTCAGCTGCACAATAATATCCTGAGCCTCCTTGTACCTGGTATTCAATGCACTGCACTCTTGCTCCCTACACACCGCCAGCTCCTGCGCTGCTTCTCTCTCATTCTTTCCGTCCTTCACCTCCTGCCAAGCGGCAGTCACCTCCAGGGCCATCTCATCCTGTTTCCTGAGAGCATCCTTCAGTAGGTGGTTCAGGTGACTTATCTCACCCTCCAGCGTTTCCCTCATCTGCTCATATTCTAGTCGGGATACTGAATCATCTGGAGTTACATCCTTCTCAACTGTCAGTCTGTTCTGCAAAGCGTCCACCTGCAAGGTCTTCTGGGCGAGCTGCTCTTTAAGAACTTCAACTTCCAACTCTAGGTTCTTGATAGCATTCCCCATGGATGCCACGACTTGGGTGTGGTCTGCAATGGCTACAGACGATTGAGCCTGGTTTTCGGCATCTTGTTTAACCTGGGCTATTTCTTTTAGCACCGCTTGATGCTTAGCCTCAGTGTCCTTCTGAATGTTCTGCATATCCTTTATCTTGAACACCAGCTCTTGAATTCTCTGCTCATGTTCCTCCTTGGTAACACAAACCACGTCTGCCTGGTCCTTAGGCTCTGAAGCCTTGGCCTGCAGCTGGTTGCGGGCAGCGCTAAGCTCACTTTTGGCCTCGCTGTACGACTTTGAGAGCTCCAAAAGCCGCCGCTGCAGACCATCGATAATCTCACCAAGCTCTGCCTTCATCTCCTCGAAGTCTTTGGCAGCAGCCTCCACTGGCACAGTGCCACGAAGGGCCTCCTGGAGCATCTTGATCTCTTCTTGAGACTCCTTGTACTTCTCGATCAACAGAGTCTTCTCCTGGTTGATGTTCTCCACCAAAACGTTGTAAGTGTTCTTCAGTTCTTGACGCTCATCTTCGGATAGACGGACACTTTTGAGCTGAGCCTGAAGATCCCTTATCAAACAAGCATCTTGCTTTTGTTCCTCCAGCGACTTGGCCAACTTTCCCTTCAGTTCTTTTACCTCCTGCTCCAGGCAGCTTTTCAAATACTGAAACTTCTGCACCACATTATCCTCTTGTGAGCTCACAGAATCTCCCCTCAGCTGTAACTCTTGCAAAGCTTCTTGGTATTTTTGAGTGTCTTCACCCATGCTTTTAGACGCAACTTCAATTTTCTCAAAGTCAGTGTTAAGTTTTGCCTGAAGGGAGCGGTTCTCAATTCTGGACTCTAGAAGTTTAGCCTGCAGATTCTCCAGCGCATCCCGTAGCAGTCCAATTTCTTTATCTGTATTTAACCTCACATCCTCCTCCATCTCATGTTTGATTGAGGAAGTGCTCATGTCCAGAGCAGACACCTCTGAAAGATCCTCTTCGTCCATGGTGTGGATGTGCATGTCGCTGGAGAGCTCAAAATCAGCACGGGTGGAGTGGTACGAGGTATTGGATTCGATGCTGTTTGGACGGGAATTTCCCTGACCTTCCTCTCCTTGAGGAGCTGGACGTTTCTACTCAGATAAAAGACAAAAGATAAATGCTCTTGAAAATCAAGATAATTATAATGATAATGTACTTGAGCCGTGTGCAATCTCTGACCACCAAACAGACCTGTAAAAATTTCCAAACAAGATTCCCAGTCTTAACAATGTTTATACAGGCAGTCCTGCCCCAAACTCAGGCCAGTAATTGTTTGATACGGCATGACATGGCAATATATGCTCAAAAAGAAGGAAACCTACAAAGTTTCAGCTTTATGGTCAAATTCAGCATTTTCTTTTTTACACAGAGTTACCTTTATTATTTGGGCAAGCTGCTGGTTTTCCAGGGAAAGAGAGGCTATCTTTGTTTGCAGGGCTGCAATCAATGACAAATTTCCATTCCCAGACTGCTCCATCTGTTTCAAAACAGGAGGAAAAGAGATTATTTTACAATATACTTTTTTATTGGGCCTCAAACATCAGAAACTCAACTGAAAAACTGATTCCTTATGATCTGTTACAACACTAAGAGAAGTCATGCAGGCCACCACAAAATTTCCCTAACATAAGAGGTTGTTTTGAAGAACATCATTACTGAACACAAAACACAGTGTCTCTGGGCTTTGAGGTTTTCAATGCTTATTCAAGACCCTGTAAGGTCACATAAAAAAGACCCATGGGTTTGGGTCACTTGCTGAAATTTAAACACGATGCGCAAACTTAAACAAATCTCATCCACAAGTTCGAAGGCATGGCTGGTGGTGTGGATGAGAGGTCTGCTTTCGTGTCCCCTAAAGCAAGGTCCTTCACCTGGCCAGGGCCAATAAAAATGCAGCTGTTAAAATGGGTTCCAGAGAGCAAAAGTGGCTGAAGATCAAAGCAGCTGCCACATGAAGGAATATTAAAGGGCTGTGCAGTACTCGCCTTGGGCTCAGTCTGCGCCACAATCTGCTTCAGATCTTCAATGGTCTCAAGCAGCATGCTCTTTTCCTCGTGCAATTTCTCGATCTCATCCTTCAGTACAGCACTTTTCAGCTCCTCCTCCTCAAACAACAGGAAGTGAAGAACGCCCAGTTAAATCAGGTCATTAAATAATGAACAAAATATAACAGTAACATGCCTCAGTTTTGGCCATCTGACACAGGTGTTTTATTATACCACTTACAATATTTCAAAACCGAATATGCTGCCTACATATACAGCATTTTGGGGCATTTTAGGCATGTTCAAATGGTAAGTATGGGCAGTGAGCTTAGAGGCACAGCCAATAAGTATTGTCAAAAATATATTTTTTAAAATGGTTACCATATTTTTGTAATTTACACATACAGTACTTTAAAAAAAAACCTTTACAAAAACTAATAAAAATGTAAATAAAACTATAATATTAACAAATCTTTTAATAAATACTTTCTTAATTTATATATACATACTTTATATTTTTTTATTAATACGAATAACCCTTAACACCCTTTCAATATTTTACCTTGTAATTGAATCTCTTGGATGAATCACTTTTACTGGACAAAGGAGTATCAGTTGGAGTAAAATAAGGTGGTGAGATGATACCAGCCGACTGAAAAAAAGATAAAGGAAAGCGTAAAAGCGAGGCTAAGCTTAGACACCGTAAGAGCCAATATGGATACAGAAAAAAAATAGTTATCGGCTGAATATTCAGAAGCAATTAAATAAAGAATTCCATCTAAAGCCTTTAGAAAGTGCATAGATTATTTCAGATTCAGCACTGTGTGCCTTTACCTGGATTGGGCTAATGGGAGGAGGAGGAGGTGCTTTTCTCTTTTTGGGAGTGGAGCTTCTGTCCTCATTTAACTTTTGGCCATGCTGAGATTGTGTGCGTGATAAGGAGAGTGGCAAAGAGAGAGAGAGAGAGAGAGAGAGAGAGAGAGAGAGAGAGAGAGGGAGGGAGGAAGACGAAGTAAAGAGTTTAAGTGGTTAGTGAAATAAACTCTGCACACTTAGTTTGGGAAAAGAAGAGACTTTATCACTACAGGGGTGATGCAAAATAATGCCAGTGCAGGTTTCTAAAAGTGCATTGTGGGAATGCTTGTCAAATGGAAGAATAAAGGAATATTCAATCAAAACTCCAGGCTTGTGCTGACGCTACTGATCCTAGTGAAGTAAGCATTCAGTTAAAATGTGAATTTGAAGTGTCTATGGGGAAACTTTGCAGGTTCTGTCAATCAGAAAATGAGGAAAACCATCAAAGTCTGAGGGGATGAAAATGAATGAAATGAAAATTAACTTGCTTACCTGAGGGGTTCTCGTCGAACTCTTATCTGCTCATGCAAAGATACAGGAGGGGAAAACATGGGAATGCGGTTATGAGGGGAAAATGAAAATGACATGACATTGCCTGGTGCTAACATTAGTTATTCTGTCTTAATCTTCCTTTTTTCATTATTTCACAGAGAAAATCATTATTTCATCTGAGAAAATTTGCAAAAAGTGTGGAAGAATGAGTTTTGTAAAACGCCACTAGATGGCAATGTTGAGCCAAAAAGTTCTGTGCAACTGGAGGACAGAAAGGAAAACAGGAGTGACATTTAACACTCCAGATTATGATACACAAATAATATTATCAAATGTTTTTTTTTTTTTTTATTAAATGCTATGGGGCCTTCAGGCTTTCCTCATTGTATCCCAGTTTATATTTTACATACAAGATCAGCTGCCTTGTGATTACAGCCAAATCATTTCTGCATTGATGTGCTATTCAGCACAACAGCATTCCAGCTTGTGCAAAATTGCTTAAGCAAACAACAGTTCTTGCAACACTTTATGAAGAAATCTGTTCATTTTATTCAGTTCTGAGTAGAAAGTCATTTGGTTATTAAAGAACAGCATCAAAAGACATTATAATACCCATGATACACAAATACAGTACATGCTAGTAATAGTAATGGCAATAACTACGTGAAATTATAAGCAGGTCCACAAAACTATTAAATGTCAAATAAATTCATTAGTTTTCATTCATTAGTTTTCTTCAGCACTAGTGAAACACTTGAGTGAAATTGCTTCTCAATTTTTTAGGGTTGATCGCACCAGGAAATACATCAGCTAAGAGAAAAGATACGTTACAAGAGGAAGGGGAAGGTATTTTGATTAAAGACTGAATTAAAAAAAAAAAAAAAAAAGATGTGCATGGATCATTTTTAGTAAATGCTGCAATATCCTATATTCCGGGTGACTTTAAAGGGATAGTTATTCCAAAGTTAAAATTATGTCATCATTTACTCACCCTGAAGTTGATCTAAACCTGTGTAACCTGCTGAACACAAAGGAAGATATTTTGAGAAATGTGGGAAACAACCATTTTGGGGCACCATTGTATTTTTTCCTAATATGGAAGACAATGGTACCCCAGAACTGAATGATTACAAACCTTCTACAAAATATCTTCCTTTGCATTCAGTAGAACAAAGAAAATAATACAGGTTTGGAACAACTTGAGGGTGAGTAAATGATAACATTTTTCAGTCAACTATCCCTTTAAGCATCAAGGACAGGAATATACCTGTACAGTATGACCAATGGTGAAATTTAGGTGTGTATATTGACAGCTAAACTTCTATTTTAAACTTCTGTTATTGGTGTGCAAATCCCTGCATGGACTCGCACTGGCCTAAAACTAAGATCTCTTAATTTAAAATCAGACTGGACAAACTTTGAGATCAGCGACTCGTTAGTTACTCAATTTCTAAGACAGATCTGAATCAAAAAGGAGATTGTGCCTAAGCTTCAGAACAGTTTGCCTTACCATATTAGAGACACTGCTACTGTACAGGACATTAAAGTACAACTCAAAATACATCTGTTTTCAATAGCTTTTAATCAGTGACAATTTTATGTATTGCCTGTTTGATGCTTGTTTTTCTGTGTGACATTGTAAAACACATTGGTCAAATGACAGCTTCACTGCTAAATTGTGTAAATTGGCATCACACTGACATTCACTTTTAAATTACCTGACTCCGACTGCTGTCTGTGGATGGCCGTATTGAGAATGGTTCGGACCTCGCTGCTGCCTGACAGTTTGGCGTAATGTAGCACGTCGTGGCCGAGCGAGTCCACCATGTGCAGGTCAGCTCCCCTCTGCACCAGCAGCTCTACAGCGGCCAGACAGCTGCTTTCACTGGCCAACATTACCGCGGTCCTGAACGGATAAAAGAACAGATTTTTTTGCTTTTGAAAGAAATTAATACTTCTATTCAGCAAGGACTCAATAAATCGATCAAAAGTCAAAGTAAAGATATTTATATTGTTACAATTTATTTCTATTTTAAATAACAATAAAATAAAGACTGTACTTTTGAATGTTCTATTCATTAAAGAATTCTGAAAAAATGTTTCTTGAGCACCAAATTAGGATATTAGAATGATTTCTGAAGGATCATCTGACACTGAAGACTGGAGTAATGATGCTGAAAATTCAGCTTTGTTATCACAGGAATTAATTAAATTTTAATATACAGGTGCTGGTTATATAATTAGAACATCATCAAAAAGTTGATTTATTTCACTAATTCCATTCAAAGAGTGAAACTTGTATATTATATTCATTCATTACACACAGAATGATATATTTCAAATGTATATTTCTTTTAATTTTGATGATCATAAATGACAACTAAGGAAAATCCCAAATTCAGTATCTCAGAAAGTTAGAATATTATGAAAAGGTTCAATGTTGAAGACACCTGGTGCCACACTCTAATCAGCTAATTAACTCAAAATGCCTGGAAAGGCCTTTAAATGGTCTCTCAGTCTAGTTCTGTAGGCTACACAATCATGGGGAAGACTGCTGACTTGACAGTTGTCCAAAAGATGACCATTGACACCTTGCACAAGGAGGGCAAGATACAAAAGGTCATTGCAAAAGAGGCTGGCTGTTCACAGAGCTCTGTGTCCAAGCATATTAATAGAGAGGCGAAGGGAAGGAAAAGATGTGGTAGAAAAAAAAGTGTACAAGCAATGGGGCTAACCGCACCCTGGAGAGGATTGTGAAACAAATCCCATTCAAAAATGTGGGGGAGATTCACAAAGAGTGGACTGGAGCTGAAGTCAGTGCTTCAAGAACCACTACGCACAGACGTGTGCAAGACATGGGTTTCAGCTGTAGCATTCCTTGAGTCAAGCCACTCTTGAACAACAGACAGCGTCAGAAGCGTCTCGTCTCATAACTTGTCCAAAGTTATGTTCTCTGATGAACGTATATTTTGCATTTCCTTTGGAAATCAGGGTCCCAGAGTCTGGAGGAAGAGAGGAGAGGCACACAATCCACGTTGCTTGAGGTCCAGTGTAAAGTTTCCACAGTCAGTGATGGTTTGGGGTGCCATGTCATCTGCTGGTGTTGGTCGACTGTTTTCTGAGGTCCAAGGTCAACACAGCCGTATACCAGAAATGTTTGGTGCACGTCATGCTTCCTGCTGCTGACCAACTTTGTGGAGATGCAGATTTAATTTTCCAACAAGACTTGGCACCTGTACACAATGCCAAAGCAACCAGTACCTGGTTTAAGGACCATGGTATCCCTGTTCTTAATTGGCCAACAAACTCGCCTGACCTTAACCCGATAGAAAATCTATGGGGTATTGTGAAGAGGTAGATGTGATATGCAGACCCAACAATGCAGAAGAGCTGAAGGCCACTATCAGTGCAACCTGGGCTCTCATGACACCTGAGCAGTGCCACAGACTGATCGACTCCATGCCACACCGCATTGCTGTAGTAACTCAGTCAAAAGGAGCCCCATCTAAGCATTGAGTGCTGTACATGCTCATACTTTGCAGTTTGCCAAAATTTCTAAAAATCCTTTCTTTGTATTGGTCTCAAGTAATATTCTAATTTTCTTATATACTGAATTTGGGATTTTCCTTAGTTGTCAGTTATAATCATCAAAATGAAAATAAAAAACATTTGAAATATATCAGTCTGTGTGTAATGAATGAATATAATATGAAAGTTTCACTTTTTGAATGGAATTAGTGCAATAAATCAACTTTTTGATGATATTCTAATTATATGACCAGCACCTGTATATTACAATAGAAAGCTGTTATTAAATTGTAATAATATTCCACAAAATCACTGTTTTTAATTTATTTTTCAATCAATCGAATTCAGCTTTGGTGAGCATAAAAGCCTTTACAAAACAAAACAAAAAAAAATCGTATTTACCCCAAATTTTTGAATGGTGTGGTACTGTGTTCTGTCTTAAGATGGACTGTGTTATGCACATTTTAGTTGCATTATTAGCATCCCAATTTAGGTTCTTTAGCTCACTTCACACTTTATGATAGCAGGGCGTAATGTTTTAATTTAAACACTTTTCTTATCAGCAGATTATGACTGATGACTACAAACATACCTGCCATTTTTGTCTCTAGCGTTGATGTCAGCACCCCAATCCAACAAACTCCGGCAGACCTCTGAGTGTGCATGTCTTGCTGACAAAAGCAGGGGTGTCAAGCCGTCCTAAATGGAAAAAGAGCTTAAAGTCAACATCATTTTTCATCAAATACAATCCTCTGCATATTAGTGCAGCGGGAGTAGTATTTCACAAGACAGTGAATTATCATCAAAATGTAATAGAGCTTCAGACAACTAATATCAACAGAAGTAAAACCTGATGCATTAAATTCTACATAATATTAAAGTACACAGGTCAACTTTGACCATCTTTTCTAAATTTCCTTAGGCAAACAATCCTCTCACTGAGCTCAACGCCTCATGCCAGCGACGCCGGGGTCACAGGGGGTTCTGCCAATTATTCCAAAGCGAGAAAGAGAACTTGACACCTCATCAAAAGCACATTTAGAGTGACGAGGCTGAATTTGAGCTGTAACCTGAAAATTACACCATGACTTGAACAGCACTGCACCAATGCATTTAAGTTCTCCGTTAAAACTTCTGCTACAACTAAAACAAAAAAGAGCTTGTACATTCAAAACATTGTGAGCTTTATGGTAATGTTTTCAATTCTGCTGACTTTATGCCATATTTGAATATAAAGAAAACAATCCAAGTGAATTAATGTTTTTTATTTCCTTCAGGAAGCAAGAGGTGCAGATCTAGACTTTCTGTGGGAGCTCACAACATGGTGTGGTATTTCCATGGGAAGTGTAAGGAAACGGACTGTTATTGATGCAAATTTTTGGTACAGAGAACCATTATGCATGTCATAAGATCTTAAAGCTTGTGCATGTTTCTGGTATACAAAAAAGGTTTAAAGTCCTCTTTAGACACTTTCATTTACCATCTTAACTGGCAAATGCTTAGTCATAGCAGTCCAGGGGATGATTTAAGCTCATATGGCATCAAGCAGACAAAATGAAATGATTAAATATAATTCTATATATGCGTTGGCTGGTTTCCACCTTGGCAATTATTGAAGAGCCAGGACAAGATTAAATTTAATAAGCTAACATTTAAAGACATCTGTAAGGTCAGCGCTCAACCCAACAGGTCAGGGAATGTTATAATTATAGTTCACACCAAACGGAATATTTGTATGCCCAAATTTGAGTGATAAAATAGTAAAATAATTGCCTTTTTAAGCCATTACACATCCCATCAAGAGTGTTTTTCTGGTGGCATTTAAGTCAATTGATATTTTCCAGGCAAATTGTTGTAAAAACTTAATTGTTCAATATTTTCACAAGCCCTTCAAGTTGAGCACAATCATTTCTCTTCATGCAGCAAACCACATCAATCCCAATTAATTAGTTTAGAACTCATTCAGTGCTGATAAACACAAAACAAGTCTGCTGTGGAGAAAGCTTGCTTACAACATATATCTCATGAGTATTCACAACTGTGCCAATTTTGCAATGGCTGAGTCACTGTAATACAAACACTAACATAATTGTAGCAGAATTGATTGGTTTGTTTACATAACAAGGAATATACATTCAGCAGTTTTAATGTAAAACAGATTTTGAGAGAACCGTCTATCTAACAAACTTTTTTATAAGGTGTTGCTCAAAGACAGCCTGTAAATAACCTCAATATTAATTTCTTCCAGCAAGATCTTAAGCTGTTGCAATCATAAAAGGAAATGTGCAAAAAACTATATACTTCAGAACTACAACAGTCACTTGTCACTTTGGCAGTACCGCTACATTTTTGTACAATAATTACCCCTAAAAGCTAAATCGTATTACCTTAAAGGTTAGTTCACCCCAAATTGAAAATTCTGTTAATTACTCACCCTCATGTCTTCCTAAACCTGTAAGAACTTTCTTTCATCTTGTGAACAGAAATGAAGATCTTATTGACAAAACAGAGCTTTCTGTTCCTCCATAGACAGCTATGCAACTACCACTCTGACACTTCATAAGTTCATAAAGAGATCAGAAAACTAAGAGGTTCAGACCAAATTTTCTGAAGAGACTTGATCTCTTTATATGATGACCAGATTTAATTAAGGCTTTTTCCCTCACATGTAAACATTGATCAGTGAACATAAGCAGAAGCTCAACCGAACATGAAGCTCCATTGGGAAGCTCAAACGTGGTGCATAACCAATGAGGTTCATCCTCATGTGTAACACAAAACATTTGAGCTTCTGGAAGAGGTTTGTTCTTGTGCATTATTCAGGTTCGATTGAGCTTCTGCTTATGTTCGCTGATCAATGTTTACATGTGTATAAAAGCTTAAATCAAATGTGTTCATCATCAAAATCGATCACGTCTCTTCAGAGAATTTGGACTAAACCATTCAATTCAAATGGATTAATTTTCTGATCTCTTTATGAACTTTTTGAAGCGTCAAAATGTCAGTTGTTGTCAAAGGAGGGGGAAGACATCACTCAGATTTCATCAAAAAAGATTTTCATGTGTTCTGAAGATGAACGAAAGTCTTACAGGTTCAGAACAATACGCGGGTGAGTAATTAATGACAGAATTTTCATTTTGGAGTGACCTAACCCTTTAAGTCTGCAAATCACTAATATGTAGTGCACCTTTTAGGTGTAGAGGTACAAATTGGTTTAAATGTCCTGGTGCATATCCTAAAGGTAATTTTTTTTTTTTTTTGCACCTTTGGGTCTGACTGTGTTTAAATGTATTATAAGGGTAGTTCATCCAAAAAATGTCATTTCAAACCCAAACTAATTTCTTTCCTCTGTGAAACACAAAAAAGCAAAGCAAATTCTCACACATTTGTGTTTGAAATTGATTTTGTGTGTTAGGTCCTGTTCATTGAATCACACACACACAAAAAAAGAGTCTTCAAAATGAAGTAATGAGTTCACAAGAACAGGAGCAAGAGTAAATGAGAACAGAACTGTCATTTTTGGTTGAATAATCCCATTAAAACGTAAATATATTTTTTCAGTATAAATTTAAAATCTATGCACATACTGCATATTATATGCTCTTGAGGGTATAAGCATCTCAGATATGCTGCAAGGGAAAATAAGAGGAAAAGTACCAGGTATGAGTTTTCTAAATTAGACCCAAGTGACTTTTTGCTAAGCTGTTGGTGGATGAAGGATTTACATCCATTTTGTAGCTCAAAGGCAAACACCAAGATGAGTTTAAATGAAAAGCAGAAAAAAAAGAGCACGGGACTCGTTCATTACTAACAGTGTAGTTTTTGAAAATTAGGCCCGGTGTTTTCTGAGTGGGCATCAAAGCTCAATTATTTGTGCTTGAGCCCAGAATGCTATTGCGACATTGGTTAGGCTACGTTTAATAATTTAGCCGAGAAAGCAGGTATTTCTGCATGTTCAAAGCAATGGGCTGAGTGGGCATGAATGTGCCAAGCTTGCCTCAGAGGAGGACGACAGTGGATAATCAGTGACCGTAAGCAGAAGCAGCCTCTGATTCACATCTACTTTGACTTTTTCTCTCTCGTTCTCATTCCTGACTGCTGAAGCTCTTCAGTCATGGTTGTCTAAAAGAGAGAGAGCCACAGCTTGAGGGTTTGTTGCCTCCCACACGTCCCTCTGTCTCTGAGTAATATACAGCTTGAGAAGAGAAAAACAGTTCATTTCATTGGATCTGCATGCTGACATTATGACAATTGAGATGTGTGAATTGGAGAATAGGTGATAATGTCACATAGTAGACAAAGGCTGTTTATCAAGCAGACGGGCACAGTGACTAAGTCAAAGTTCATGAAAAAGACATGCGTAAAAGAGGTTTGGGACTATTTTAAGCAAAATGCAAAAATATACAAATATGAATTATTTTCTGATATCTGCAAAAATGGATAAAAAAAACCTTGACTTTAAAGGAAGTTTTGCTTCTGTTGTCTTGATAAAGAAGCTTGTTATAAATTATTTATTCCACTACCATAAGTTTAGTGAGATTGACTTTATACAGGTTGTTTAGCTGTTGCCTCTTTCTTCCCGTGGTCTCCCCTGACAGAACATAGCTATTTGATGCATTATTAGCATGAAATATTTCTCTGGAGTTGCATCAGGGTGGTTCATCCTTCACTGCAGTCAGTCTAATCTCTGGGATAAAAGCGATGTGGGTCTTAACAGAAAACACTACTATTAAAGACTAACTGTGAATAATTGTGGATTTATTTCTCAATTAGAACAGGGACAGCTCAATCCGTCCAATGAATGTTGAAAGAATGATTTGTTTGCTTCTTAAAAATACCCAGATAATGCAGATTATTAAAGAATTGTCAACATAGGAGTAAATAAGGTCAGGGTGATGGTAATGGATAAAAACCTTGAGTTTTAGTAGTATGATGATTTAACTTTACAAAAACTCTGTTCAACAATACACTATGGAATAAATCATTTTGGATGCTCCAATATTTTTCTTTCAATTATTTTAGATTTTCAATTATTATTTAATACTACATCTAATTTATCTGTAGAGGGCTTTTCACACGGTCCTTAACCTCGGGTTTTATCATTGTTCTAAACACAGTTTTTAACCCGGAGGAACGTTTCACTCATGTAATTTAGACGTGGGGCTAGCACCGCTTTTTACCCAAGGCTTTTGCAGTGTTAACCCCGCATTGTGGTGCCAAACCTGTACATTGTGAAACTTTTGTAATAAATTCAAACTCCCTTAATGGTAATATCTTTTAATGGTAATCTAAATTATTCTTATACCAAAAGATGATAGAGATTTGTAGAACTGAGTGATGAAAGAAAAGAAAAAACCTTACTACCTTTAAGCACAGAATAGAAAAATAGAATAGTCAGTGCTCTTGTCATCACCGACCCATTTAAAAAAGCACTGTGAGACTCTTGAAGGAATAAAAGAAAACACGTTGTAAAAGAAAAAGTAAAATATAACCCTGGACAAGTAATCTCCCAGTAACGGTGACCTCAAGTGTGCCACGGGGATTTTAATCAATGTAGCCGAACATGGATTCAAACCCACAGAGAGCAGAGTCTTTGAGGAGTTGTGCTTGACAATGCACAAGCTTGAGGTAGACCACAGGCAGCTCTGAGATGCAGCAAAACACATGCACAGAAAGACAGAAAGACCATTTTCCCAGCAGTTAAGCTATCTCTTATAAGACTCATACATACCGAGTCCTTAAGGTTGACGTGACACTTGTGCTCACACAGAAGCTGAACTATCACAGTGTTTCCGCTGGCAGCTACAGGAGAGAGAAAGAGAGAAAACATAATAAGAAGCAGTTCTTTATCCCCACAGAGACACAAATAAGGGTTTAAAAGCATGCCAACAAACTCCTTAAAGAGTAATTACTATGAACACTTCAAGCTTTCCCACAGAGACCAAAACCAGGCTTATAGGGTGTGACACCACCTATTCCCGAACAATTATTAGTGCTCCCTTTAAAAATTAGAGCATGTCCTGTTTCTCAACCAGTCACTGCAATTATTCTCAAATGGCGGACGGGCATAAATGCATCCCCCCATCAGTTTCTCTGCTTTGTGGTCCGTATGAAACCATGTTTTGCTTATTGTTTTTCTCTGTGGGATAAATGACATCCTGCCAGCAGACTTATGACCTCCAGGTGGATGCAAGCTCCTTGCTCTTTGTGGCCGTTCCAACCCATAACAACTGGAAAAAGGCTCAATTAACAGCCAACATGCTGTCAGTTTTCTCCTCACTATCTTCTGTACAGATTGAAAGGGGCAAGGGAGCATTTTTTTTTTTTTTTTACTATTGCCTAGGGAGCAATTTTCTGAACAAAGAGTCTCTCCACAAATAAAAACATGATTTTCCTGGCAATTTTGAGTAAATGGCCCACAAAGACATGTCATTCTGTGCTTGGGAGTATACGGTGAATGATGGTGCCAAAGTCGTGGGGTTAAGATTTAAAACATTTGAGCCAACATTTGCACCGAGACACCACTCAGAACAAACTACCAATAAACCAAAAATAATAAAAGAAAACAAGACGTACTGAAGATTGCTTGTCCTTGAAGGGCTCCTCTCTGAGGTATTAAGTCGAGAAGTATTAAAGTAAACAGAATCATCTTTAGAATAAGGAAATTTTGCACCTCACCTGCATGATGAAGAGCCATATTCCCTGAGCTGTCAGGTGCATCCACCGCACACTTAGTCTGTAGAATGAAGCGCATTAGATTAAATGCATCATCTAAAACCACAACGACATGTTCTACCCAGAAGGCACTACTAGACACAAATTATGACCTTTCAATCAAAACAGCTACACTTTCACAAAGCAGTTTTTTTTTTTTTTTGGCGAGTTAATGATTTGCGCTCCTATTAAACATTTAGCAGCATGTCAGGCCAGTGTTTATGGATGAACAGGCACAAGGCATTTACTTGACAGGCATTATCCGAGGAGATGTGTAATATATTAAACCTGACTGCAGCAGCCAGTCAGACCTAAAAATGTACCTAATGTGGTTTTCCCTTTAAATGTTATAACTGCCAGCCGTCAACCCCCTAGGTTATTCTGCTACTATTATGGTAATGAGATTCCAACATTATGTCCCTTTTAAATTCTGTATCCCTAGATAAACCACCAAAGCTTATTTTAACTAAAGAGACCAATGACACATTTTTTGTCATTAGAAATGACCAGCCAGTCAATCAACAAGAAAATTAGCCTAGAAAGTATTTTCATTTTCATTTTCATGGAACATTTCAGCTGAATCTCAAGGCACTGGGTACACTTGTTAGGAGCATTTGTTGTGTTTGGGAAGCCAGGCAAGAAGTTTTGGTTTATGACTGCTGGATGAAACCAAATTACTACTGTCAGGCCCTTTCATTTGTGAAGCAGTTAATTTTTCTGTTCCAAAGGATCTCCAGGAGAAAAAGGCCAATGAATTCAACACCAGCCTGGCTGTGTGAAGGGGAATATATTTGCAAGGCTTTCAACAGTGAAACAACACCATTCAAAACTTCTCATTTTTCACTTGTAGAATGCATTCAAGGTTAGAGGGTTAATGTTGGCAAAACAGTAATGTACAATACCATTGAAAAGTTTAGGTTGGTACCATTTTTTTTTTTTTTATGTTTTTGAAAGAAAAGTCTTATGCTCACCAATGCTGGATTTTTTGATCAAAAATACAGTAAAACAGTAATATTGTGAAATATTATTACAACTAAAAATAACGGTTTTTAAATATTATAAAATATTATAAATATTAATAAAATATAAAAATATGCCAAATGAATAAATGTAAATATTGAATAATGTTGTGCTCTTAACATTTTTGTGAAAGTTCGAAAAGAATGATTGTTGAAGGATCATGTTGCATTGAAGACTGGAGTAGTGATCCTGAAAATTCAGATTTTTCATCACAAGAATAAATTACATTTTAAAATGTATTAAAATAGAAAAAAAAATAATTTAAAAATTGTAATAATATTTTTCAATATTACTGTTTATCAAAATGCAGCCTTGGTGAGCAAAAGAATTTTACATTTTTACATTTACATGTTTCCAAACTTTATCAATTAGATAAAAAGTGGTATATATTTAAAAGAAAAAAAGAAACAATCACACTTTTCCAGCAAAATAGCGACCAAAAACAAAACAAAACAAAAAAAAACGTTTCCAATTTATTGATATTGACGAACATTTTTAAGTCTGTCTCACCATTTTCAAATACATTTTGGGGGAGATTTATTCTGGTGCCGTGTTAAACTGCTAGTATGGGTTAAAATAAGGCATCGATACTACTAGTAAACATAGAAAACAGGCTCTGGATATTTCAGATCAGTGCAGATCTTGTAGAATCACATGGAATGGAGAATGAGTTGCCCATGATGATAAAGAGATGCTAGAGAAGGTGCTTCAGCAGAGTGAGGGGAGTCTTCGAACATGCCAACCTGCCCACACATAAATCCAAACATACAATACTCTCCAAACTCACAAAGGGAGGCCGTGGGATTTGCTAGTTTACGAAACTGCAGGAACAAAATCTGCTCCCTTTGTTTAGCTGGCACACATAGTGTGGCAACAGACAAGCCTGCTGCTTCCATTAGCATTCGATCCATCTCTGTGCCTACATAAAACTCTAAATCTATAATTCACAACCAATTGAAAATATTACCTGAAGCAACTTTTTGGCACACTCAGGATGATTGTTTTTGGCAGCAAGGTGTAAAGCAGTAAACCCTGATGTGAATAGGACAAAACAAGGCTTGTTATTTACATAGACATACTCATTATGCGTTACTGATGTAACATAAAAGTAATGCAAGAAAACATGTTGACCAACCTGAAGCGTCTTGCAGAGAAACATCAGCCCCATGAGCCAGGATGACAGCAAGACACTCAGCTTGACCTTGTGCAGCTGCTACATGCAGACTGAGAAAGAAAGGGAAAAGAGTGTCATTAACATCTGGCCAGTTTTTTATGTCATGTATAACTTGCATGTAACCTACATCCAGTAAATAGAGGGCTCTTTGATTTAAAAGGTAGGTCAGTGACATGCTCTGCATATATGCTTGTCCTAAGGCAATTGTAAAGCACTCTAGTGTGAATGAGTGACATTAAATCAATACTTTTCATTCTGTGTAGCAAGTCAAGCACAAAGCAGCAATTCAAGTTGTTGTCAAAATACAGTAAGCTTCAGAATTGTCAATTCTCAACTTTTATTAAACCTATGAACACACATAAACATGCTAATTTTCTTCTTACCAAATAAAAATGCATTTACCCCAAATGAGCATACACAAAAGTTTGCTTGTTTTTTTATGTTTCTAAAAGATTTAGTATTATATGTTCACAAGGGAAATAACACCGTGAAATTTCTTAAACAGCAATATTGTGAAATATTATATTTAAAAACATTACAATTTAAAATAGCTTTATTATTTTAATACATTTCAAAAAGTAATTTATTCCTGTGATGGCAAAGCTGAATTTTCAACAGCTATTACTCCAGTCTTCAGTCGCACAATCCTTCAGAAATCATTCTAATATGCTGATCTGGAAACATTTCTTATTATTATCTATTTTGAAAACTTTGAGGAATAATAATAATAATCATTTAAAAAAAAAAAAACAGCATTTACTTGAAATTTAAATCGTTTGTCACATTATGTCTTTAGTGTCACTTTTGTCTTAACACTTTTGATCAGTTTAATGAATCCTTGCTAAATAAAAGTACAATGTTTGTATGCATATTTTGGATATGTTATGTTTCCATCGAATATTAACTCAAATTTAATAAAAAATCTAATTAATTAAAACTTACCTAAACTTAAAAGCTACAACTACCTTATTAACTATTAATAAGCAACACATTTTATTGAGTTTATTGAGGTCACAGTTAATATGTGTTCCCCATACCAAAGAGTTACCAACCCAGCTAATGAATAAATATCCATTTCTTGGTGAACTATTCCTTTAAATCCTTTATTAGTCATGAAAACTCTGACCTGAGAGTACAGAGAGAGAGAAAAAAATAGAGAAAACTTTAAACTACCCTTGTGATTGAAAGGTCGGTGCTCTCTATTTGATGAAATGGCTTCCATTCAATCCCACTGGTTGGATATCTACAATCTCTTCATCAATTGGCTCTTTAGAGGAAAAACTTTAATTAAAAAACACTAATTAATCTATATGAAATTGATTACAGCTTGGAGGATAAGGATTAAGATATGCTTCGATCTCTCTTTTGGGCAGTAATAAAGCTAATAACTAAAGCCAAGCATGATGCCCTGATAATGACCTTGATGATTATGTCACTCATGACAGCTGCATGGTTCTGACCTTAAAAATGAACAAACCAAGAACTTTAACTTTATTCAAATATAGCAATTTAAGCACAATTTACATCACTCTAATGCCATTAAAGGTCAGTTCAAAAAAAACTTTGGTAGAATTGAAGCGACACACATCATAGCCATTTTTAAATTGGTCTGAAACACAACATTTTAGGGATAGCCAACATTAAAGTGATAATTCTGTTACTATTTTTTTGTTCCACGGAACAAAAAGACCAAACATTTCTGGTGAACATTGACTTCTACTACATCTACTATATTGACACAAAAACCAAAAATAAATAATAAAATAACTAAAATAAAAACAAGCATCTCTCAAAATATTTTCTTTTGAGTCTCACAAAAGAAAGTCTTAGAGATTTGAAACAACATAAAAACAAATGAAAACAAATGAGCAAATAATGAGAATTTGCATTTTTGAGTGAAGTATAGCTTTATGCTTATTTTAGTTGTATCTTTAAAAAAAATAAACACTTGATACAGAATGTTTTAAAATATAGGGAACTATGAATCCTAATAATTGGTGTCCTGCATTCTCCACAAGATGGGTTTCTTTTAACCCTGAAAAGTAGAGATAACAATTGCTGCCGCATCTCACTCATGTTTTCGTAATGAATATTATCAAGTGCTCTCTCGCAGTCCTTTTCAAGGTAAATGACATGATCACCAGAGCATATGATTACCAAATCGCATTGGGTCACTTGTCCGATTCCTCCATTATCAGGAAATCATATCTCCAAGGCAACCGTGGCAATTTGGAAATACAGCGAGGCTCTGTGTTCGACATGTGCCTCTCTCTGGCTCGTGAACCCTCTGGAGCGCAAGCACTAGAGCACAATGAACTTCTCAAACAGGAAGATAAGGATTTATTGTGAGCCTATGAGAGCGCTTCGGCTCAAGCCTTCCTAACGCAGGACACTGGAGACTCATTCAGGTCAGCAGTGTCTGAGTTCATTACTTGCAGAGTGAAGAGAGCAAGCTCATCTCTGCATTCACAGGAGCTCATTCATTGATTCATCTCTGCTGTGCCCATAGGAATTTTGCTATTCTTTCATAGCATCATAGCTGATGTTTTTGAGGTTGCATATAATATTAATAGTTACATTTAACTGCATCCAACATGAGAGAGAGAGAGAGAGAGAGAGAGAGAGAGAGAGAGAGAGAGAGAGTATTCTTCTCATGAATTTCATGACACTTCCTGGACTGTAATACTTATACAGAATATGTATATGTAATACAGAGTATGTTATATTGACAAATATTGACCACATTATGCTTCCATACATTTATTGTGGAGTTTTAAATCTAAGGGCAGCATGAAATCAACCAGAAAGCACTAGAAACCACCTAGCAAACCTACAGTCATTGCCAAAAGTTTTGGCAGTGACATATATTTTGTTTATGTACGCTCATAAAAGTTTGCTGATTCAGTATTTCTAGATAATTCTTTCATGCTTCTATTATATACTGGAAAGCAATTTCATAAGTTTTAATAATATATGCAAAGAGTCAATATTTACAGCATTGGCCCTTCTTCATAACTTCTGCAATTCACTCTGGCATACTGGATATCACCTTCTGGCTAAATCCTGACTGATGGCAAACCATTCTTGCTTCATTAGTGGAAGTTGATCACAGTTTGTGGTCTTCTGCGAATAAAGGTTTAGTACCTTCATTCGTCTACCTCAAATTCAGATTTCTTGATGAAATCCGATGGCTCAGGGAGGCCTCTATTGCCACCAAGTCCATTAACACATTCAATGCTCAGAAAGCAACTAAAAACATATTTAAAACGGTTCATGTGAGTATAGTGGTTCAACCTTAATATTACAAAGCGACGAGAATACTTTTTGTGCGCCAGAAAAACCAAAATAACGTATTTTCAACAATATCTAAAACACTGCTTCGAAGCAGAAATGTTCAAATCACTGATGATGAAACGAAGCCTCGTTTTCTGAAATCATGTGACTTTGGTGCTCCGAATCAAAGCAAAAGATTCGTAAAGCTTTGAAGCAGTGCTTTAAAATTCTGAAAGTGTTCAGTAGCTTTCTGGCAACTGAAAGTGTAAATGGTCTTGCTGGCAATAGAGGCCTCACTGAGCCACCGAAGATGAATGAAGGTCTTACAGGTGTAGAACAACATTAGGGTGAGTAATTAATGACAAAAATTTCATTTTGGGGTGAACTAACCCTTTAAGGTCCAGGGACTTGCCTGGCCATGGAGCCAAAATTTCAAAGTAATGATCTCTGAGACACTTCTTTATGACTGATTTTGCCTTGTGACATGGTGCTCCATCATGCTGGAAAAAGTATGGATCATCACCAAATTGCTCCTGGATCATTGGGAGAGGTTATTCTAGAGGTTATTCTAGAGGTTCTGTACTTCTGGTAGTGTTTTTGGGCATAATTGTGAGAGAGCTCGCTGACTTTGATGAAAATGGATGATCTCAGGATGCTTTACTGTTGGGATAAAGGACTCACGGTAGAGTTCACAGTTTCTTACAATCTTACAGATGTCCTAAACATTCTAATCTAACAGTCAAATAACTTTGCACCAGTTTTCTGCTGTCGAATCCTTGTACTTCCTGCAGAATTTCAGTCTGTCCTTGATGTTTTTCTTGGAGATCAAGGTGATGTTTTTCTCCTTGCTGCCCTTCTTGACACAAGGTCATTGTCCAGAAGTCTTGGCCTCACTATACATGCAGATGCACTCAAACCCACCTGCTGCCAATATTGAGAAAGCTCTGCACTGGTGATGAAATGATTTTGTAGTCGACTCCTTTAGGAGGAGACAGTCCTGGAACTTGCTGGACACTCTGGGACGTCCTAAAGCCTTCTTCACTGCAGCTGAATCTCTCATTGAAGTTATTGATTTTTTCAGGTGCAATATTCTTTGCAGCAATTTCCTTGCATGTGAGGCCATTTTGATGCAAAGCGATGATTCTGCACGTCTTTCTTACATTTACATTTCTTTGGAGTAACTTTGGTGCTTCCAATCTTTGTCTTCTTGTGAACACAAGGATAGGAAGCACCAAAGTTATGTCACTGCTAAGATGTTTGGCCAAGAAAATTCCTTTATGGTGGATTTAAACTCACTGTTCCTACAAACACTACACATTTGTCCAAGTCATTTTAAAATGTGCATTTCCCACAAAAAATGTAGACAAAAGCAAACATGTAATTATTCAGGTTCAGGCTCCAATAAAAAAAAAATTGTATTTACAGTATCTCTGCCAAGACAACAAAACAAAGCATTCAAACTTCTTTGAACTTGTTCAACATATATTTAAGTGTTCTTTAAATTCCTTCTAAAGCATAACACAAAGCTTCTAAATGAAAAAGTCGGAAAAGCTGAGCTCAGATGTCAGTTTTATAAGAGGTTTTACAGACATTGTTGGTTCAAATGTGCATCACAAGTCATTTTAAAACTGGATGACTAGCATTCACATCTGAACATCTGTGTGCCTATAAGGGTAAATCAGGGAAAATGAAGACTGATTTAAATGCAATGAAACAAAATGTTGTTGGGATGAATGACAGACTAAATTTGTTTGAGTGGGGTTTTGATTATAATTTCTACCTCTAAATAAACAACCTGATGAATGGATGCAAAAATGAAGCCCACCCCCTCCCCCCAAATCTCTGCTTCAGATGGAGTATAAACACCCACATGCACATCATCTTTTTATGCACTTCTCAAGTGGATTGAAGAAAACAGTCTAGAAATTCTCTTGAAACACTTCTGAAGTCACAAATAGAGAAGTCAACATTTAAATCAAAGGGGAATGAGAGCAACCTCAGTTCCCAATACTCACGCAGACTTGCCCTCGCTGTCAAGCTTGGTGGGACAGGCTCCTTTCTTCGACAGGAGGGAGGTGACTTTATCTGCCTCTCCATGCTCCACTGCACTGAGGAGACGCTCATCGTTCTTGTTCCATTCATGGGCCTACAGAAATTTAAAAGCATTTAAAAACAGCTCATATAAGATTCTATTTCTAGGTCACTAAATCAATTTGAATAAGCAAACAAACAAGCTCAATTTCTACTCTTAAAGAGAAACAAAAAATTTGGATTCAAATATAATATAATTTGTAGGGCTGGGTACTAACTCAGATTTTACAAATCAATTTGACTCCGATTCACACGCTCTTGATTCAATTGGTAATAATTAATAATAATAATAATTAATTAATTAATTAATAAATAATTAATTAATTAAAATAATTCCAATATCAATTCATCATCAGGTACAGTACATTAAAACTTTCTGGAAAAATTCTCTCAAATTTAAACTATACCGGAAACTCAAGTTATAAATGTGGTACAGCAATGTGTCATGCTCCATTAAGGAGCATCAACGACATTGTTATTTGAATTGTATGATTAAAAAAAATGTACAGAATTTGAAAGCTGAGACTTTTTTTCATATCAAAATTAACCAAACACAAAGATTATTGAGATTACTGAATGATAGGTCGGTTCATCAAAAAGATTTGTTGAAGTTGAAAAATCGATATTGTCAGCCCATCCCTAATCATTTGAAATGAGAGAGAGAAAAAAAAAAAAAAACAATTAAATGTGAAGATATTCAAAAGACATTTTTCTGGTGGTCTCAGACCACCAGAAGCTGGAAGCTGGAATCTGGAAGCTGTTAAAACACCATTTCATTTTCCTCTTTAATAGAAAATCTGGTCTTTTAACCGGTCTTGTGAAATCATTTTTTTATTTTAAAGAGAACATATTTCAAGTTCATGATTGATGTCCGCTAACAACAGTGTTTTTCTCTCTTTAGCATGTCTTAATGGAAATCAATCAGCTTTCCCCATTAGCTTTCTCCACCTGTGACCTTCACAAAATGTATACTTTTAATTCAAACACAAAGAACAAGAGTAACTAGCTTTGAGAGAGCATGTTGAGAGAACTTTTACACACTCAGTGAGAGGCTGAGTGGAGAAAGACGAAAGAGGGTTTGAATCAATCATAGAAGCCGCTTTTAGTAGGACTAAAAGGGGAATAAAAGATATGCCTCCTTCAAACTTCAAGCATAAAAGAATGAATGATGCAATGACAACACAAATCTTGGATCATGAAGTCGTTGTGCCGGAAGTTATCTGATTCAAATGAGGGCTGGCAATGCATGCAATCTAACAAAAAATGAATTAGACATCTTTTACGAGGGGCTGCTAAAGTCTGTTTTATTGGCTGCTTTAACTGAGAGTTAAAGTAACAAAGTACCACCAGTCCCATTTACTCTATATATCATTGCATTGTGGAATCCTTGTGGAATTGCATAAAAGCCCTTTGTAAATGTAAAGACTAATTGCTATTTTTTCTCTCTATTATAAATGCTGACAATTGCAGATCTAAAAGGAATGATTCCCACCAAAATCAGTCAAGTAAAAAGTAAAGCAATCATATGAAACAAAGGATGAAGTCATCTGAATATCACCTATAATTTAGAGGTATCTCAAGGGGAATGAAACGCCTGTGGAATGAATCACATTATTTCTCTCAAGTTCTTCTGAAACCTCTGAGACACAACAGGAACCAATTTCCTAACACGGGCTTATTCACAGCCGAGATTCAAATGCAGACAAATCTAGTTCAAATGTGTCTTTGTAGCTGTGCGCAACTGTCAAATCAGAGCAACTGTTTGAAGACCCCTTTGCAACAAGAAATAATTTTGAGAAGTCCACATATGCTAAAAAGTTGAAGAGTTATGAAAAAAACAATATTTTAAATCTAGTCTAGGCAAGTGAGCTGAAAGCAGACCGCAGAGGTCAGCCTGTGAAACAGAGGCCACTACTTAACTCTGTCACTATTTTTAAAATGCAGTGTAATATTACACAAGCCACAGTAAACCAAGCACTATTTTGGGAGCTGTTTGACTTTGGCCTACTATCTGCAATCAGCTGATGCTATTTAAAGTCAACTCATGAAACAAATGAACATCAACAGTAAAATAAACAGACATTTGTAAAGAAACAGAGTATGAATTAACCTCCTGGACTTCCCAGGGTGCTTAAACATCATTAATAAATGTACTTTCAGAACACACTGACTGATGCAACATTTCAAAACAGAAGAAAAAAAAAGAAAAAAAAAATCAATATGGGTCTAGTATTCTCCATGATGCTGAAAAAAAAAACTCTGGATAATTCTGTTCAGAGTTGCAGAAACTCCAGTTGAAAAGAAAGTGCACTGCAAAACGTTGAATAACAAAGAAATAAATGAACAGTTACAAAAAAAAAAAAACTGTGCAATTGCTTCCATATTGCCAAAGCAGAGTACTGGTTTACTAGGTTACTCAATGACATATAAGAGTATTTCCACAATAAAAACAAGGAAAATTTAGTTTAAAATGTGCCTTGTTCTTAGAAATATACTTTTTGTAGTCATGTTGGTCACGCACTTCCACCACAGTTAATCTCACATCTGACAACACATACAACAACACCACAAAAAACAGGAAGACGGAGTTCTGCTAATATATGTTTCTGTAGATGACCTGTTATGTAAATCTGTTGCTGACATCATTGTGTTGATGTGTTGCAGTTCAGCACGGCAAGAAAAGGTTACAAGCTACTGATAAAGCTGCTTCCTGCATCATATAAATCTCCTGTCTGGGGATATTCTGGCATCCCAATTAACCCTTCACAAAGCCCCGCCCCCTTTAGTTACTGTTGCCATGTCCAACAAGTCATGCTCTCTCACGCCACACATGTTCTTACGCAGTGAAAACTACATCGCGGAGCAAAGAGGACACTGACAACACGTCGACAGACGAGACAGAGCAGGTTACTTTTGATACGAAACCGTTTCAAGGTATCAAATAAACATGAATGGACATCAGAATGAATATTGTTTCAAACACAGAAAGACATGAGTACACACAATTTTTCAAGTTCAAGTTCAAGTTCACCAACATTAATCTACTAACTCCCCTGACTGCTTTGTCAGACATAATTGCAGATTTGGGGTTATGATTGGTCAGATCGCCTGCCAATCAAACTGCTGGCAAAGGGTCAATTGCAACAGCGATAGTAAAAAAACGTGGACAAAACAGTCACTCTCTGTAAACCTTGATACCATTTGCTCTAATATGACCTACGGCATCATCCCCCGGGTGTTGACAGAGCACAAGCACCAATGAGACTGAAACAGCACACACTGCCTTCAGTGTTTAAACAGACACTAATTCACACAGGCACAAGCACTGAGCAGGGCTTGATGATAAGGACTACCTGATGGCCCGGGTTGTGTGAAAACGAGCAAATGATAAACTTTTATGATGATGCAGCACTGGCCTGATTGGGACAGTAACAGTTCCAGTAACAGTGCTGCATCGTCATTAAAGTTTTACATTTACATGTTTATGCTGAATAATTTAAGCCTTGCCTATTTAAACATTCAAACAAAAGAAGACACCAAAGAACTTGTGCAAGATATTTTCTGTGCTCATACATCTGATGCACACAGACGGAAGGCCGTGAAAATACAAAATTGAGTTCGCTTTCAAGTCTTCAGGTGCTTGAATGGACAAATTTACACAAAAATTCTGTCAACATACCTGTCTTGGCAAATATCCAAGTAAACAGTTCTAAGTCAGTTATAGCTTAAGTGAAAAAAAAGTCAAAAAAGACAACGTGTGTACAGTATAGGGTCTATATTGGATCTGTGCATTATGTCTCAATGACATCAGCCTAATATTCCTGCTGCTGTCTGTTTTTAATGATAATAAAACAACAAAAGACTAAGAAATCCCTCCCTCACTGCTCTTCACTAACTTTAAGGATTAATCTTCAATCCCCCCCACTCCCCCAATAAATAAAATGTTTTTTAACTGCTTTTATTTGACTAAAAATATAAACGTACTTTAAATTGTGAAATTTAATACATTTTAAATGAAATAAAAAAATTACTGTTTAAAATAAAATAAATACTGTTTTAATATTAAAATGTTATAACATTTTAAAATGCAATTTATTGCTATGACGGCAAAGATGAATTACTGAATTACAAAGCAGCCATTACTACAGTGACAGTTTTCAGTGTCACATGAATGATCCTTCTTAAAAATGTGTGTGGAAACCATGATACATTTTTTTCAGTAATCCTTGACAAATAGAAAGTTTCAAATTTCTATTATGTATTATAAACAGCATTTATTTAAAATAGATTTTTTTGTAACAATGTATATATGCAATGGTTTGTCACTTGTTGTTGTAAATGTTTTTGAAATCAAGTTAAAAATATTCAATTAAAAGAAGCATACAACATTAAATATTACTGTTAAATGTCAACCGGTGTGCCATGTATACTAAAGATATTATTAAGAATCTTACTAAGGCTACATGAATTGTATGTTTTGGATTAATATTCTTAATCTGAGAACAAAACAGCTCCTGGAGAGAGAAGAATAGACGCACAAAAGACGTGCACATGCACTGGCAATGAGAGGCGAATATTAAAGACTGAGCAAGTAAAATAATGATGCAGTTACAAGGTTTGTATAATTTAAACTACTTGCCCTTTTTGTTGATTTTCTAGAATAACTACCTATAACTTTATTGTGAAATATACTGTAACCATGAAACAAAATTAGTCATACTGTGAAATCAAAATTCTCTCATCCTAAATGTTAACTAGTAATTTCACTATTTTAATTGTCTTTCCTTGCCAACTACAAATCATTCTCCTAATTATAACTTTTTGTATCAGGCCTGCAAAATGTTGATAAAAACACACACACAAAAACCCACGTCATCACAAACTTGCTTTGCACGGTCAAAGTATGTACTGTATATATATGTAATTATATATAAAGTATCAATTTCTTACTGCTCACCATGTTTCTGCTACTGTTGTTAAATTAACCACGTCATCTGTAGTTCTTGTACTAGTTCATGTCTTTAGAGGGAGAGATAGAATAAAATAGAATTTAAAAAAACAATCGCAAATAACAACGTGGGGATGTTAGATGACATGACAAGTAATATACCGATTTTGCAAATCACTGGCCAAAAGCATCACTGTCTAATGCAAGAACCAATGTAATAAATAGGCTTTTAATGATGTGAAAATCTGCACACACTTCTAAAAGAAACTTTAAACATCTAGCAACAGCCTGGAGATCTCCTTTTTGTCATGGTGGGCCTTTGCAAAAACAGGAAACACTTAACATTATCTCAAAAGGGCCTGTTGGACTAAATAACGAGTGGAGAACGGGGACACATGGCACAAACATTACCTCCACCCATCGTTCAGAGTAAGCATTTAACTTTTATCTGATAAAAGTCCTCTTTAGCTGTGCAATATTTAGAGCCAGGGGCAAGACAAGTGGTTCAGATCAAAAGGTTTTCGAGTTGAATTTGTGTTATCTGCTCATAAACATACGCAGTTAATTAAGTAGCACAGAACATGGCAATCTCATGATTTAGACGTTGAGAATCAATGGACATAAGGCATATTTCAACAGCACATTGTACAATCTCTTCAATTTTGAGTGCTCATACAGTGATATACCTCCTGAATGTAAAATAAACAGATCATTTTACTTTCTTTTCCATTGGCAAAACAATGTAGGTGTGTGGCCAAGTTGTGACCCTTGTACTTGACATGTCAAGCTGAATAATTTCAGCACACTAATGCTAAATCAAACTTGAGTCTTTACTATGGTTTGCATGCAAACAAGCATAACAATGGGCTAAATGGAAAACTGACCTGGAGGTGAATGGGTTTATACTGCCTGTATATGTGTATATAAGCCAAATGGATCAATTACTCATGTACCACTTCCATGTGAACCAGTCATTGACTTTAAGACTAATGGTTTCTCAAATTCGAAAGCGGCAGCAGAGCACCTTGAGAAAAGGCTGGACTATGACCTCTTATCACACTCGCCTCTGTTCAAGCCTGGCACTAGCCGTGTTCTCCGTTTGAACAATTACACTCATACTGCTAAACTTTGGACAGCTTCTCTTTCTAGGATTCTTGAGATAAGCTCAGAGCAGTCTTTGCTCAGAAAAGCACATTCCAGTATGAGAATGTTTAAACTTCTCAACTTTATTATTATTACATGATGGATAATCATATGATCCAAAGAAAGCTTCAATGTCCACAAATGATCGAAGTAAAAAGACAAAGAGCTAAAAGATTTAGATTTAGCTCAATAAATGTAATGAAATATGGCAATTTTCCCATTTTCAGGCTTGCACCCAGATACGCACCCAGATACATCCCCAGATACAAAAAAGTAGGTCTAGGGACTCACAATACACTACCATTCGAGCATTTGGGCACAGCACAAAGTTAAGATAAGAAGTCTCTTTTGCTCACCAACGCTTTGATCAAAAATACAGTAAAATTAAAACAGTAATTTAAAAAAGAAATTTAAATTCTTTCTATTTGAATGTTTTTTAAAAGGTAATTTATATTACAGCAGCCATTCCTCTAGTCTTTGGGGTCACATGATCAAAAATCATTCTATGCTGGTGTTGAAGAAATATTTCTTTTTTTATGTAGGGATGTGTGCGCAACAACTAATTTAATTAATGTTTAAACAGAAATTGTGCAAACGACTAGTCAAACCCCACCCCCCAGAGACAGTCTGTATATTTGATCCAAACCACCTGATCTATGAACGGTCAAATCCCAGACTAAATGCCACTAAAAATAGGTATATTTTAAAATAATAGCCTATATAATTTGCAAACTCTTTAAATATATTCTAACCACAACTAGATAATTATTTTACTGTTCTTATCCCCCCTCCCCCAAAAAAGTAAAGATATCCATAAAAATGAAGATATCAATCACTGACTTCATATTAACAAAAAAAAAATTTGTGCGAAAAAAGGTGCTTCTAAAAACGAAAAACAAAACAAAAAAAGAAAGCAAATCTGCTTGCACTAAAATCTGTAAGATGATATGAATGAAATATGATGCTTTTAGTATTTGTGCAGCCAGCCAGCCTGCACCAACGATGCCAGTTTAGGAGGGTGAAAGTACACTAAAGACATAATCTCCTTCTTAATCTCATTATTAGATTTTCAGCCATGTGGCATATTGATAAAACCCCAGTGAATAGGGAAGAGCTTGAGGGGTTGAAATGGAAGGCTCTGGATATCCATTCAGGGCTTTACCATTAGCACGGTCTGAGTGCAAATCTTTGCAGTGCTGCAGTGTACAAAAAACGTCCAGATAGAACTGCTGAGATGTCTGAGAGAAAATCCTTGGTTTAGATTCATGCAAATGGTCTATGCAGGTAAACAACAGCTGTTAAAGCCACTATGTTATTACCCAAAGCTTGTTTTCACACATATTGAGATGTTC
Organism: Opsariichthys bidens; assembly: GCA_037194245.1. Classification (NCBI taxonomy): domain Eukaryota; kingdom Metazoa; phylum Chordata; class Actinopteri; order Cypriniformes; family Xenocyprididae; genus Opsariichthys; species Opsariichthys bidens. The sequence continues at coordinate 9,467,959 of CM074294.1, forward strand.
TTTAAATCTGTTTTTCGAACCTTTCCCCAACCCCCACTCACTAAAAGCATACTCTACTCAAGTAACCAAGTGCCTCTTCCATAAAGAGCAAAGAGCCTTTTTTTGTGGGAAACTTTTACACAGTGTACAAATGCCTCCTTTAGTTTAACAAAGTTCAGAAGCGAACATACCATGAAAGTCTAGAGATTTGAGTAATAACTGCATCTATTTTGCCAGAAACTGTTAGAAGGGGTCCATCTGTGGATTAACCTCGAAATAAATCCCAGAGATGCTGTCTAAGTCCGATCTAAAGCAGACCTGAGTAATATGAGGGGCAAGTATCTGTGGCTCTGTGAAATAATTGTGATGTTATGACTTCCAGTATTTTCTAATGCCAACCATATGAACCTTTTCCGAAAAACAATGCATCTTTTCTACAAAGCTACAGCTGCAACTGCTTAAACAATTGCAGACTGTGGGGTAGTTTATATTAGTCTGAATAGATATGAGGATTAAAAAGACAGAAACCACATGACTTGTTTGAGATTCTGCGAACAAGACTTAAAATAGACCTTCTGTACCTAACTTTGAACATTCATTAATCACATTCCACCAAACTCATCCGCTCAAAAAGAATGTGCTTTTTAATCCCTTGAACTTGAATTTGGTCCATTGCCAAATCCAATGCCAAGGAACTCTAGACAAGTTGCCTCTGAAAAAAGATGAAACAAGGGCTTGGAAGATTTTGCAGACAGTAAAAGTTTAGAGGGCATGAGGACTCATGAAAAGTTCAGAAAGTCTGAATTGTTAGTGATTAGAGATCAGTGAGGTTTGTCTGCAAAAATGATGACGCTTAAGAACAGATTTTTCTTTCTTAAAGGGTCAAGAAACCCCAAAACACATTTTTTGAGATGTGTTTTGACAACATTAAAGCACTCATAATTTAACCAAAAAGTGGAAATTGGTTATTTTTGCATGAGCAATTTCGTCTTTCCGGGTTGAAAAGGAAATTCAAAATAACGTCACAGAATCTGATGTAGAAGCGTGCCTCAGGAGTGTGTGATTAGCTGTTGGGGCAGGAGGGTCACAATTCTACATCATCCGACTCTGATAGCTTTTCTGCATTTGAAGAGTTCATTTGCAAAAACTGGTGAATGCCACTGACTGACTGCTGTGCGTTTTTCTCCACATAAAGCATGTTCTGAACCCTAAATCCGTTTTGTCAGAAAACCCGGACCACTGTAAAGGCATAGTGAGTTCACGTTTTACAGCAGAAACCGATAAGTAGGTTTTAGCGAATCAGCGTGCAGTATTCAGTTCAGGTAACAAGGCTGCTAGTCACTTCAAAAAGACATGCTAGCTGAAGGGAGTTGTCAAAGCTGACTAAAAGTGATGAAGGATTTATATTTTTGATTATAATTTTGACTCCTGTTCCCACGGTCGTCATATTCATGTGTCTGCATAATGTCTTGCAATACTGCGTTTTATTGGTTGTTTTCTCATTTTGATTTCTCATTTACAGCTCTCATGCACAGCTCGCTCACCCCTGCAGTGATATCCTAAAATAAACTGCATACAAATACACTGACTTATATCCACTACCATACCGCTGCATTATTTGTATTGCATATAAAAAAGTTTTTATATTATACAATTTAGGCTACATTACATTATATAGAATTCAAACCCAGAAATCCTCGCAAGTCAGCCTCTAGATTAGTGGTGGGCAACTCTGGCCCTTGAGATCCATAATCTCAGCTGGATTTGAATTTATGTGATTAATTTTGCATGGCGATACAGCTTTTGTAAATTTTAAAATGGCAAAATCTTTTAATATTATTATTATTCTAGTATAATTTTATGTGAATTTCAATTTATCTTCTTGACTTTAGTTCCGTACTAAGTCCTGATGAAAAACATGAAGGAGGTACTTCTGTAACTCTTCATCATGAATTTATGGTTCAGTGGAGAGGATTAATTGTATACATTTAATTAAATGACATTAAAATAATTAATGACATAAAAACAAACAGACTTTTTTTTTTTCAAGTGACACCCACATTCTATTCTTATTAAGATAACATACAAAAAAAGAGAAAAGAACATAGCTGAAATAAATGGCATTGCTTAAAGCAATCAACACAAACCGTTATCTGGGATGAGCTTCCTGAAGCAGTAATACTAACAGTTAATAGACTCAGTGCACCAGTTTAGGGAGCCAGACATGTTTGATTCATCCTAACGGCTAATTTCTCAACCTGTAAAGCTTGTCATTCCTTCACCACAACAACTGTTACTGAGATGACACGTGATTAAACCAATCTGAAAGCTCACAGAATCGCTTAAGTCACTGGGGAGATACAAATGGGCCATCTTATGCCATCAGGACTGCACTTTATCAAACCACAATTACATGCAGGGAAAACAAGGCAAATGAAAATTGGAGTCTGGGATAGCTGTATTAGGCCAGAGGATGTAATATGTAGACCAGAAGGGATGTGAACTGAAAGGGCTGAGGTTAAGGGGAGGGGGGTGTTGGGGCTAGATTTGTTAATCTCTAAGAGCTGGGCAGCTGGGTCTGGGCTAATACAGAAACTCTCTTCTTAGTGCGGCAACCTGCTGGGCCCATTCTCATCCGCTTTACGGCACTGCTGCCAGATTCACTCTGATTGGTCATCTGGGGCTTTTTTTGAGGTTATCTGATTGGTCTTGGACCAAACGGATGAGAGGTGTAAACATTTGATTGGTCATTGAAATCTGAACTTAACACAGAGAAGGTATGGGGGTCAGCGGTTTGATTAGACAATGACCAGACAAGTACAGCAAGTCAAAATAAACCTCACTTTTCCAACGTTATTTTTAGAATTGCTTTTAATGTTTGGCTGGCACAACCAAAGATATGAAATTAATACACACCTGGCACTGTCAATAGAAGGTGCTATTTTTAAGGCAACCTACTTTTGGAAAGGCAACGGGACTGATATTCGGCCAGCCTAGATGGTGATCCACTCCCTTTAAGGTTTGAATTGAGCAGCAACGACTGAGTGTAAGAAAGGTATCGGTCCACGACAGAGGATAGAAAGGAATTAGCGTCTGGGCAGTCTGCTATGACCAAGCAAATACAGTTTAAACAGAAGAGAGTGGGAAGGGATGCTTCATGTGTGTTCACTGCGAATACTTTTACAGGGCCTGTGAAATAGTGTAGACTCTGATTCAACCCACTAAATAAATATCACACAGGAGACATTTGTCTTTGCCATTTGAGGTTATACAATGTAATGAAGGGTTGTGTGTTTTACCCTCACATGGCAGAGACCCTGTTTCTAAATCCCCTGGCAGCCATATCTTACTGATGAGGTAATTCCACAAAAGCACAGCTAGCCTTATCACAATCCTGCCTCCCTCCTCAACCACTTTAACCTCGGAACTGGACACATCTGATTCTTCCCAGAATGGACGCACTGACCTAAGGTGAAACCAAAATACCATTAACAACATTATGATGCCATTAATCCACATTTTTCTGTTGACATACGTTTTCTAGACGGAGTAAAATGACTCCTTATCTCCTCAGACAGCTCAGGATAGATTTCACCGAGGGTTTCATCATGCTGAAGGTTGTAGTTAATGGGGAAAAGGGTAAGGACACTAATTAAGTGCCACGGACAACATGATGTTCCAGATGAGATAAATCCTGTCTGCTGGGAGTCTTGACGTGAACTGAACTGACACAGAAAAAAGCTTGGTGGTGAAAAATAATTTAACACAAATATTACGTTTCATAACACCTTGAGCTTTACATTAACATTTTGACCTGATCATTAATGTGAGGCCAGTTAATTTGCAGTTCTCTATACTAGGGATGCTCACAATTAACTGCTTAGCCATTAACCGAGAGCAAGAATTTTGACGTAGTAATATTTAAAGTACTTTTTCAAGATATTTTAAAACATTTGCTGCATGATTAAAAAAAAAACTCTACACATAAAATTGTGTTTGAGAGAAAAAGGGCATAAGTTGCATTTTATACAGAAATTTTTGCTCCACTCACTCCACAACAAATCCTATAAATTTAACAGTATTCAGAACAGAATAAAACAAATAGCTAGATAAACGTCAAGACAAAATGAATGAATTTAAAGCGAAACTGAAACAGAAATTGGGCTCATGTAAACTCTCACTCAGCATGAATACAAATGTTTCCATATTCATGATGCACTTAGATGCTAAGCTATTATTTATTATGCAAACTTTGGAATTCACTCGCGGCCCAACATTGATATTAAACATCACCCTTCACATGCGCTAATATATGCTTGCCGTCACAACACAGTGGGGTGCTGGTCATGCTGAACAGCACAAATTGCACTATGACCTACTTAAATTGAGCAGTGTAACTTTTTATATGTTTGGTTGACTCTTTTATTTTGATAATGAACAGGCTGCGATGTCAATTCAGCAATTTATGTTGTGTGTGTGCATGACGTGTCTGTGTAATCACTTGAATTTTTTCCTTATGACAACAGAAACAACTTAAAATACTCCACTTACAGTCATATAGATAATAGTAATAACACATCATTCAAAACCGTAAAGGGTTTACTGTTTTTGTGTAAACTCAAACAAAAACAAAACATTGTGCTTTTGTAAAATAAACAGGATGTCGCTTTCTGCGACAAAGAAAGTACAGCAGATGGTACCATTTTTTTTTTTTTTTTTGGTATCAATACTTTAGACAACCCCAAAAGGGATAGTTCACCCAAAATTGAAAACCTGTATGACTTTCTTCTGCGGAACACAAAATATCATGTTTTGAAGAACGTTGGTCACTAGGTGTCTTGAGTTTTTTTTGATGACTATTGACCATCTCAAAATATTTATTATAAAAAGATCCACAGAACATATTTAAAGGGTTAGCTCACCCAAAAATGAAAATTCTGTCATTAATTACTCGCCGTCATGTCGCCCTTCGTTCATGCTCGGAACACAAATTAAGATATATTTGATGAAATCCTAGAGGTATATGACTCGTCCATATTCAGCAATATAATTGACACATTCAAGGTCCAGAAAGGTACTAAAGACATTGTTAAAACAGTCACGTGACTACAGTGGTTCAAGCTGATGAAAGTAACGATAATACTTGTGTGTGCAAAACAAAACAAAAATAACAACTTCATTGAACAATATCTTCTCTTCTGCGTCATTCTCATGCATTGTTAATGTCCAGCACCTCCAGGTTTTGCGTCAGAACTCAGACTCGTAAACACGGAAGCCTTCACTGTGCTCACTGCGTCAACTGTTTAAGGATAATGACAGGGAACAGACGAGACTGTTGAATAAAGTTGTTATTTTTGTTTTGTTTTTGCATACATAAAGTATTCTCGTCACATCATAAAATTAAGGTTGAATCACTGCAGCCAAACCGACTGTTTTAACAATGTCTTTACTACCTTTCTGGACCTTGGAAGTGTTGATTATATTGCTGTCTATGGACGAGTCACATATCTCTCGGATTTCATCAAAAATATCTTAATTTGTGTTCTGAAGATGAACGAAGGTCTTGCGGGTGTGGAATGACAAGAGGGTGAGTGAGTAATGATAGAATTTTCATTTTTGTGTAAAATAACCCTTTAAGTTTAGGTTCGAGCAGCTTCTTTGGTCATTTCTTTCTGATTTCTTATGCTTTTGTAATCGCCTACAAATTATTATGACTTTTCATGAGACTGGGTTAAAAAGCCACACTTGAAAGTTCATCTAATCTAAAGCGAAAATGGCACAATCATGGTAAATAAGGATCATCTAGGCAATTTTCATTTCCCTTTCCTGATTCACTTCAACTAAAATACACTGTACAACTAGATAAATCTAGATAAAACTAGATAAAAGCCCATTTAACTTCAACAGATAGCAAATTACAAGTGCAATTTTCAATCTGCAATCTGAAATGAACAGTCCATTCAGGCCACAATGTGATTAAATGGTATCCAACAATTTGAGATACAATTTTGTTTTTCCATTGCATCATTGAAATAAAGTTAACAACTAAATGAGATTAAAAAAGAAAACCAGGGACAACAGCCTGCAAAACATCAACTTACATCTAGACGTTTACATGGGAAAAGAACCCCAAGCAGGAGTGGAGGTTTTCCAAATTCTCAATGACTTAAGCAGACCCAAAGTAAGTCCATGAGCTGATAAAAAACAACTCATTGTGTTAACATAGCAAAATTAGATATGTGTCTGCAATTCATTAGTGTGCATAAAAGGTCTATTCTTGCAAAAGTGAAAGACACAAGTCGAACAGTGCCGCTATCCAACTGAGATGCAATAAACCTGATCTACAACAAGCTGTATTTAATGTCTTGTACCTTACACATAAGGACAGGAATTTCATGCCACCCTGAGCAAGAACCTAGAAAAAGGTTTTATGATTCTCTCAAACATGCCACAAATACCAACAAATGTAAGAATAGCACTATCCCTAACTCTTTGTCATGCAATAAGTTATGGGTACACCATGATGGTTCAAATGGGATTACAAACACATGAAGTGCTGGTAGAGTAACATCACACATATTACAAGAACTTGGCAATGACTCAGATGCTCTTGTAAAAGTATTTATCCTGGCAGTTCTAATCTCCTGTTTTGCTCAAGAATGAAAGCCTGGCCTTACATGAAAATTCCTGTACGGTTCTGGACTGACACACAAAACCCAAAATAGAATCAGGAGGATGGATATTTTGTTTCTCTTGTTCTTGGTTACCTCTTTTCCAGAAACACCCTGTATGGGAAAGTACTGAAACAAGACTTTTGATTGGTAAGTGTACTGGTTACAACCGATACTACAAGCAGAAGTAATGACAAAGTACAAGTAAAAGGAATCACAACCAAAAGGAGGAAGTTTGCTTTAATTAGTTTGTGTATTATGGATGTATATATACATATACATTCATGTGTATTAACATTTTGAACCTCTAGGCTCTAGTAAATGAATATGCTGTTTTGTTGCACAAATACTGCACAAAGACAAATGCAAAGTTCTACCTGAACTGAGGGAGTAGATTTGTTCATAAAATTATGTCAAAGTGATGTTTCTAGGCAACCACGTTGTTGTGCAAGCAAGCACCCACCATTTAGTAAAGTTAAAAACAGTAAAGCGTGACTTTGCCTCCATACAAGGAGAAAATCAACATAAACCAATAGCTGTGAATGTGGCTATGGCGAGCTTGCTCTTAACAACATTCTGTGCAAATGTTCAAAATGCCACTGTGACCATGTGCTGGCAGAGAGCATATTAAAAGTCAGCTTAGTTCTGTGGTTTGATGATCACATAGAATTTCACAGTAATCTCGATCCGCTGACTCAGCCCAAGTGGCAATGATTTGGCAAGCCAAAACATGAATTTATAAGCAAAAGCGTTTCATCCGTGCACATTCCTATACTTCAGCCTGAGACTGATGTTGTTCTATTATAGGCTTAGAAATGATTGCTGAATCACATCTGGGGGAGGGAAGCTCCTCTTTTTTTCATTCTTTCTTTGGGAGTGCAGAAGTTCTCTGCCTTAAATTTATACTCCCAGTTATGACTCAGTCATCATAATAAAGCTGCAGACATGTCTGATTCTGAGTCATTCACTCATCATGCAGTCCAGAACATTCACACAAGCTGACTGTAAAACTTTGCTTCAGATTCCAAATGAATGAAAATATAGACAACTATAAAATTCATCCAAGATAATATGGTGTAATATCAACATTTTATTTCATGGAGGGACCGTTCATGTGATTATCAATACAAGAGTTGAAAATACAATAGGTCATACTTACATCACTCTTCCTAAATTTTGCCTTCAGGCTCTTCATATTAGTCCATTCAGATTCCAACAGATCCCAAGACACCTGAATAAAATCAAACTTTAGTTAGTCATACACACACACACTCCAAAGCAAACTGTCGCTCAATGCTGCGGAAACTAAGGATCAGGTCAGCACTGTTATTAATGGCAAAACTAGGACCAAGCTTTTGGAGGCAAAACAGGGCGGATCAAGTTACAGTGGCCCCAGTGGCAGCAGAACTGAATCTAATGTGTGTTCGCTGTGCAAATTTTACAATGTCAGAGCTTTTTGTGTTCCCTTCCAGACACTTCCGTCCAGACACTCAGTGAGCTCCATAAATACACATAAACTGGGGTCACTGATATTCTTGGATCTTCCTGAAGAGCCTCCACGGGAAAGTGAAAAGTTTAGATGGAGTGTTCAGAAAGACTCCAACGAGATAAGAAAAGCAAACAGGGCTGACCGCGCGCTTCAATGAGGAACAATAGCAACATTGTGTCCAACTATAGCTGACAGGAATGATTAAAGTAAACAACACTGACATATAAATGTAACACTGAAGTGAAATTATAACTTTTATTCGGTAGCGTTAAGCCTGAAATGTTTCTTTCTTAAGTTCAGCCGAGATCCAATTGGAATAGCGTTAAATTGGAAGGAAAAATACACGGGAAAAGAGTGTTTAGATTTCTGCACTTACCCACTTTGCAAAAGTTAAGCCGCACACACAGACCTCAGGGGTTTGTTGCTAACACACTTTTCCGAGTGGTGTTAAGTGCTTCACATACCAGTTAGTGCATTTATTTGAAAAACCCGGCGGAAAACGCGAGCAGTGGACTAAAGGGGAGAAACCAAGAACAAAGTTGTTCACCGACAACAATCCATTCAAGTGGCGCTCGCGCTGCCTCTGATTGTTCCCCGGGCAGATAGAGTGACGTCACCACCCATGTGTCCTCGTGACTACAGCGGAGCTTGACCGTGTGTACTTACAGTTCCGACACATGTTTTATTCCTCTTACAAAACGTTTACCACGCTAGCAAAAATGCTCACCAAAACATCTATGTGATTTTTATAATTAGTCGAACTTCTGTCCCCTAGGATGAATTTAAAGGAAAACATTTCCCAGCCAGACGTTTTATATTTCCTTCAATAATAAATGTGTTAACATCAGGGCACATTAGAGCGCAAATAATATTTTCAGTTATTTCAATTATTTTCAGTAAAACGTCTATTTGTTTATTATAATGATAAATGAGTGCATCTGCCAGGAAATATAATTAAAACAATGTGCGTAATTTGCATGTACGCTACATTAACTTTTTAATTAATTTAACCAACTAAAGATTTGTACATGATGCATCAGGCTAGCTTTGTGTTCTATATCAAATAAATAGGCTATTCGAGCATTTTAATTCATAAACAAATGGCTACTGATTTATTGACTGCCAGCTAACTTGTGTTATGAAGTCAACCATTACCATAACACATCAGTCGAAAGTAGGCTATAAGTGAATAAAAATCGAATAATGGCATTGGCTAAACTATTAAACTATACGATTTAAAGGGAGATTTTCTACTGAAATATTATTTTACAGTTGTAACAAACTTTTTAAGGTTCACGAGACAGTTTTAGTCCATCCGGGCAAAGAATTTCGAGACATCGAGAGCAGATATCTTTACGATTATGTATATATAGGCTATAAATAGGAGGTGTGAGCGATATGCCAATAGCCTACTTTCCACTGGGACCGTAAAAGTGTCCTGGGGGTCTGAAGCCAAACGTGCGGATTCGATATGGTGACCCACTATCCGGTGCAGCAGTGCTGGGGAAGGGCGCCGCGATGTGGACACGTGCAAAGGTTTTAAAGCCGTGCAGTACCAGTGTGTACCGTACACCAAATCAGACCTAGTCCATGCAAAATCATAACTTGATTTCATCCTAGTAGCCAACGGCATATACGGCATCAAACAGAACTGGCCCACCGACTCATATTGGGAGAAAAGAAATAGTTGCTGACAGAATGAGTTTTTGCTGTTTCTTGCCAAATAAAGCAATAGGGACAAATAAAGGCTTGTATTAGAATCACTGCTGTAATATCAAGCACATTCATGCTTCACTGTATAATTTGGCTTTCACTGTAGAATAAAATGCATTGACAGTGGAACTAATAGACTGACAAGAAGCCCGCCCCAGAGCTGCAACACATCTGTGGTCATGCAACACCAGAACAGAGAATAACACCAATCCCACGCTTGTGTCTTTGGTTTGAGTGGTGGGTCTGTTCCTTGGTGGTCCATTGCCACAAGCGACAGAGTAATAAACACATTAAGTTTAAACAACATTATTTAGGTTGCTAATCAAAAACAAGATGAGAATATGAAAAGATATTAAAAGCAAGCAACCACAGGCTGAGTTGCAACACAAGTTTGGCTTATTTTCCTATCTGAAAGAAAAATAAATAAATAAGTACAAGTAAAATATATAGATGATTGTTCAAATGTCTTGTTTTAAAGTAATTTATTTCATTCAGTAAGAATGAATTAAATTTGGTCAAAAGTGGTGTAGAGATGTGTGTATATGCCACAAATGTTTCGAATAAATGCTGTTATATTGAACTTGCTATTATAATACTGATAAATATATTACACAAAAATATTAAGCAGCACAATTGTTTTCAACATTGACAATAATAAATGATATAAGCAGCAAATCAACATATTAGAATGATGTTTGAAGGATCATGTGACACTGAAGACTACAGTATGCTGCAAATTCAGCTTTACCTTCACAGGAATAAATGACATTTTAAAACATATTGGAAAAGTTTTGTTTTATTTGTAATAATACATGACAACACATTACTGTTTTTAACCAAATAAATGCAGCCTCGTGCTTTCAAAAAACTCCCAAAGAATACTGTTTGAAAGGTCAATATAACATATATATAAAACACACCGAAACAAAGAAATTGGTGAGAAAAATATTCAAGTTATAACATGCAAAAAGACAACAAACAATATAATTAATACATTTTATAATTTTATAATATTCCAAACACGTGACATCGTCACAAAATTAAATCGAATCATTTTATTGTAAGAACCATGAACAAAAGAGGTGAAATTTCCACAGCACGCATAACAAATGTAGGATGCAACACAGACGCATGTAAAGTATTAACAACATTCACATATTGCAATATAAACCAAATACACATGGGACACACATACGGGTAAACAGTATACAACAGTACACAATATACAATAGAGCATGGGGACTACTAAGTAAAAAGAAAGTGCAATAATCACATATTCACCTCTGCAGAAGTGGTATAGAGTTTTTGGTGAGAGTGCATATGGAATTATAATAAAGAGGGTTATAAGCACATACTTTTTAAAAGCTGCAGCATTTGCTGCTTATTTAGCTTCATTGGACCAAGAACCATAATTTGTACAGTTTTATACAGAATGATACCAAATGGCCTGTACGGAATAATTAGAGCCTTTACCAAAGCCATGTGTTTCTGCATATTCATTGAAACAAGAATCTGCAGAGGGCTGTATATTCTGTTTCCCCCACACTCATCCTTGAGGCCAATATACTGGTTTATCTCTTCATACGGTGGCTAAATAAAGGTTTGGATTGGAGGTAGGCTTAGAGATGACATCCCTCACCTCACTTCAATAACTGATGCGGCACGAAGAATCCACTGAGCTGGTGATGTATGGGAACAGCTATGTGCCACAAAACAGATAGGATGAAGCTGAGCGTTTCATCATAAAATTTCTCTGGCTCAAAATATCTCATGAAGGGTCCCAATAGTTTCAATGGGCTCATAATCTCCTCTGGTGCTGACAACATGTTCACTGGTCTCGTAGTTAGTTATCTCGCATGAATAATACATTCCACACATATGCAAATCAGTATTTTTATATGCATGCCAACATGCACCACTCATAACGATTACAGTTTAGAACTAAAAATGCAATATAAGTGTGATGAAAGATGTGAAGATTTCAAAACAACATTAAAAGGCAAATGAGGGCATCAGGACTAATTGCACACTCAGTTTGGATTATGTTTAGAGGAACACCTCATCTCTTAGAGGGAATCTTCTTTAAAATGAGTTAAATGCTTGATTATTGAAGTTCTCTGTCCAGGAGGGGGTAGTACTGTTCTGTTATAACTACCACTCAATTTCACTAAAGCTTTCCCCTCTCGTCCTTCTGCTAAGAGCAGATTAGACGAGGCTCTTGCATCAACGAAAGACCTTTGAATGCCATCCACTTTGAGCTTAAACCTGGCAGCGAGCACAGGATTCAGGATAAACAGACAAAATATTCAGAATATATTGACCGGTGACTTGTGTCTCCACTTATACTGATTAAAGTCCCTACAAGACAGCATCCACAGCAAAACCATTTTTAGCAAGGAATATACATGTGACCTTTTACATTACATTTAATGGCTTGACATAAGAATTTCATATTAGCAATTGACCCTTCGCAAACAGTTTGATTGACAGGCGATCTAACCAATCATAACCCCGGATCTGCCATTTTGTCTGACAAAGCAGTCAGGGGAGTTAGTGGATTGTTGATGTTGGTGAACTTGAACTTGAAAAATTGTGTGTACTTGCGTCTTTCCACGCTTGAAACAACAACTGTTTCATGTCTGTCGACGTATTCTCAGTGTCCTCTTTGCTCCGGGATGTATGTTTCACTCGGTGAGAACATGATGTGTGGCGTGAGAGCGCATGGCTTGTCAGACAACAAGTAACTAAAGGGGGCGGGGCTTTGCGAAGGGTCAATTGAATCCATTTTTATTGCTTTCCATGAGATCCGCAAAACACTGCACTCTTTGCTGTGTATTACCTGTTGTTAGTTAAAAGTAGTTAAAAGTTAAAGTTAAAAGTAGACTTCAGATGTGAACTGAAATATCTAACCTCTGTTGGACAAATTTTCAGTTTTCACTTTCAAACCCAGTGTGTAATTCTGTCCTTGACTCCGGAAGAGGTTTGTTGTATGTCCTCACCAGGAGGAATCAGTTTGTTCTTGAGATTTTAAATCATCTAGAGGTTGTGTCTGAATGTGTTTTGAATACAAATAATATAAAAGCCAATGGGAGTTTACTTGATTTGATGTGCTTTGGTGTTAAAGTAAATTGTGTTCAATGTAACGGAAGACAAACAAGACAGAAAACAATACTAATGAAATAAATGTGCAGACATTAACAAGGAATTTTGAAAATGTAAAGGATTGAGAATAAAATTTATTTTAGTTTCAGCTGGCAAACAGACCATAAAAAGGAATAAGATTCCATTTCATAAGTTTCACCAGACAATAGATCATCATTATTTAACCATAACAAGAGTGTGTCCATCAATAAGAAAGCACAGTGGAATATCTTTGTTGAATATGAATTAATGCAATAGCAGATACATTTACAGGATTTTAATTTAGCTGTGTTTTACTTGTTTGTTAAATTTCTTTTTTTTTAAATGTGAAAAAAGTTTGGTGTTGCCTTGTGAATATACAGTATATTTAACCCTAATTCTAAAAGTATAACATTTTAAAAGTTGCAGCAATCTGAACTACAAACAACAGTATAAATGCTGGAAATGCTTAAGCTTTTAAAAAGTTGTGCTGTTGAATTGCTTTTTCAGTATGCTATTGATCCAGGAGATATGTCTTTTGGAGAGAAATGTGTACACAGTTGGTTTCTTGGGATCAGCGCATCCTCTTGACCCTGATAGCACTCCAACCATGTTTTTCTTACATTCCAGAGGTCCACCGGAATCTCCCTGAAAAAGAAAAAAACATGGTTCTTCTTCCATCAGACAGGTAAAGGGATGATATCAAAGAGGCTGCAAAAGCCATAAATCAAAGGTAAAAATATGACATACATTACAAGGGCCTCTCTTTTCCTGCTTGTTTCCTGCACACAGCATGTCTTTGGTGACCACAAAATCTGTTTTGTAATCTCGTTTGCACTGATCTCTGTCCACAACTGTCACCTCCAACATTTGCAGTTTATCAGAAGCTTTCATATCATCCACCTTGGTAGTTCCCCAACCGGTCACAACACATTTTGTTCCAGATCGAACATCTTGCTCCTTTTTAGGGATTTTTTGGGGTTTTGCTTTCACTTTTTTGTTTAGCTGCAGAGGAAAAGTCAATGCTCAAATTCATGCTGTGAAAAACGTCATACGGTTACCGTGTCTAAACAACAACTCCATTCAGTTCTTCCTTACCTTAATGAGCATAATGTCATCTTGTCTAGTCCTTTCATTGAATGTTTCAGGTTTCTTATAACCGAGGATGCCAACTCGTTGAGAGCCTTTACTCTCTTTACTCAGAGACAGAGATCCAATGAGAACTGTCACAGATTTTGGGGGCTTTCTGAAATAGAAAACTGAATTAGATGAGCTTAGGTCTTCCAAGAAACTGAGGACTATAGCATTAAAAACTGGAAGAATGTACCCTGGTCAAGTGAATTTGCAAAAAAAAGAAAAAGAAAAAGAAAAAAAGCACTCCCACTTTATATTAAGTGTATCGTTAACTACTATGTATTAACATTTATATTCATAATTTTATATGATGCACTTATTATGTTGATTTGTGCTTTTACACTGTACTTTTATTAAAATTTCTTAAATGTCATTACAGCTGTAATTAATTTCTGTAACTACATCTATAAATACATTGTCGACCCTTCCCTTACTTCTTGCACCTAACCATACCACAAAACCTCTCCCTAATCTCACCCGTATCTCACCTCAATAGTAGAGCAAGGGTTTTGAAATATAACATGAACACAGTAACATTGTACCTCACAATCATTTATTTTTTTAGGTTAAGCACGTAATAGTTATAGACACTAATACATTTGATAAATGAACAAAAAATAAAACAATAAATAATGTCTATAAATAATAATATTTTAATGGGAAAAATGAAAAAAAAAAGAAGCTATTTCAGGGTGTGTTGGGTTAGGAGAGAAAGATTTTATTATGCTTCACACAGTCTTTACAAATTCATTTGTATGCTCAAAATGGTTGCCTTACTTTTGACAATGTGCTGCAGTTAAAACCCATTGGTCTTGAATGAGGATTCCTCCACACACATGTCTCTTGTCCTGCTGAATGGACACCATCCACGGTTTAAGTTTTTTGACATCTTTGCCTCCAATAATGGACACCTCAGAGCAAGCTGGAACAGAGATTTTAAAGGCGTTTACAGATTCAACTGATGAATTTGCTGTGTGAACTTTTTAATCAAACTGTGTGACAGATAAATTACCATTACCTGCTACTTTGAAAAAGGTGAACGCCAGGAAGTGATACACAATCAAATATCTGCAAACATCCATCTTGCAGTCCTGTCTCTCAGCCAAAAGTCAACGTGATGCCTCAGACATCCAATAACATCAAATGTGAGAGCAATGAGGAAATAACTGTTTTTCAATGCACGTTTTGGTTACTTTGTGGTCAGAGCAGAATCAGTTGTGGGAGTGTTTGCAAGCAATGTGATGCATCTGTTTTTGCAAATTTTAACATGCTGACATTTAGTTCATCTCTGTTTGAAGAATCTAAAACCAACAGAAAAATGCATTTTTTTAACAATAATGACCTAATTGTGTGTGTGTGTGTGTGTGTGTGTGTGTGTGTGTGTGTGTATATATATATATATATATATAAATTAATATAGGTTAACATAAATGTATATAAATGGAATATATAAATATATATACATAAAATTACAATAAATAATAATCTACTCATAACCTTTTCTGTAAATGCTATTCATGTGAGAGAGCAGAACTCTAAAAATAAAAATGCTTTAAAGTTAAGAGTTGTAAAACCTCTTTAATGAGAGCCAAACTTTACCGACTGTATCTGTTGCATTCTGTTGATTAAAACAGAAATAATTTGAAGCCATACCTTATTTACCTTGACAGGGCATTTACAAACTTCCATCGAACAGTAAAGCTGTTATCCCCAAAGACTTAAGTAAGCGACTGTATTTTATAAACTATGCAGCAAGCTTGTATTTTCTGTGTTAATTGTCATTGTATCAATGCTGTGGATCGAAAGCAAGAGTCCAGCTATGGCAGCATTTAGAGTAAACAGAGAACACTCCAGTATTATTACATCTTTTTCAAGTATTCCTCTCCTATTAAAATAAGGCTGAGAGGGGCTTTTTGTGACATGACTTCAGACATGAGTCTTGAAAGTAAAAGTCTCATCAGGGGACATGTAACCCTCACTGAAAGATTGATGTGAAGCTAAAATAACAGTTTTTCACACCTTCAGAAGGAAGGCAGAAGCTTCAAAGCAGAACGCATGGCTGCAGTCTCCTGCAGCGCCAACCTTATAAACGTGTGAATCACAGCTGGAGACCCAAATGAAGACCTGGGGGTTTTTATTTAACCTCATGTCAAGGGGAGAAAATAAAACATCTTTGGAGGGAAAAATGAAATGAGAATATTTGACTTTTTTTAACATATAAAAAGCTGTGCTGTGGTTAATTATTATTGCTGTTCACATTATCATTATAATATCATGCTGCAATAATTTAGATTATAATACAGATGCATTAATAACGAGGAAGATGAAACATTCCATAACTCCTAAGATCAAATGATCACCATGAATGCTACAATCAACTAAGTGGAACTTTGGGAAATTGAAGCTTTCTTTCAGCACAGGAAATGAAGCAGATATTTTCGTCTGTTTAAAATGTTGTGGTCTTGAGAACAAAAAGACACTGGTACATTCTTCCAGATGATGCTGCCCAGATGTGCGATCACATTTATGAACACCTATTGAACATCTACTGATTATCACAACAAAGAGTAAAATATGCATCAAATTACTACCATGACAAACAAAGAGACCTAGGAAAAAAAAAATGTAAGGTTTACTTTTTCCAAATTTTCTTTTTTCATGTACTGTATTTGGTGGCACTAAAAAAGTTTGAAATCATACCACAGCTTGTTGGACTGCAATAGTTACTTTAGAAAACACAATATAGCTGCGAGTGATTGTCGGGGTTCAAACGCTTTAAGGCCTTTAAGCATATGCATAAAAAAGGTATTATGTTTTAATTAACAAGCCTGTAATCACTTAGATCATAGATGAAAAAAAACATTTACAGCCAATACAGGCAGTTTACAATAAATACATTGTTTTTAAAGCTCTTTTCACCAGTTAAAGCACCAGATATGGCTCAGTTTCCATAAAAGTTTACAAAAGTTCCATGCAAATCAGGTAGGAAGAGGGCGATTTTCAGCCATTTCATGGGATTTGCCATATAGAAATACAGCATTTTTTTTTTTTTTACACCTTTTAGCCCCAGTTTTAGCCCTATAGGTCGATCTCCATAAAAGTTTGCATGCTTCATTAGAATCAATTGTCTCATGTGCTCACCTAATTATGCGATGTTCAGTGTTTTTGTTTAGGATTGATAGGCTTTTATGTAGACCTGGCTCTTCTATAGCTACCCAAAAGCCAAAAATTGCAATGAAAATTGCTAAAATTGCGTCATATACAATCCTTTACGCATGTGAAATATGTGAAGCTGCCCCCCCCGGTGGCCTATTTCTTTCAAATTTCTCACAGGCATCTAAAGTCGTGAGTCAAACAGATCCAGCGAGTTTTGATCTAATCGGCCTCCGTTAACCTTGTCTGATAGCTGCTCAAAATTCATCGATCACTGACGACCACATTATTCAATTTTTTTCTTGGCACCTATGACAAAGACACCGCATGCCAATTTTCTACTCAGTCAGACTTAGGGTTGCATAGTTATAGCCATTTTTATTTTTTTTTCTATGTTATAGCGCCACCAAGTAGCAAGTCACTGCACCCTTTTTCACAGGAAGTGTGGCAAGTTTGGTGAAAATATCTCATTCCGTTCAACGAGTTATAGCCATTTTAATCAAAATGGCTCTGCCCACTTCAAACTTTTTGTGACCACGAATCGAAATCTTAAATTCTTTTTTTATAATTATTGACAATAAGAGAGGACAATAATAAACCAAGGACTAGTTCACAAAAGTAGGTTTTTCATCAAATCCAAAACACCTGAAAATTTCGTCATCGAATCCCAGGCACGCATTTTGTCCATCTTGAGCCAAGGATCTCACCTGAGCCTACGACTAATGGTTTAGGAGTTATGAGTGATTTTGTGTCCTTAGTGACGTTGTTGAGGTGTGAGTACTACCAGCCCTTAAAGTTTCAAGTATCGACGACTTACGATTTGGTACTACAAAACTGACAGGAGATCCTCAGGGGGTGTCAACATTGTCCACATTACCCATCTGTCATAACGTAATTGCTGGCAACAGTTATTACAAAGGCATCATAGGCTGGGATGGATTTCAAAAGCTGCAAAAAGTTTAATCACTGATGAAAGGTTATTAGAGCCAAATGAAGGGATTCTAATCTCAAGCAAACAGAATTGATCTTAATTAGCAACCTCTAAAAACCTCTGACTGTGAAGAATTTTCCCATGTGGTTACGTGCTGAGAAAGCAAACAATCAATGAGTGCCATTCAGATTTCTAAAGTGTGTCCCACAGATGCTATCATTAAAATCAGGGAATCACAAATAAATGGCATGTTAGGCTTCAACTACCCAGAAACTCATTTATGTGCCATTCTTTTGGTCAAGCACAAAACAATACAATTTTTTATAAAGAATTACATAACACATTTATATACTAATGGGAAGTCTCATTTCAAGACTACAAACAATAGCCAAATAGGTAATCCTTATACAATAAATATGCCTGTGTAAGTTCTCCATTTATAAACTCTCAATGATTTTCAAGTGAAGCCATAATGAGATAATTGAGAATAAAAGACCTGTTGGTCGCAGCTTTACTGTGCCAGTTTAAATTGACTGTGCTCATGCATTGGCAGAGTAAGACTGAATAAACAGACAGCATCAAATAAATGTCCTTGATGCAAACCGTATGGGGTATCATTTTCATCAAGGAATTCATGTGCTGGAAGGCAAAATTACAGAGTTCAAGCACCTTTAGCGTACTTATTCGTGGATGAGAAAATCCGAGAGGTTTTATCTAATTCATGCCTTTGGCATAACAGCCGTTACTTAAGAGGCTATTTCTTGACATCTCTCAAAAATAACTATTTATTTATATGTTTGTATATTTATATACTGAACCTAAATTGATTTGTAAAAAAAAAAAAAGGATGCTTGAGAAAATGGCCTATAGAGACAGTGATCTGGCTTATGTACCTTTGCAGAAAGAGAGAAAAAAAAATGTTTTAATTTCATGGCTCAGGATATACTTGCCAACCCAAAAATGAAAATAGTGATCATTCATGTGACTGTGTGTAGCTGGAAAAGAGCGCACAAAAAAGAAATCCTTAAGAAGAACGTTTAATTCAGTAAACCACAACAGGAGAATAGGAGAAATAAACACCATCAAATTGTCACATGTATGTCATTTAGTTCTGTCTTGTCATGTTTAGTTTTAGTCAATCACCATGTTTAATTAGTTTAGTGTTATCACCTGTTTCCACTCAGCCCTCGTCATCTGTGTGTATTTAAGTTCCTCCCTTTGTCTCCTTCAGTGTCTGTTATTGTTTGTGTGTAGCACACTGTGCCGTATGTTCTCCGTTCATCTGTATATTAAACCTATCTGTTTATTATATACCCTCGTCTCCTGCCTTCCTACTGGTTACAGAATAACAGACCTCTCAACGCGAGATAAATTGATATGATGGACTGACCCTCGCTGCAGTTTCTGCTAAGCCCGGAGGCTCGACCACACCTGGACTACTGGGTCTGGAGGTGTAAGAGGGACGAACGCTCTGCCGCAGCTTGGCAGCCCGGGGTGTGTTCCGAGGTCGGAGCGGACGTTGACGACTTCGGGGCCCCGTTGGCGAAGCGAGCTGAACAGTCCATCGCAGAGCCAGGAGCGGTCCACAATTTCTTCAACCAGTGGGCTGTGGATCCTTTCCCCACCCAAATCCCCGCCCTTGAATCCTCATCCCCGGTCCCGTCCGGAGATCTCCTCCCATCTCCTCCGCTGATCCCAGTCAGCCCCCTGGATCCGTGGCCACCGCTGCTGACGTCCAGCTCCTCGGCTCTGCCCCCACCGCTCGCCCCGTGCGGCTCCTCACCAGCACCTCGGGCTGTCCTTCCACCAGCAAGGCTTGAGGCGGACTCCCCGGCTTCCCTTGAGGCCTCCAGGCCCGCATCACCACCTGGACCCGTCAGCCCGTCACCTGCACCTCGACCCACAGCTCCCTCATCACCTCCTTGGCCCGTCAGCCCGGAAGTTCAGCTGGGCTCACTCGGTCCTCCAGTTCAGCCTCCGGGGTTTGACGCACAGCTTCTGCCACAGACTTCCGGGTTGGCGGCTACATCTACACCCCTACGCCGTCAACAAGCTCCTCCCTCCCGTCAACCTCCCTGTCGTCCTCGGTCACCACAGCTTCACCCCGGTTTGCCAGACCAGTGTTGGCTCCTTGGTCCCGAGAAGCTCCGCCGGTTCCTCCACCTACTGCCATGGTTCCGCCGCCATCGATCGGCCCCAGAGCGTCATCCCACCCTACAGTCTGGACTCCTCCCTGGCTCCTCCCACTGTCAGCTCCACCATGGCGGCGATGGCCATCTTCCCCAGATTACTGCCCGTCTCCAGCTCTACGCCCTCCTCCAAAGCCTCCGCCCTCTTCCCCTTACGGCGCGAGGCGTTATGTCACGTCATTTAGTTCTGTCTTGTCATGTTTAGTTCTAGTCAATTACCATGTCTAATTAGTTTAGTGTTTTCACCTGTTTCCATTCAGCCCTCGTCATCTGTGTGTATTTAAGTTCCTCCCTTTGTCTCCTTCAGTGTCTGTTATTGTTTGTGCGTATCACACTGTGCCGTATGTTCTCCGTTCATCTGTATATTAAACCTGTCTGTTTATTATATACCCTCGTCTCATACCTTCCAACTGGTTACACAAATAACATCAACTGAAGACAAGGGACTAACTGAAACAAAGGGCTTAAATACAAGGAGAACAGAGGACTAAATGAGACTAATTAATAAGACACACCTGGACTGAAATCAATCCGTAACTATGACTACTAAAGGGTGGCGGGGAAAATGAACAAAGGAAGACGTGACAGAGTCCAAACAAAAAGAGTCCAGACATATGGCAATTTACTCACCCTCATGTCGATCCAAAAACCTCCATGACTTTCTTTCTTCAGTGGAACACAAAAGAAAATATCTTAATGAATGTTTCATCAGCACTAAGAAAGTCAAAGACACAGAATGCTGTTCCAGACAACTTCAAATGTCCAAACCTCTCTATAACATATTGTGGTGAGTTTATTTCTAACTCAGAAATAATAAAAAAGAACTTAGGGAAAGAACAAGAGTAAATCAGTTATTTTTTGTTCTAGCAATGAAAGAAAGAAATGCTAAAAAGAATGTCAAAATGACACAGCAACAACTCCCACAACAACTCTCTTCACCTTAATTTTTCACAGTTCTTTATGCCATATTTTACTTCTGAGTATGTAAATTTCAGTCTAGCCTGTAAAACTTTTCCATGACCAGTAATTGGATAAGGTAACACAAATGAAATAACACGTGAGTATCACAGACATTCTGAGGTTCGTTAGATCTGATTTACTCACCTCAAATCCAGTTAGAGACCAAGTGCTAATCTGTGCCCATCAACGTAGATCCAGCAGAAACCTAGTTTGCTTCAACTGAGAACCGGTTTTCTTGGGGAAACAAAATGACAGAATGGTAAATCAATTGACCAAATGAAAAAGTAGATCCAGCACAGTGGGAACAGCTAGCAGTGACAAGTTTGTGACTCATCCATCACTCAGCCTTAAGCAAACAACAAAACCTATTACTCCTGAAGACAATGCGTGAAATCAAAGTTAACTCGAACTGAAAACTGACAGGCTTTTTTGTACTTTTTTGTCAGAATGGAGAATATTCAGATGACTGAACAATTCTTTGTGACAAAAACATAACGTGAATTTTTAAAAATGCATATGTACATAAAGAGTGTCTAAAATCCTCATGTCGCTTTAAATCTTTTTTGTTTGGTCATACAGGGAACTGAGAAAAAAAAACATTTTGCCCCCAGAAAAAAATATAGCTGCACGAATCCCAGGGAAACACTTAATCTATGAGTTTCAAAACTTTCTCTGGAACCAGCTGGTTTGACATATGGTAGCTGAAACTGTATGCATAAATTAATTCAATTTATGCATTAAAAAAAAGCTTATAATACCCCTCATTTCCCCCATATACAGTCAGCTATTTTTCTCTCTTTCTTTTTTAAAAATGAGAACATATTGCATTTAAAGCATTTGTAAGCATAACACTCTTGTCAGGGAGCATGACATTTAGTTTTCTTCTCACTCCATTTGAGCTTGTCATGTTTAATGAACTGTTCAGCAATAATTTTTGTTGTTGTTGTTGTTGTTCTTCTTGCTTGTCACATCAATAAATCTTCCCAGTACTCACACCTGAAACATCTGACCTAGGTTTGAACCCACAACACAACAGAAATAGGCTTGTGTTCTACTTTGAAAACATGAGCTGAGTCAGTGGGAGTACAGTACCATTCAAAAAGGACAGAGGGGATGCTCAGAGGGAGCAAAAATGTTGTGCTCCACCCTCAGATATCCATGTTCCCTTGTCTGGATACCGAGGGGAGGTCTAATGAATTATTTATATGAGCACAAATAAAGAAAAAAAAAGAAGCAAGCTGCTGGAGACTTAATTGATTGATTGCTGGGCTTCCACGTTCTAGAAATGCACTCAGATTAATAGAATCCTGTCAAGTGCAATTTTTGTGTACGGCTTGAGTCAATAACACCCTAATAATAAGCATTTATTCCAATTTGGAATTGATTTTAGGATGTCAGAATCAGATTTTATTTCCAACGTTGCTTATTCCAAATATAATGTTTCCAGATTCAGGGTATAAAAGGAAATGTTTTAGCTCACCTTGTTTTAGGCTGTGACTAAATAAACCTCTAGACTACACGGAACTTTAGTAGAGATTTAATAGGTTCCATAGATGCCTGTACCCATCATAATAATGAATGAATTAATAAATAAATCATACATTACTACATAGCTAACTAAATATGCCTAACTATAGTGGAACTTTAATTGGTGCCATAGGTGCTCTATACCCGAATATTAATAAAACATTAAAATAAATTCTATTATATTATTATGAGAAATAAATACATCATAAAGTATATTGGGCCATGTTCCCATTTCATTTCCTTCATTTCCTGGCTGTCGCTGGCATCCAAAGTGAGAAATTGAGCCTATTCTGTGTTAGGAGGAGACTTATTCGAACTGACCTTTGAAGTTGTAACAATAGTTGACGTAACATGGTTGCCAAGAAACTGTTTTGCGAGGTGAGCTACTGTTAGAGTCTGATAACTAGAGCACAAAATGACTAAAGACAGTTACTCTGGTAAGCAATGAGAGATTGCAGAACATTTCAGGTCAGCATTAACAATCTAAACCTTAGAATTTCTGCTGCTTCAAACACATTATTTTACTTAGGGACCATCATTCTGTCTCTTAAAGAAAAAGTATATGGTAAAATTCAGTTTTAAAGTAAACATATTTTTAAAACCAAAAACATTTACTGCATTTATTCTCACCTCTTAACCAGATCGAATCAGCAATCCCACAGCCACCGCAGGCCTTCATTAAACTGTTTTTGTGTACTATCACAAGCTGATGATGAGGATTTGGAGAGGGGCAGAGATCACTATGTCTCTTTAAAGCACACCTGATACAGCACAAAACAAACCTCGAGCAGTTTATTGTAGAAGGCAAGATGATAAAACTTTTTGAAGGAGACTGGTGCTAACAAACTAGAACTGTCACACAAAACTTGTCAAAGTGGTATAATTTTGCTAACCTGGCCTCGCATCTGTCAATGCAATATTACGGCATTAATGAAGAACATAAACATTTTTAATCAAATAAATTACACTTAAAAACGACTGAGTGAGAACCTTCAGCCTGTCCATCAAGATATAACTGACCTCTATATCACACTGAAAAGGTATCATATCTAAAACTAAAGCACAAATCTTTTCTGTTCTGAAGACACAATACAGAAAATACTGTGGAAACAAGGGCTAGTGGTAAACTGTAATGTTTAGTGAAATATATGTATACAGGTGTAATATATATATATATATATATATATATATATATATATATATATATATATATATACATATACATACATTATATATACATGCACCAATATATTTTGAACAATTAAAATTGACAATTATGAAAAATATATTTGTGCTAATTTTGTCCTCAAATCTACCCTGATTACACTTTGCTGAAAGTATGCAGTGTGGTTTTAAACAATTATATTCGCGTGTTTAACTAAAAGCTGTTATTTTAAAAAAAAAAAAACGGTATTGAGTGGCAGCTGCATTACAGTACATATACAGCATATTTTAATCTGAAAAGTAGGACTGATTACCCCTTGTCTAGCTGCCAGTTGGTGTATATATATATATATATATATATATATATACTCAAAACCTTACAGCCTTTATGACAATTCCCCTACGTGACGCTCCTAAATAATAGGCTACTTTAAAACACCATTCAGTGAATCAATTCTTAAATCATTAAAATTTAAATGAGGTTTAAGATACTGCAAACTTTTATACTGCAGAATAGATACATTTCCACTCTCCATTGAACCATTCAGAGCACCGCATCACACGGATCACTGCTGTTTACTGCGCTGCGTAAAAGCGCACGCCATCCAATCCATTGACACGCGCCTCTATAAAAACGCAGCCAGCTGTCAGATACGCACAGACAACTGAATCGAATTGTTCGATAAACATTATTAAAATGAGGTTAAATAACCCTTCACAGTTCGATTTACTTCCATTGATTTCCCCATGCTCTTAAATATCACCGTTGCAATGTCCGCGCAAACATGTTATCTACGGCAAACTATGACAATGTCAGAGAGCGGAGACAGGAGAAGTTGGAATGGTAAGATTCAGGAATGAGTTCCTCGAAAAGGATGGAAGAAATACACTGAACAGCAGACATGCAGAAGACTCCCGAGATGCAAGACGAGCGCGCAGAGTACGCGTCTCTAAGTGAATACAACGCGAGCTTCGCGGTCAACAGGACTAATCTGTCATGGAGTGACTTTCAGGATCTAGCCGATTTGGATAAACTCGACTTTATGGGAGACGGATCTGCGGTCCTAAGAATAATGATCTCTATCATTTACTCGGTTGTGTGCGCACTGGGTTTAATCGGAAACATCCTCGTCCTCTATCTCATGAAATCCAAACAAGCATGGAAGAAGTCTTGCATCAACCTCTTTGTGACCAGTTTGGCGGTCACGGACTTTCAGTTTGTTTTGACACTTCCCTTTTGGGCTGTGGAGAACGCCATGGATTTCACTTGGCTGTTTGGGAAGGCGATGTGTAAGATAGTGTCTTATGTCACGGCTACGAACATGTACGCCAGCGTGTTTTTCCTCACTGCTATGAGCGTCGCGAGATACTGCTCCGTGGCTTCGGCGTTAAAAAGTAAGAGGCGCCGCTTGCGTTTCTCTGCGCAGTGGATGACTGTCATCATCTGGATAGCAGCGGTCGGTGCCGCTCTGCCAAACGCGATATTTTCAACTACCGCCACGGTATCCAACGAGGAACTGTGTCTGGTGAAATTTCCCGACCAGAGCGGAGACGCGCAATTTTGGCTGGGTTTGTACCACGCGCAAAAAGTTCTTCTGGGGTTCCTCATTCCGTTCGGAGTAATCACGATCTGTTACCTGCTTCTCTTGCGCTTCATAACTAACAAAAATGTGAACACCTCCAGTGCCAAGAGGCGATCCAAAGTGACCAAATCTGTGACCATCGTCGTTTTGTCTTTTTTCATGTGCTGGCTGCCGAATCAGGCGTTAACAGCGTGGGGTATCTTAATTAAACTCAATGTAGTGCACTTCAGTTACGAGTACTACACCACACAGGTGTACATCTTTCCGGTCACTGTCTGTTTGGCGCATTCAAACAGCTGTCTCAATCCAATTCTGTACTGTTTGATGAGAAGGGAATTCAGAAAGGCGTTGAAAAAGCTTTTTTGGCAAATTACATCGCCTTCTGTGACGAACATGAGACCGTTTACCGCCTCGACGAAGCCCGAGCAGGATGAACACGGTCCCGCGCTGGTTCCGCTCGGTCCCGCGGAACCCGCGCTTATTTTCTATCCTCCGGGGGCTGTCATGTACAACGGCAGAAACGACCTTCTGCCTAACAGCACTTAACGAGAAGTTATGTTGAGTAAGTTTTCAGACTCATGTTCTCAAAACAGTTAATAAGCTAATTAATTAGCTTGTAACCTACGGTTCTCTGCCAACTAAGAGTTCACCAACGCGCAGACTAAAAGCGGTTCTGGAGTTCTTTTAGAAGTGGAGGGGAGCCTCCCCAATTCAAAGCATTCCTTAATTACATGGCTCTAAATCCAATCCGAGTTTTACATTTAACGCTCCCCTCTCACTAGTGAGAAACCCAAGCGCGGTCCAATTTGCACTCCGCACTGCTCACATACTTTATTCTGGAACTGTGAAACAAACAAATTACAGTGCAAAAGTATTGTATAAGGATTATAATGCTTTATAGCCTATCCACAGAGCATAATATGTGGATCCATATAGGCTACTTTAATAATGTATGAGATGGTTTACAAATAAATATAAATTTGCATTGTTTTTCACCATGAACGTGTCAACAATACCATATATATATTCACCTAATTAACAGTTAGGTATAAATGTGTATTTTTGGACAGCCATTACCTGCTGATAAACATCTTGCATCGAACATAGGCTACTAGCCTGACCAGGTTAGGAGACTGCAGAGACCAGCAAACTATGTAGGCTAAGGCATGTTGATGGTTTTTTTTAGTCATCAGGGTAAAGATCAAGTGAATCATTAAGATGCTCTGTTATCATTATAGGTCTACATGTGAACTTGTGACTGTGTAAATTTGGTCAGTTATTTACATATGATTTTATTGATTTGTTCATCTTTGTCATCAAATTAAAAAATAACACCACATGCAAAAAGATGTCTGTCCTAATTAAATCTATATATATATATAAAGGCATATTTAATTAATACAAACTGAAACAGTTTACATCTGAGGTGCATCTCTCGGCCAAGAGTTCACTGATTATAAAGTCAAATGATTTCTTAATAATTGTTTTGCTTAAAATGTATATTTATTGGGGTTTGACAATGACCATGATAACGCTCATTGTTTTATGGTGAAAACAATTCACCTTAAACGAGTAATGAGTACATATAATCTTTTTTTCAACTTCACTGATGAAGGCAGTTATCAGCATGTAAATTAGAGCGCAAAGAGAAAGACTTGATGGAATCAGTGAACGGACGCTGACTTGTGTGGCTCAGTACCCACTAAAAAATGCCTTTTTCCTGCTCGTTCTCAGTGAATAGATGAGATTTGCCAAATGAAATAGAGAAAGGTTATTTATTTGAGGCGTAATCTGTACATCACATAAAGAGCGCAATAAAGAGGCAGCCAATTAGGGATACTGTTGAGGCAGAGAGCACTACCACAATCACACTGCCTGCTAGATTGACCAGGGCTCCAAGTCCAGCTCCCACTATGACCTGAGCCAGCTGCACCATGCAGGTAAGAGCTGCGCAGTCCATACCAGTCCCACGACCCTCAAGAGCTGGTTCATCACTCCCCAATTTTCTTCGCTCCTATGTGAAGAGAGAGACTTTGCATGAGAGAAGGGCTATAATCGTTAGCAAAATCTATGCAGCAGCATTCCAAAAAAGTAACCAGAAAATAAGATGTAACTTATAATGAGCAGAATAATTTGAATCTACAGATCGAAAAGAAAGCATTTGAATTGTTTGAATTGTCTATGTTGCAGGGTTATAATTCATCTCGATTATAATTCAGTCTGTGTTCCAGGGAAGGATTTCGATATGTAATTCAATTTTCTGTTTACTGACAACTTCATTAATGCTTTAGACATCCCAGGGATATTAGGTAGAGGCTCAACAAATCCATATTTGAAAAATCAATGTTTAAACTAGTGAAGCACTCAATTTTGAATTAAGAAAAGTTTTTGGTAAACAGCACCTATTTTTTTAGATACAAAACAGTTTGGTGTGTGCTGGTGACAGATAAATTCTGTTTTAAAACATTTATTGATCAATGTATTGATTCGTACTGGTCAATCGCAGCATAAAAATAAAAAACGTTGTCTATAGCAAGGCTAAATAATAAAATAATCAAATAAAATAATTTCAATTTGAATCAATATTTATCAATATCAATAAAGTCAATACAGTTTCATGTATTTACTTGTTTGTAGTCCTGTAATAAGGAGAATAATGTCCAGTAAGATGGTTTTTAATCACAAAATAAACTGCTCAAGTCTTTGCATTAGATGAAATTACACAAACTTTTTGACTTATTTAAAAGACACAACCACAATATTATTACAATGTAAAATGACTGTTGTACTTAAATATATTTTGAAAAATGCACAGTAATTTATTCCTGTGATGGCAAAGCTTATCAGTAGCCATTGCTCCAGTCTTTAGTGTCATATGAGAAATCATTCTAATGTGCTGGTCTGGTTCTCAAGTAACATTTTTAATTAGAATTACTTCAAATGTGTATTTATTTATTTATTTATTTTAAATTTACCTTATCAATTTAATGCATCCTTGCTGAATAAAACTTTTTTTTCTTTTTTAAAAGTACATTCCTGGGCAAAAAAGAGAGCCAAGCCTAAGATGGCTAAACATTAAGGTTTTAATTCTCTTAACCACAAATTGTTGGGTCAGGAAATTTGCAAAATTTAAGTAAATGCGCTAATTAAAGGTGCAACATGTAAAATTTTAGGAGGTTCTATAGACAGAAATGCAATATTATATACATAAATGTTTTCAGTGGCGTACATAATGAACCGTTATGTCAATTACCTTAGAATGAGCCATTTCTATTGACATTCACCACGAGTCCTGTTACATGTTAAGTCATCATTTTGCGCCGGCGTGTTTCTATGGTAGCCCTTAATGGACAAACTGCTCTAGAAAGTGAGTTTTTGCTTGCTGGCAACTCTCTGCTGTCTCAGACAACCTCATCTTTATCCTGTTTTGGCCACCGTAGCTTCTCTATATTGAAATTCGCAACCTCACTGCTAGATGCCACTAAAGTTTACACACTGCCATGAGAAAAAAACAACAACAACTCAAAGACAATGAAGTTTTTGGCAGAATATGGGAAGTTGTGTGTGAAGTGAAGAATCACAAACATGAGTTGCATGGTGATGCTCCAGAGCAGTGTCTTCGAAAATCTGGCGAGAAATATAATAGCCTAATAAATGCTTCTTTACCACAGTAAAACATGGAGGAAGAGGTGCCATTGTGTGGGGAGCCTTTTTAGCTGCTGGTATGTGAGCTACTTCATTGTGAAAAATCATTTAATGCTTTGGAGTACAGGAGAATATTGCAGAATGCCTTGCTTACCACAAATGAAAAGTTATTATCTAAAGAGGAATAATCAGATGTTATTTTTCAACAAGACAATGCTCCTGTCCAAATCGCAAAGACAGCCAAGACGTGGATCGAGAATAAGTTCATTTTGGCCTTGGTCAGGGTCCAGATTTGAATCCTACAGTGAATATTTGGTCTCACATTAAACTCAGACAAACTGGGGGACATCTTTCAACTACTAATGAACTGTTTGAAGACATTAACATTGAGTGGAACAACACTGTCCCTTCTTCTAGTAAAACGCGACCAGTGGCCGGTGATTAAAAGACCACTAAATAGTTTGCCATTTTTGGCTTGGCTCTTTTTTTGCCGAGGAGTGTATATTTTCTTGTTTACGAATTTGTTCATTTTTGTCCTGCTGTAACACTCTGAAACTGACCTGTTCCGCCTTGTGGTACTCCGAAATGAGATTGAATGGGATGGTGTAGAGAGTGCTGGACATGACTCCAAACACACTACACAGCGTCAGCGTGGCCACAATGTTCGGAAATAGGCCGATCAGACCGGTTCCTAAGCCAAACACAAAGTAGCCTAGGAAATACAGTCCCTTCAGGCCAATATATGGCAGGAGCAGCCTCTGCACATCTGGATGGATAAATATGGAAATCATTTAAGCAGGCCGCAACAATGGCTTTTAATATAGAACAAATGGTAAATCTGATGAATAGACATTAACAGATCAGACGTATTCATATCATGAAATAAAATGTCTTGACTGATAAAGCCAGCTGAAATGGCCTTTTGAATGACATCTGAGTTCTAGCACTAATTAGAATGACAGAATGTTGAAAGGGACTGTGATTCTCTCATCAAATCACACTAATAACTCTGAAAAAGTGTATTATCCAATTTCAAACATGGTTGGAGCATGTATTATCTAACTGTAATTGAACAGTCTTCTTTTGTCTGGGTGTTTTAAGAGACTGCAGCTCTCATAAAGTCAGGAAGAATGAACAGTTGAGTTATGGTTTAATATTACTCACATGAATAGAGAGCAGAGGAGACGGCGTTGATGCACAGGCCCCAGCAGCCCACTTCTACCCCTCTCTCGTACGTCGCATATGAGGTGGAATTGTGTTCAGCATATGGGTTCCCCTTATATACAATCTAAAGACGGACACACAGATCCCAGGGATGTTACAAAAGATAAAGCATGGGACACCATCACATGCTCAGCTATTGGTCAAATAGGGTCAAAACAGTTGAGTACAGAGCTAGATAACCTCTCCACAGGTGTGTCTTTTTCCATTATGTGAACCTGCACAATGTGAGGCTTTTTCCATTCAGACATCACATGGCAAATAAAAGGGACTCAATGAAAACAACATCCTCTGCTCTGCTTTGATCTGTGTGGGTCAGTTGAGAAACTGAGAATGTTATAATTCTAACCCTTTTCTTTATTTTAATCAAGATTTCGTTGCTGCTATCACGCAATGAAGATCCTGCTACGAATATGTCTATTCACTGTATCATGGCCGGTCATTGCGCTGAACAGTTTTCCACTTTGTTGAGGTCAGCAGTACAACTTTCTTTACACTTTGGCTGCCTACAAGGAGACTTCCTCATTTATCTCAATTCAACATTGATCAAGCTAGCCGTGCAAAGGAAAAAAAGATGAAGAAACTGCTACCTTTTAACCACAATTCAAAGTATCATTGATCTATTTTTCAGTGTGGGGTTCAAAATGTTACTCTTCCAGGAGTGCTAAATTGAAATCTAATGGCATGGCGAATGAATAAATAAAGATGAATGTTAGAGACAAGGGGCTAGGAAAAGTGGGGGATGTATCCCCAGCACTTTAAAAAAAAAAAAAGAAAAAAAAGAAAAAGTAAATTCATACTTTGAGCAAGTGTGTTCAGCTAGAGGTTTTCATGGGCCAATATAAATAAATATTTTATTCATACTGGAATTGAACCCTTGCACAGAAAGTCCAAAAACGGACTCATAAGGGCTTTTCACACTTGTAAAAGATAACCCTGGGTAAATGGAATCCTGGGTTATCTTGCTTCACGTTTCACACAGCTAATAATTTACCTAGGGTTAACAATTAATCCTGGGTATTCATAAGCTTACGTTTCACATTGTACATAACTCATAACACTGAGTTAATGCTCTTATTTGCATATTTGTGGTGTCATTGTCATTGATTGGATAAACGCAGCACGTAACATGTTTACATAGGCTAGCTCTAGCTTTACACATCCTCGTATTGCAGACTATTCTACCGAGTTTATACTGAAAGGACATTTCGGACTAGGCAAAAATGAAATGGTCTCTTCTTGTGTTTTCTGTAAGCATTCGACATATTTCCTCTCAAACACCGAATTTACTATTTATATACAATGTGAGATGTTTCCGTGACTGTCCAAAGCAGGCAAATATGAGGCAATTAAGCGATTGGTTTTCTGTTGCCTCAAAAGCGGTGTTAACCCTGGTCTGGAACAGAGTTTCATAACTCTGAAATGTATATTTACCAGGGGGTTAAAGGCGGTGTTTAGAATGACAATGACCCAGGGTTAATAGCGGTGTGAAAAGTCCTTAGAAAAGGTATTAACTTATGGACAAATGCATCCAGCTGTCTGTAGCTGAATAAAACACAGACCATTTTGACTGAAACGTGACAACAATAAATACATGACTGCCAACAGATTTTGTAAAATTGCAGACAAATGCCTGAAATCAGAGGCTCTTTCACACAAGTGACAATCGTGCAGTGTGAATTATCAAAGACGCAATTTGAGAGAATCGACAATGTGTCGCCGACACCCATGAGATATTTGGCATGGTAAATATCGGACCTGTCTGCAATTCAAAATCCTCCTGTGTAAAATGTGTTCTGACTGAAACTAACATCGGCAATGACCTACAGCATATGAGAGAGCAAGATACAAGATATCATTTCCTCCTCCATAATCTTTTCTTCTTTTTCTCCATTTCGCTGCAAATCAGTGCACAAAAAATTTGGATCACAAGCTTCTCGCAGGTTATCATTTTTAATAACAATTCCAGTCTCATGTGTGATCATTGCATTGCATTATTTCCTTATCGCTTCTCACGCATGTTTGGCTGTGAAACGTAGTTTGCGGACCAGACAGAGTTGTCTGCGATTCTTCCTATTATAAAGTCATGCAATTCACACTGTTCAATTTTGGCCTTCGATTCTGTCTGAGACAAATTTTGCAAAGACTCCTCTGATCCTAGGCTAAAGATATCCAAGAATATCAGTGATTTTAAAACAAAACCAAAACGACTTTACAAGCAGTGTATCAAGTGGTGGTTATCCAGCAGTTTTATGCTTTATTGCATTCAGTAGGTTAAGGACTTCATTTGAACAACATTAGGAGTGTCTGCATATGTATTTTATGGCTGTTCTGATCTCTCTCTTTAAAGATAGAGATGTGCAAAACTGGGAAAGTCAAATTCTTTAAAAAAGCCTCACCTGCCCCATAAAGTCAGTGAAGAAGAGCATGTTGCACAGGAAGGCCGTCCATCCCAAAAGATGACTCACACATAGACAGCGGTAATGGCTAGGCATGCTGATCATAGCTGACAGCAGAGATTTCAGGGTCATCCTCTTCTGCACCTGAAACACAGTTATGCACACATGGTCAGTAATGTCTTCTGAAAGGTTCAAAAGCTCTAACACTTACCTGATAACGTTTAATAAACCTGTCATCTTTATGCAGCACGAAGGTCTTGCAGTTGTCGCGGCACATTATACTGCGATGAGAATGTACTTTAATACTGAAATAAATTGACACCCTTTGAAAGAGAATCTAACCATTTATTTGACATGGGCTGAGGAAACCCTTATATGGTTATGACTTGTTGCTCAAGACAATGTTGACACAAGACATTATTAAGAAGGTATTAAGGTTACCATAATCACAAACAGAGGATCACGAGGACCTCTGTTTAAAAAAAAAAAAAATGTTGCTAAAATTACTGACGTAAAAAAATTTACAGGTTGGGTGAAACGGTGAAACAACCCAAATTATTCCTCTAATCCAGTGGTTCTCAACTGGAAACAGCTCTTGATGAATAGAAAGAGCATCACACCTGCATGCAAATCCTTCCCAGCTGACACAACATACCAGTTTATTGGTACTTGACTTTTATTTAATGACTTACTAATTGACAACATAACATTGCATCCACTTTATAAAGTGATACAGCGCGCAACGCTTCATTTGCGCGAGCAGTTGAAGAGTGCGTGCTACGTGCACAGTTTAACGTCTGACAGGATAGGAAAGTTCGGTTTTCTGAGGTGAGAGAGAGGTTTTATTTTGTAACGAGCTACGAAATAATGTTACAATAATGACACTGACATATAGGCTGACAACATATCATCTGACCACAGACGCTGAATCGGGATAACACTTTTCCTCAGGCACTACAAGACCCACCAGTTGAGAAATACTGCTCTAATTGAACATAGAGGGAACTTCTCACTATTCACATGCATGGAATACATTTTTATTATTATGAACTCACACAAACATTTATGCGTGTATATTTTAATATATTTAATTTACAAGACGGAAATTTAAAAATATTTAAATAAAAAACCTTCATGGCTCTTGTGATCTCTAGAGCCAAAACATTGCTAACCTAACATTTCTCACTTTGAATCTTCATTTAGCCTGTTTGTGTGAAAACACATGATGTAACTGATGATAAAATGCAACTAATTGTTTTTAATACAATTTCTCTGAGGTATTTCCATCTCTCTGCATTGCATTCGAGACCTTTATAAGTCTAATTTAGCAGGTGCTATATCCGTCAGCCAGAGAAACAAACTTCTATACATTAACAAGAACTATGGTCTGAACATTTTGTCCAAGAGCAGTGTTTGGTGGAACAGAACTCTTTTTCAGGGACAGATGGCAGATTATGTGAGATTTGTAGTAGGTTAATGATTGCGAGACCCTGACTGAGTTGGGGTCTAGACTTACCGGATTAGTGAGATTTACTGTTCCTTTTACAGCTCTTGCTGTTGATATGAAAATTAAATAAAAAAGCTAAGTTTCTCTGCAGTTATGGTTATGAAATTACAACAAAGAATATTTTGACCCCATATTTTGATTATACAGACATATACAATTAGTAAAGTATAAATTCTGGTGGTAAAGTACATATTACACAGCTATCTGGGAAAGCATTGTACAGATATAAAAATGAGCTGCATTAAAGCAGTTACTTGGTATGACTCACTGGCATGACGAATTGCAGTCTAGGTTAAGTTCCACATGCGGAGGTTTCACAAAGAGCATGCCCAATTTTTATGATTCACAAGGAGCAGGCTAATAATTTGAGACACTCTAATGTTCATCCAAAATGTATTCTGTGGTCCAAAAGCCTGAGACCAAACTAAAAATAAGTGATTTACAAGGAAATTTTAAATAAAGTTTATGGATTTAAAGAAAAATAAAATGTACACACAAACTTTATTACATGAAATAAACAATAAATATTTTAGATTTTGCACTATTTTAGATCATAAATCAAGTGACCAAGTCAAATAAAGTAAATTATGACATCACATTGTCACGTTTTAAGCTCGTTCATGTTCAGAGTTTGCTTTTTATCTCCTTTTCTGTTCTGTTCATGTCTGAGTTCCATTCATGTTTGTATTTCTGGTCTTGTGTTTTGTCAGTGTCAGTGTGTTAATTAGTTCTGTCTTCCTCAGTTTCCCCTGCCTGTTTGTCACCATAGTTGCAAATTGATTTGAGGTTCAGTTCAGGTGTGTCTCATTAATTAATCTCATTAGTTCCTCTGTTTGCTTATTTAAGTGCTGTGTTTCTTTCATTGTCAGTTCTACGTCGTGTTATGTTGCTTGTTCCGTGCTTGTTCTAAAATCCCTGCTATATTATGTAACTGCCGGTATTTTAAATGGTAAACCAGAGACTGGTTTAATACTTAATGAACTAATAAAATATAGTGAGAACTTAGAGAAGAGTGTACATTTTTTACACTGGGGAATCGTTGAGCTTCATAATCAAGTCTCACACACAATACGGCCATAATGAGTAATCATTATGTCATCACATCACCACAAAGACCTCTTAATATGCCATTATTAGTTGCATTTTTAATAAACTAAAAAAGCATGTGCTGATTTTCATTGTCAACTCAACAAGGAGTTGTTTCTGTGAGAAGCATAAGCAATATCCAGCCTAATTACAGCTCACAAAGGCTGTTGCTCTGAGGTCTGGAACAGGTCATTAAAATGTGAGAGGAAATTGGGTGCAGACTAAGGCCAAGAATAAAAGCCACATGAAAAGGATTCAAAGTAACACAAATTACCAACCTCACGGTTAGGATGCTTGGCACTGGGCGTGACTGCATTGGCTTCACTAAGGGCAGAGAAGGAGCGCTGCCTCATTTCAGGTAAAGGTGGCGGTTCTTTGGATACTGCGCCGTAGCCGTTATGATGTGGGCCTTCCAGGAGCAGTGAAGCTGTTGGACAAGCGTCCGAACTGTGATCTTTAATCAATGGTTTCTCTGGGATGCTGAAAAGGTGCATGGTGAGAAAAATGCCCCAGGTTAGAGATGAGAAAAAATAGATAACTTGGTACTCTGAACCCAGTGCAAATCCGAGCGCAGAATGACCCCAGTCCATGGCTCCAATCAGATATCCACAGGCTCCACCTAGACCTGCAAGGAAGCACAGCAAATTGCTTTGAGAAAAAAAAAAAAAAGAATTTCAAAAATGCAACCAAAAGCTTCAGCAGCATGTGCTCTGTGCACCAATTACTACAGTTACCTTTATAAGGGAATAATGTGCATGAGATAAATGTGTGAATGTATATTCACCAATAAATTATTTTACATTTTAGATGAATGTTACAATTTAAAGTAATAATAATTCAGCAAAATGCTGAAAAATCAAAAATGTGTTCTTTCAAATTAAATACAGTGGGTATGGATAGTATTCAAACCCCCTTAAATTTTTCACTCTTTGTTATATTGCAACCATTTGCTAAAATCATTTAAGTTCATTTTTTTTTCCTCATTAACGTACACACAGCACCCCATACTGACAGAAAAACATAGAATTCTTGACATTTTTGCAGATTTATTAAAAAAGATAAACTGAAATATCACACTTTGCTGTGACACTCATAATATATATATATATATATATATATATATATATATATATAAAAATATATAACCTATATATTATATAATATAATAATATATATAACCAAGGCTGCATTTATTTAATTAAAAATACAGTAAAAACAGTAATATTGTGAAATAATACTACAATTTAAAATAACTGTTTTCCAATTTGAAAATATTTGAAAATGTAATTTCTTCCTGTAATAGCAAAGTTGAATTTTCAGCATCATTACTCCAGTCTTCAGTGTCACATGATCCAAATCATTGTAATATTATCATCTAATATTAATATTATAATCATTCTAATAGAAACATTTCTATTATCAATGTTAAAAATTGATTGTACTGCTTAGTATTTATGAGGAAAGCGTGACATTTTTTCAGGATTCTTTGATGAAAAGAATGTTCAAAAGGAGAGCATTTACATTTGATTTTTTTACATAACAGTATAACGGATATTTAAACTAAAAATATAAATAAGTATAACAATAGATATTTCAAATGAACAAAGCATTGAGTTTTTGTCTAAAGGCAGGTGGTTTTAGGGAGAATAACAATTTATATAAAATGCAAGGAAAAGCATTTTATTAAATAGTGCACTTAAAAAGGACATTCTAGGGATATATTACAAAATAGAAATTTGATATACATATATATTATTTGAAGTCATGTTACATTGCAGGACTTATTTTATGGCACTTTCTCTCAAAAATCAGTAAAAGCAGACCACCCCAAAAAAAAAAAAAAAAAAAAAAAACAGGAAGGAGGGTTATGCACAATTACACATAAACACCCCTGGGCCACAGAAGTGATCCAGTCATGTGACACTGAAGCTCTCAGCTTCAACCCATGATCTCAGCACATGACTGGGCCTGTTAGGATTAGAATACCCTGAGTGCACACAGACCCCTTGGTGCCAGAAAACCATGGGTGAAACCAGACCGACACAAACAATCTTTACTATACAACTGGATAACAGACCTCATGACATTCTTTGGAACATTTCATTTATTTTCGGGTGCTAGTTTTCTGTTATTATTTTAGTGTATAAGAGCATGTAAAATTGATTGTATAGACAACAGCTCCTGGGTAATTAAACATCTTAACTTTTTTGATTTATTATTCAGTCTAAATTATATTTTACAATTCCTAAAAATCTGATGTCTTTTGTCTTGTAGATGTTCTCCACACAAGACTGAAAGCACACGTGTCTCTAGTAGCCTGACTAACATGTTGTTTTCCTTTTTGGTCGGAAGAGATTTGTTATCTAAGATAGCATTTTTCTTCTTCAGGTCTTAGAAGTTTATGCGTGACAGTGATGAAACGCACAGAAACAAATTCCTGCAAAGATATCGAGATTTTGACCAGTAAACAACTCTGATTTTGCTGAGAGTTTAGAAGACATAAAAAGTGTGTTTTCTCATGTGTTGTTAACAACCATATCCCCCAGAAGGCTTTACCGCTGCCATACAGACAGTTACACAATTAACCCAGTTTGATTGAGGAGATCTGACCAATCATAACCCTGAATCCTCAATTTTGTCTGATAAAGCAGTCAGGGGAGTTAGTAGATTAACATTGGTGAACTTGAACTTGAAAAATTGTGTGTACTCATGTCTCGAAACAACATTCCTTGTCCATGTCCATTCATGTTTATGTGATACCTATAAATGAACTAGTATAGAGATGACTCACGAGCCGCTTGAAGGAGCTACAGCGATCTGTCGTGACACATTAAAGAGCCACTATACGGTATTTATTGTTTAAACTTCTTTAAAAAATTACAATATTTTAAATATGAAACTGTTTTTTGTCTGTCCTCTTTGCTCCGGGATGTATTTTTCACTGCGTGAGAACATGATGTGTGGTGTGAGAGCGCATGGTTTGTCGGACAAAGCAACAGTAACTAAAGGGGGCGGGGCTTTGTGAAAGGTCATTTACATCACTAATACGGCACCAAACCACCCAAAAGACCATATTAAAGATGGTAAAAGAAGAAGCAGGCCGTTGCTATTGTGCCAACCAAATTCACAAAAGAACCTGGAATTGAGGCAAAATAATGCACTTAGAAGCTTTAAAAAAAAAAAAAAGAAAGAAAGAAAAACGGTGTGAAACATATGCTGTCAGTCAGCTTCATATTGTAGAACGATCTGTAATGGACCAGTTCCTGCTGCAGTAATTACAGAAAAGCATGCACATCTTAAAATTTTCTCTTTAAGAAAATAATTTTTTTCTTGAGGAACTGACAGGATCAAAATGGCATAAAGAAAAAATATGTATCAGATGCGCAGTGGCCATAAAAAGTACTTGGAAATGTATGTATGCCATTGAAGAGGATGACATCTAATCAGGGTTGCCAGGTCAAACTAGCCAATCAAAAGTAGCACAAAGACCATATCCCAAATATCAAAATTCAAAATATGACATTCCCATACCTAAAATACATATTTTACAGTCATTGTTATGCAAAATAAAAACTATTTCGTAGTCATCACAAAACCACAAAATCTACCAGTTTTATCTTTGGTAGAATATATAATATTTCAATACTGGAATTTCGGTCAAATTTAATGTATGCAATGTCAAAACTTTAACTTGCTTTAAAAATAGATCAATTCAGCAAGGAACCCACGGACATGGCTATCCTGCATCTACTAGACTTAATGAGCACAAAAAACAAAAAAAACAACCATGTTATATTGCCTCAATCTACTGTGAAAAGAACCATGACACCAAGGAAAGACACAAATGAAAGCAGACCTACAAACAAATGCTGTAGTCCTTTACAGCAGCGGGCAATTAGTTAAAAGTGCTGTAAATGCCATAATTCATGATGTTTCAGAACATCTGAGCAGCAACAGAGGTATATTAAGGTGTTCTTTTCTTTGAATTGTCAAAGTACCTTGACAGATTTTAATGAAACAAATGTGTGTTAAAACCTAGAATTTCTGCTGTTAAATGTAACTTTCTGTTTTGTTGTGCAAAACAATTCATGCTAATTCAATGCACCTATCAAGTTTAATAAGACATATGTAACAACTAATAACAATGTAATACATAATGTACATAACTGCACATAATGTAATAACTATGACATTATTATTGATACTACGAATACTACTACTAAAAATAACAATATTAGTTATACATACTGCGTGAAATGACAGAGTCAAATACCAACACAATGTTTTGGAGAGTTTATTATATGATAAATTACATTATGAACATTTCATTACAATAATAATGTAATCCTTATTAAATTATGTGCAGTTATTACATAACGAGTTGCTACAACATTTGTATCCTGAAGAAAGGCCAAGCAAATCATTTATTGTTACTCTTTACCTGTGAGTAAGGCATGATAATGAAGACCTCGCTCCTTATCCCGATGAGAACACACATCAAACAAATAGGCTTTAATGGGTCCATCAATGAAGTCTGCTGCAAAGTCAAACATCACCACTCCAAACATGACCACCACGATGGCCCATGTCCTTTTAACATTTCTATCCTCTAGTACAGCTGGAAGAGAGAAACAACAACATTCTTAGTTTCATCAAATGCTTACTATATATTCAATGGTAATACTATTGAATATAACCTCTATTATATTTTGAAACTTATGGCCAGGACATCTCAGAAGGCAAAAGTAAGTAAATGCATTATTTAAAAATGATGAAGATTAAGAAACTTTTTTCAGTCATGTTCCTTCTCTTTTAGTCTTTTGAAATGAACGCAGAAACTAAATAATAAATAAATGCCCATTTGTTTCCATTTTTATATAGTTAAAGGACACCTATAATTGCAGTAATGAAAACAGGAGTTTTTAATGTGTGCTCTTGGAACTAAAAATGATTAAATCCCTAGATTTGTAGTATTTAATAGGAAATATGGTAAAAAAGGAATAGGTAATAACAGACTACCCTAGAGCTTTACAAAATTTCCATGCAATGTTCAGCTGTGTTATCTTCGGTGTCTAATTTCTGGATAGAGTCCCATTTTCTTTGGTCATTTCGAAAAAGCATTCTGAAATCATTTTCAGCTCCTATTTCTGCTTCTCTTCTGTCCTTGTTCATTATTATGTTTTTAAATTCCAACTTAACAATAAATTAAAATAGAAAACAGAAACTTTGCTTACCGTTTTTAAATTACACAGCTACTTTGGCTAATATTAAAGCAAATTTTAACTTCCAGCCTAGACACAAGTATCTCTTGATTTCATAATCTAGACAGATTCGTCACGTTTTCTTCAGCTAGACCTACCTGATGTGACCGCATCTCCATTTAGAAATAAAGTCAGGCCCACTAACATCATAATCCCCAGTAAGAGTATGTACGGTCGCCTTCGGCCCCATGGAGACCTACAGTAGTCGCTTGCTGAGCCAATGACAGGCTGTAGGATAAAACCCAAAATAGGGCTGATGAGCCACACCAGGCTGTAAAGGCGTCTGGGGAGTCCAACGCTCAGCAACACGGGCGTGACAAACGCAGCCTCAACAGCGTAGCAGAATTCCCTTCCAAACATGACCATGCCGTGCATGATAAGTCTTCCTCTTGAGCGCTTCGGAGGCTCCACCGCGCCAAACGTATCCGCTTCCATGCTGTCCAAATAGTCCTCTTTCTGTCCCGAGTCCACCGGGTAGTGTTCCATGGATGTGACCGGGCTGTCCGGTGCGGAGAACCTGCAAGGCTGGTCCTCGGTTAGGAGAGTCATGGTTCTCAGTGTTAAAACGCTGAATTCTTACTGCATAGCTGAGCGATAAAGCTCAAGACTAGCATTCACAATGTGAGCTGAGCGGAGAAAAGGAGGTGGTGGTCTTGTTGGGATGAAGGAAGTAAGCTTTGCTTTTTTTCCCCGTATTTGTTGCCAAAGGGCTGCTGGTGGAGTCGGTTGTAAGCACGTGACAAAGATTATGAGCTGTAGATGTTCTTCTCTTCCTCCTACTGGGTTACAAGAGGTTAGAAGTTGAGTGCAAGACAGCACCAACAAAACACTGTTAACGTAATCAGATAAAAAGGAAACATTGGAGTGTTTGTGGAAATAGAAAGGTTATGAAAAACGTAAATCTAACAAGCATTCTTTTGTGGTCTTGGATGCTGGGATTACCCATTAGGTAAATCAAGTGACGTACCATGTGATTCCTCTGCAGATAGCTTCAATAGGGTTGAAAATAAGAAAAAGGCAATGTATTTAAAGTCAAAGAGTCATGTTATATAATCATACACAATGTTCCCTCTCCATTCATACGACTAACCTCTGTTCATTCCGTTTACTCAAATCTGTCATGAGACATTCACAGAGTCTGTTTAACAATCATGTGAGCTTCTCACGGAACATCATCCACTCGCTCTTGGACTAATTCTATAAAGGTTGAGCTGTGGATCACAGGCAACTGGTCAGATGGTGCAACATGGATTAAAATGCCACATTCCACACATAGCCCTATGTGAATGAGAATCGATTTCAGGCTAGAGTAGTTAGGAAATATTTTCATCCAACTCATTCCTCTGGTTTACTAATAGGATTTTCCTGGAGAAGAGATTGTGCAGAATGTTACGAAGAGAAAAAACATTGCTTGAAGCCAGATATGGTTTTACAGTTTTAATAACTGTTTTACAAATTGATTATGATTTCATCATAATCTTCAAGCATAAGAAAACTTTCCCTAATGTGTAAGATCTCTGTTCTGATTTTGAAAATACACCACCATTCAAAGGTTTGAGGTCAGCTGGATTTTTTTTTAAAGAAATTAATGCTTTTATTCAGCAGGGATGCATTAAATGGATCAAAGTTGTACAAAAGACTGCCATTTGAATCTTATTATTAGAATGATTTCTGAAGGATCATGTGACACTGAAGACTAAATTGCAATGATATTTCACAATATCACTGCTTTTACTGTATCAAATAAATGCAGCCTTGGTGAACAAAAAGATTTCATTTAAAAACATACCGATCTCACTGACCCCATCACGATAGCGATATTATGACAACAGATGTTTATGTAAACAGAGTCATTAATTGGCTTTTATCCCAATACCATTACATTCAAGTCATCAGCTCTCTAACATTTTGGTAAAGGAAGATTCAAAAGCAAATATTTCAGTCAGTTAATTAATCTACAACACATTTTGCACTTGCTAAAGGCACTTAGTAGTCAAGGATTTCAATTCACTACCAAAAGTGGTACATTTTAAATCAACTACAATTAAAATGCACCTCACCAGTAGTTGAGTTCATTTAAACAGTCTTAAAAAATAAGACAATATTGAATATCCTTTTTTAAAAGACATATTACTGATGTGGTTGCTGACAAAAAAGAGGGATGCTGAGGTTATTACAGAATATTTGCAACAGACTTTAATTAAATCCCACTTGACTTTCCCTGCAGCAATTACAAATGAGAGTTGAATGTGTTGGACATTTCAACTTAAAAGCCCAGAATCATTCAGTCCACCTCGACTGAGGCACCCAGCGATTCACAAGGGAGAGGGTCATTTTGTTCTGAAAAGCCCCCTCACACTGACTCAATGAGACAGAAGTGGAGTTCAAAGTGCTCAGATTCCCGCCCCGCATCATTGGCCGCAAAGTTTAATGATTCTCCAGTCAGACTCTTCACGTTTATAGCCGTGCTTTAGCTTCGTTACACTCTATAACACCGGCAGACAGGAGCTGTTCTATTTGCGCTTGCTCAAACCCGTACTCCTTCAGCACAGCGTGAGTATGCTCTCCGATAAAGGGGTCACGGGAGCGGCAGGCCTCCGCAGGGGAGCGGGACAGAACGGGTGCCGGTCGGGGGCTAATTTCCCCCTGAGAGTCCTTGAAGAATGATCCCCTTGCCTGGTTGTGGGGGTGAGAGAGTACCTCATCCAGTGACAGCACAGGTGTGACACAGGCATCTGTCCCATCGAAGATCCGACCCCACTCAGCCTGTGTCTTGGTACCAAACACCCGGGTAAATGTCTGCCTGAGCTGCGGCCAATCAGATACACTCATTTGTGAGGGCAGGTCAGCATCGTCCAAACCCAAACCTGAAAGAGAATTAAGTAGATAAAAAGGAGACAAAAAAAGAGGAAAGAATTCAATAAAATGAGTTTAGAGGACAATGATCAAAGGCATCATGAAGGACTTTGAATCCAGAATCCATTAAACATAACACAGGCCACAGAAGGTGACTTCTAAAGATCAGGTCTTCTTTTGAGGGTCAAACATGAATAGCAATAGAGTCATTATGGTTTCAAAGCAAGATTGAGTACACTGCATTTGCACTTGGGTCATCAGGCTGTAGGGTGAATGCCTGTGCACATTCTAATCAAATTGACAGCCTCATAGCTAGACCAATGTGACCCTGAGAATCTTGTGGTTAAACATGTCAATTGCACTCAGATGTCCTTCAGGTTACAGGTTTATTTCAGGTGACTTAAAAGCAGCTAGAGTAGGGCTGTCCCAACTCTGTCCTGGAGGGCCATTGTCCTGCAGAGTTTAGCTCCAACTTACCTCAACATACCTGCATGGAAGTTTCTAGTATGCCTAGTAAGGGTCTGTTTACATGACACCATTTTCAACTAAAAACTTATGCGTTTTGGCCATTTACACCACAAAAGAAGTGATGCACCACTCAAACCTTTTAAAATGGGTTTCAAAGTGCAAGTTTTTGAAAACTACCGTGGATGTTATCTCCGTGGAAACTGCAAAAACGCGAATCTGTGAAAACATCATGCGTCATGCGCATTACATGTTTAGTCTATCTACCTTGATTTTCAACACGGAAATAAGGTGTTTACTGTGAATGTGCGAGACTTCCGATTTA
The DNA here is from genome assembly GCA_037194245.1 of Opsariichthys bidens. Lineage (NCBI taxonomy): Eukaryota > Metazoa > Chordata > Actinopteri > Cypriniformes > Xenocyprididae > Opsariichthys > Opsariichthys bidens. The sequence goes on from CM074294.1 coordinate 9,512,337, forward strand.
TTAGCCGCAATAGGGAAATAACGAAAAGAATATCAAAGTGTAGTAACCTAAAAAATAAGTTGGATTGACATGAGCGAGGAGAGTGTTCTGTAAAAAAAAATTTTTTTTTACTCTGTAAAAAAATGCATATGTGTGCAGGCACGTAGTCTTTCTTTACAAAGTGACGTTGCAAACTACTTGTCTGGCATGCGTATTACAGCATTTTTAGTCATTTGCACGGATCCGTGCGAAGAGGTATAGTTTTGATAACGTTGTCATGTGTACAAAAAAAAATGTTTCCATTTTTAGTACATCGTTGTCGTGTAAATGTACCCTTAGACCTTGATTAGCTGGTTCAGGTGTGTTTAATTGGGGTTGGAGCGGAACTCTGCAGGACAGTGGCCCTCTAGGATTGGGCATATACATATACATATATATAAAAATACGGACATAAAATGCAAAAATAATGGAGAATACAGAAAAATAAAATAGAAAATAATAATAAATAGAAATAAAAAGTGCTAAAAGTATGTCTTGGGAAAATGTCTTTACGTCTATTTGCACATTTTTTTTCTATTAACACTCTGTAGTTCTTTTGTAAATTTTAAGCATGTTTTCCACAGAAGACTACACAACTTTAGTGTCCATACTGATGCAGAGATTAATATAACAAGGGGTTTTGCACACCAAACAGCCACTGAAGTTGCCAAGTGCATTTTAGGCAGCACGAATTAAACACCCCATATATGCCACACTATCCAGACAGACGTCAAAATCTATTCTTAAGGTTCTCTACAAATAACCCAATTGATATTAAAACATCTATGGTGACCCAACAGATATATACACTTGAAAAAAAGAGTGGTAGAACCATCTAGCAAGTTTAGCTGCCTGCAGGCTTAAATAGGTTAATACTTTTTCATTAACAAAAATATTAAAATTGCAATCACAATTAGAGAACATGCATTCACAGCGCATTTTGGAACATGAGAAAGTCAATCATACTCATATGAAAATAACAGTACAGGACCATACTTAGAAGAAATAAAATACACCGACCCCGAATAAGCTCGTCATAGAACTGAGGCTCAATAGCCCCCACTGCCATGTACTTTCCGTCAGAAGTACGGTACGTATCATAGAACGGAGCACCGCTATCCAGCATGTTTTCCCCACGAGGACGATTCCACAAGCCGAGGCTACGGGACTTCCACATGAAGGAGCCGACATATGCTGCACCTTCCACCTGCACATAAACCCAGAGAAGTGTTTTCATAACTATTTGCTATAACTCTGTCATGCTGAACAGAATGTTTGGCATTAAGCAGAGAGATCCTTGAGGAGGAAACATTATAAAAAGGCTCAGATGGTCAGGAATTATACATATTTATAAGGTCATGTCATTCAGTTTACTATCAATTTATATGCAGAAAGCTACGAAGATAATCTCATATTTACATGCATGAGTGCATTAAAAATGATGGAAATGTGATAAGACAGGGGAAGATTTAAGCAGCTTGGTAATACAAGCACGCCGCAATGAAACAGCCTGCCGTTCTGTTGAGGTTTTCAGTAGTTTGAGTTCCCCATCATGGCACAGCAGGACACTAAAGGGGCCATATCATGAGTGACAACACTGTCTTTGATCTTTTATGCATAATAAAGATTGATGTCCAATGAAAACATGATGTAACCTTTAGAGATTTCCTCCTCAGTCCATAAAGAGCATTAATTGTAATGATGCATCAAAAAATTAATTAAAAGTTAAATTTTGTGACACAAAAGAGAATTCATCAAACACGACATCGCTGGTTATGTGAAGCAGGCACCATACAGTCTCTAAAAAGCGTGTTATTAAAAGATGGGGCAAGTATAAAATATATCGGACAACAATAAACACAAAACAATGCAAACAATGGTGGAGAAAGGAATACTTTCACATGAGAAAAAAAAAACTGACACAAATAAACTCACTATCACAAGTACACTTAAGTTAAATATGTATGATATGACCCCTTTAAAGAATTATAGCGCTCAGATCTTGAACTGAATCCCTTACGAATGACAAAGTCAGCATCAAGGAGGAGGTTAACGGGTGTGTAGCAAGTCTTCCAGAAGCATTTTCACAGATGAAAAGGAACATTTTTGTAGGTCAACTCCTACCAATTTATGCATAAAAATAAATATACATGCATTTCAAAGACTGTGACTTTACAAGACTGACTTCACTATAGATATACTTCACATACTTCCAGTGAACCAAGCCTCCTGGGTTTCTATTTGAGCAAATGATTGGCCTGACCACCAAGAAGTCACTCTCCCAGAAGATCCCTGCTGTTTGGCCTTGTACTGAGTGTTGTATCATGTCTCAAAAAGCTATGTTTTCACACGTCTACCTTTAATATAATTCCCAGAAATACAGATGTATTAATGTGAAATATTTAGCTATTTTGTAAAAGTTAATGTTTTGAGATTAAAGCGTTTGTTAGGATGACAAAAAGATACATTTTGCTCTAACAGCGTTGTTAATGAAGCAACGAGAATAATTGTTGTGCCCAAATACAAAACCAAAATAACGACTTTATTCAACAATATCTTCTCTCCTGTGTCATTCTCCTATGCCGTTTATGTTCAGACATGTGAATAAGAGTGAATGTGTGCATATTTAAAAATAAATAAATATATATATAAAAAATTGCAAACTCTTTTAATAGATCCTTCCAACAATTAGAGAACTTCTTTGTAGCATTCTTATTTCTCTATATTTATTCCCATAAATTCCTTTTAATACTTTAAGGAACCCCCGCTGAAAAAACAAACAAAAAAAAAAAAACCTTTGGTCCCCACCCATGTGAGAGGCTGTGGTCAAACACTATTTGGGATTTTAACTGACAGTGTATGTGGCCCCAAAACAAATGTTGCATAACACAATTGAAATGCTAATGAAACACCCAGGCCAGCTCTTACATTTTTAATAAGCATTTCAATAAAAATAATTTTAAAAAGCATAAAGTTTGCAGGGTATAATACATCAAAACTGGCATGCAAATCTCTAAGAAACACCATTTGCTTGCCCTCCAGGTAAATAGCATTGCCAAAAGCTGCTGTCAGTATCAAGCGACAGGTCTTATCAAAGAATGGCAAGGTGACTCTCACGAATGCATGTTTTAGATATCTTTACTGCCTGACAGGCAAACATCTAATCATAATTACCACAGCTTCTGCCCACATGCCGCACACACGGCTACCAGGAGAACCTCTTCACTAGCAGCTTTACTCCAGGTCTGAATTTCTAACGCGAAATGTTCTCCAATATTGGATTGTCACATATTAAGCTTCATATTTACCACGGTTTATTTCCTTAAGGGCTTAAAGTGGCAGAGATCGGACAATGTCAGAGCAAATTACATAACCTCAGTCATATCAGAGCTCCATTGTCTAGTAGAGGTCTTCTACTGCATAAAAATATATTCAGGGCTAAGTGAAATGTCATATTTAATTAACAAGCAGAATAGCAGTTGCTAATAGTCATTATCTTCTAGCAGAGAAAACCTAGTGCAGTGTGAACAAAACTGAGCACTTTAATGACCAATGTTCCAGCAGACCATAAAATATATTTGCTCCAACAAACACCAACAGGGTTAACACATGGTTTCAGCACAACAAAAACAAAACAAGTGTGAATTAAACTCAGTTTTTCATGTTGAATATTCTAATGCAAATAAAGTCTAATTCTCATTGCCCAAGACAGATGATAATATGAGAACACACCTTTATTAAAATTATTATTTTTTTTTTTTTTTTTTTATCATTACAGAGAAACTACTTAGGGCAGAAAAATAAAGGAAAATTTTACAAATACACCATATTGTGATATTACAGACTTCCTGATTAAACAACAGAGCATGGTAGTAGCAACACCAAGGTTGAGAGTTCAAATTGACATACCTTGAATGAAATGCAAGTAAATGTTAAATGGAATGTAATAAATATTACAATATTCCTTTATTATTCTGCTTGTGAAGTCATTCTGTGAAGGATTTATATCCAACTTTGGACTGACAAACAAAACTGTCAAATATTATCCTTGCTTTTTAACAAAAAGAATATCATTACAATATTAATTATTATCATTACGTTTATTATAATTATTTTAATAATGATTGAAAATATAGAGAAGAACAATGAAGCATGAGCATCTCAGAAAGCTGTTAAAAAATGCATCAATTTTGCAATTTCTCATGGTTGAGCTTCACGGTTTGCGTTCTTTATCGGTTGGCGAGCATTAACGATCTCTGCAGCCAAATTGTTCATAGTTTCAACCACACGTCTAAATTCAAATGCATAATATCTGTGAATGAGCAGCTAGATCATTTGGTTTCAAATCATTTTTTTCAAAGTGAATTGTACAGATTTGGAGGAACATTTAGGCTCTCTAGGACCCAATGGAGAACGGGCAAGACCATAATATCCTTACTTACTGGGTCCTTACTTGGAAAATAACCCCTCTAACAGTATTCACACATAGCTGTCCAAAAGATAGTGCCAGTATAAGCAACCATGCAATTATTGGAAATTTCAGATTGCAGAAAACTATTGACACTTGACAGGCTGGTCAGAAAATAGAGAGATCATGTTGAGAAAAACAAGGTTTTGTAATTGCCTCATTCCATGCAGTGATAGGTCAAAACAAGAAGAGGAAAAGGTTTTTAGCACCGTGGAGGGAAAAAAACAATACACAAAAGAAATGAAAGCAAGCACAAGTGCTTCTTTTTCCAATAGTTAGTAAGCTTTGAAATGAGTAGCACATATCTTAGCAAGCCAGCCCTGAAGACAATCACATTCAAAAGAGTCTATAGGAAACAGAACATTTTTCAGTATTTTACAGAGTCGTTGTTACAAATTTTACACATATTTACTGTAGCAATAACTAGAAATTATGCATAATTACATGCAATTAACCCTAAACCAAATCCTCATCCTAACCCTATAGTAAGTACATTTAGTTAATTGTCATTACTCAGTACTTAACTGTATAATTATACTGTAATACTGACACATAACAATAAAGTCTAACCAGCCAAGTCTTTTCTACCGGTTTTTCAATTATAAATTCAATTAAAATTATTATTAGCTTTCTTTTTCAGTAAAAACCCATTCTAAAATAAGATGGAGTCTCTCACCATGCTGGCATCAATGATCTGGCCTTGTCCTGACCTGCTCCTCTCCAGGAGAGCCAACACAATCCCAAATGCACACATGAGACCTCCTCCAGCAAAGTCTGCCACTAAATTCAGTGGAGCGTATGGTTTCTCTGAGCTACGGCCCAGCATGGACAATAACCCTATTACAGAGAGAGAAGGACAAAAACATGCTAAGACTTGAAGAACGAAGAGTGCGTGAATAATTACTGTAACACTTATTTTTAAATTACAGTTAAAGGGCAACTAAAAATAACCAATTAAGCCTTTTGCATCTCAAGCAAGCATGTTCCAATACTCTGTGCTTTTAAATTAGTTTTAATTTTAATGCCTGTTAATTGATGTTAAGAAAAGTGTAGAGAAGTGATGGCATATATTTAACACCCATACACTTACTGAAGGTCAGTTTCCAAGGTAAGCATTGTCATTATGAATAATTAGCTTACAAATGTGAAATGTGCTTGGCATACATAAGCATACACAGCAAATATATAGCCAAGGCCAGACTTGTGCATTATGCAGTAAAATAGTCTTTGTGTTACATCCACCCTCACAACTCATTGACAGCAACTGAATCAAAAGAACACACTAGCACCATGGCAATGTACAGTAGTTGGAGTTGATAAAAAAAGCACAATTTGAATGCATAATAATGTTATAATTACAATAGGGGTCTGGCAATGCTCATTTATGTCAAAAAAAATTGTAGTTTGATGCATCAATGGTTCAAAACACCATCTAAATCTGGGCCTGTGGTTTTGCATGAAAGCGCAATCACAACATTGAAATGCAGCGACCAGGATGACATTACATTAATGCTTTTGTATAAATTTTATGCATTTGGCAGATGCGAACTCATGACCTTGCTGTTACTAGCGCCATGCTCAACAATAACATATCATGTCAATTGTTATTCATTCTAAAGAAAGACAGCATAAATAACCAATTGACAAAAAATAGGTACAAAGGGTATTATATGATACAATAACAGGTATAAAATGGTTCTAGTCCTAGATACTGTCAAAAAAATAGTCCCTGGCCCTGAACAGCAACAGATGTTACATTTATTATGCGATTAGATGGTGGCAAAGACTGACCTTATGAACGAGTCACTCGGTCGCAAAGGCTTTTCTATTGAAACTTGTGAACACTGAACAAGAGTAAGTTGTTTCAAGACTTAGGGCTGGTCGCAAATGTACACCAAACCCACATACACATCTGTAGGAAAGTACACAACACTAATAGTTTTTTTTTTTTTAATTTGCATTTAAAGTGCCCTTATTATTCTTTTTCACTTATTATAAAAGATCAAAATGCACAACAGGCAAAGACAAAGTAAAAATGTAAAATATTTGCATAATGCAAGCCTATGGTCTTCATTCTACTATGGCACGCCCTTAAACACTGTAAATCATAACAAACTGGGCGGTCTGACCAATCAGAGCAGAGTGAGCTTGTGGAAGGGAGGGGTTTAGCGAGACTGAATCTTCAAATGAACCGTTTTCAGGCTCATTGAGAAATGAGATAATAATAATAATAATAATAATACGTTACATTTATATAGCGCTTTTCTGGGTACTCAAAGCGCTTTTACATACGGAAGGGGGAATCTCCTCATCCACCACCGATGTGCAGCATCCACCTGGATGATGCGACGGCAGCCATATTGCGCCAGAACGCCCACCACACACCAGCTTATTGGTGGAGAGGAGACAGAGTGATGAAGCCAATCAGTGTATGGGGATGATTAGGAGGCCATGATGATCAGAGGCCAGTGGGCAAATTTTGGCCAGGATGTCGGGTTATACCCCTACTCTTTTCAAAGGACATACTGGGATTTTTAATGACCACAGAGTCAGGACCTCGTTTTAACGTCTCATCCGAAGGACGGAGATGATGCCCAGTGTATATTATGAGAAAATGAATGTGTTTTTTTTTTTACCTTTGTTTCATGTACATCTGTTGTAGGATACCTCCAAAACAACATTAGGAACCTTTAACATAGCATAATCACTTTAACGTAACAATAAGCTAATTCTTTTGAAAGGCAGTTGCCCCTTTTGACACCAGTGTGTTGCTGTAACCCATTTCATCAAACCCTATTCAAGATTCGAGATGGACTTTGCTATAAAAAGCCCATCATAAGATAGATTTCAATTGGATCACAAATCATCCACTTGCGCCACTGGTGCTAAAACCCTGATGTATTTGTCCTATTGGTTATACATTTCTTTCCTTCTTTGTTTTTACTATATTACTGGCTTTTAACTTGTCTTTAACTAATGGTTTGAGTACTTTCTGTTGTGGTATCGAAACGGGTATCAAGGACAGTGAAATTTCACTGGTATCTAAAATTATTATTTCCACCAAAATATTCTCATATATATCTATGTATCTTGAAAAAAAATTGCACAAGATTTTGCTCATATCATCCACTCATAATGGTGTTAAATATTTAGATTTTGATTTAAGCCATAATCTCGCAGCCCAACCCAAACTGCTCCATTTGGTTTCAGTCTGCAACCTGACAAGTGCTGGTTCGCAGTCATTCGTCATTTTGTGTGGAAGACACAAAAGTCAATCTCTGCTTGTACAAGTTTTCAACCAAAGACATTTTGAACTTCACATAGCTTCATCTCTCTAATCTACTCGGCTTTACAACCACTGTGCCTCAGGGCATTCTGGGACAGCTTATTATACGGGCTTCTTTCCAGCTGTGTAACTGCAATTTTTACCTGAAATGGCCAGGTAGTTGATATCATGCCCAGCAGCCCTGGCGTAGGATCCGCTCTGACCATAGCCGGTGAGTCGCGCATAGATCAGGCGAGGATTCTCTTTTAGCAAGTCTTCCGGACCTAATCCCATCTTCTCCATAACACCTTGATTATAGCAGAGAGATTGAATAATGAAGCACGAAAGGAAAAACTTAAATTTAGAGGGCAAATTATTCTTGTTTAGATTTAAAATGAGGAAAGAAATGGCAATCATCCATTTAAGTCAAGAACATTTTTCTTTACGAGTAACTAACAATGCTTTTATTAAAACAGGTTAAACTATTTAGACACGACGTGGACAGAAGCGAACGGTTTAAAAAATAAAAAGTAATCTGCAAACAAAAATAAATTATTGTGCTATAAAGTGAAAGTCGTGACGTATTGTCAAATACGGTGACCCATACTCGAAATTGGTGCTCTGCATTTAACCCATCTCAAGTGCACACACACAGCGGTGAGTAGTGAACACACACACACACACACACACACACAGTGAACACACACCCGGAGCAGTGGGCAGCTATTGCGACAGCACCCGGGGAGCAATTAGGGGTTAGGTGTCTTGCTCAAGGGCACTTTAGTCATGGTATCGAAGGTGGAGAGAGTGTTGTTTATTCACAATCCCCACCTTCAATTCCTGCCAGCGTGGGAATCGAACCCGCAACCTTTACGTTACAAGCCCAACTCCCTCACCATTAGGGTAACATTCTCTGCAATCTTGCATTAAAACTTAAAAACATTATTATTGAATGTTTTATTCAGATTTTTTGATGTTTAACCATAATTACGAAGTTTATCAGAGCAGCCATAATCACAAGGATTACAAAATGTACATCACAGACTGTGCTAATGTATACTTCTTGTCAGGATCAGGACGATACAAAATTCAAGAAATAAACTACGGCCTGCCATCTAGCTAGAAAATGATTAAGTAGAATATTATTAGATTTAAGCATTTGAATTCTATTAATAAAGGCACTGACCTTTACGATAGGGTTCCAGAACCACATCTGACTGGACACACAGTCTTTTCAAAACAGCCACAGCTTTGGGACTCTTTAGGTTCAAGGCCACTGATTGTTTGCCTCTTGCTTGAGTATCTACGGTCATTGCCACCTTTGTCCGATCGACCCGGATCACCCTTGCGCCGAAGTCCGCAAGGATCATCCCGCAAAAAGGTGCAGGGGCCAGTCCTGCCAGCTCAATCACACGCACTCCTGTCAGAGCCATTTTATAGCCTGTTTATACAAATAATAAGTATAAGAATAAGAGTGACACACGTGAAAGAAATATGAGTGGTCGAAACAGTAAAGCAACACAGTGCAACTAACAGTTGCTATTTGGGTCACAGTTCACTCCAGTTGTCTCTTCCTGGCTTATTATTAAATTGCTCAACTGGCAATAGCGTTAAATAACAGCATTATGTTAATATGTGTCTTCTATCCAAAGTAGCTTTGCGTAAAAACACCAGATAAAACACAAGTAATTATGACTTTGATATAAACTACATAGAACATACCTTTTCAAATTTGCACTCCGAACCAAACAACTCGGCGCGTGTTTATGACGTGTGCGTGCGTGAGGACGTTGTAGTTTTAATTCTCTCTCTCTCTCTCTCTCTCTCTCTCTCTCTCTCTCTCTCTCTCTCTCTCTCTCTCTCTCTGTATATATAACTGTATAATTGACAGAAGCATGCGTTTTGGCATTAAAAATTAAAACGGAAGAGTTTAAAAAAAAATGAAATATAGCTGGGTTAACTTTTATAGCGGTCAATGAGAGACTTCATTAAACATATTTTTTGTATTTCCATTTGCACAAATAGCAAAAGAAAGTTGTGTTTTCATAACTTTCAAAAAGAGGAAAAAATAGGGAGCTATTGATAACGGCAGTAAGAAGAGAGAAAGATGTCAATATAATCAGGTTGGGGAGTAAGTAACTTAGTTACGTATTTAAAATACAAAATTTAAGTAACTGTATTTTATTACAGTTACATTTTAAATGGGTGGTAATCAGATTACAGTTACATCTGAAAAGTATTTTAGATTCCCAAAGTGATTACGTTTAATTTTAATGTCATTTAAACAGCAACTGGCGATTCTCTGACTCTGACAGTCTGAAAAAAGCAGACTTAAGTTTCATCAATATTTTTTATACTTTTAAGAGGGATCATACATTTTTTGTTATTTTTATTTAGTACTGTCCTGAACAAGACAAAATGACTCAATTTATGAAAAAAAAAAAAATTGCCCATTTGTCAACTTAACTTAACTGTCCTGTCGTGACCCAGATGATCCACGACTGTTTTCATGTTTTGTGATAGTTGTTTGTGAGTCATTTTATAATTTACTGGTCACTGGAACTTTTTCTCACAATTAGTTTTTTTACCTCACAATTGTGAGTTTCCATTTTACAATTCTGACTTTTTTTTTCGCAGAATTGTGAGATTTAAACTCACAATTGCAAGTTATAAAGTCAGAATTGGGAGATATAAACTTGCAATACAAACTTTTTTTTTGCAATTGTGAATTCTGACTTTTCTCAATATTGTCAGTTTATATCTCATAATTCTGACTTTTCTTAATATTGTGAGTTTGTATCTCATAATTCTGACTTTTTTCAATATTGTCAGTTTATATCTCATAATTCTGACTTTTCTTAATATTGTGAGTTTGTATCTCATAATTCTGACTTTTTTCAATATTGTCAGTTTATATCTCATAATTCTGACTTTTCTCAATATTTTGAGTTTATCATAATTCAGACTTTTCTCAATATTGCGAGTTTATATCTCATAATTCAGACTTTTCCTCAATATTGTGAGTTTATATCTCATAATTCAGACTTTTCCTCAATATTGTGAGTTTATATCTCATAATTCAGACTTTTCCTCAATATTGTGAGTTTATATCTCATAATTCTGTCTTTATAACTCACAATTGCAACTTTATATCACGCAATTCTGAGGGGAAAAGTCAGAATTGTGAGATAAAAACTTGCAATGACCTTTTTCGTGTTTGTTCCACACTTATTAGTATTCCAAAGTATTCTAAAGTATTTAGATTAAGTTACTAAACTTTAGTAATGTAAGGGAATACGTTACAAATTACTTTTTAATGCATGTATTTTGTAATTTGTTGTGAAATACATTTTAAAAGTAACCTACCCACCCCTGAATATAATACAATGTATAGAGTTATAAATGTACATACATTAATTAAAAAATTGAATTAATATAAAGTAGTAACGATAAAATAATAATAAATAATAATAAAATAAATAATAATATAAAAAAACTGCAGGATTTAAAACCCATCACAGTCTGTGAAAAGGTCTGGTACTGATAGTTCAAATCAAATTATTCAATGCAAAAAACATTATATGAGATTGGGTCAGGCCAGGGGTTTCAACCCTGTCCTGGAGGACCCCAGCACTGCACGTTTTGTGTCTCCCTCATCTAACACCCCTGATTGAACTCATCAGCTGATTATAGAGACTGCAAGACCTGAAGTGTGTCAAATAAGGGAGACATATAAAATGTGCAGGGCAGAAATGGACAGGGCAGGTTTGAAAACCCCTAGGTTATTCCCATTATGAAGGCACTTTCATCCTTTTTCATTTGTTCATGGAATTGTATGGTTCTCAGTCTGAATAAAACTCTTTCACATTTGATTTTAACAAAAGAGAAGAGAAAACTTTTCCCTTTTTCGCTTTTTGAATTGCTGAAGTATAAAAGCAATTTTTTGTAGATAACAATGATTTATGAACCTTCCATTTCTCCCCACCATGATATTATGTCACATTAATGCATTTAGAGGCGAGGAAGCCAGTAGGTACATGATGTAATGGATGATATTCCTCTTTATTACTTCATTTATTTTATTAAATCATTGCATTTCACTTTGTATTTTGTCCCAAGTATTTGACTCTGAAAATGAAGTATTGATCCCTCGAAAATATGTCATGCTTGTGCCTTATTTCAGTTCCCAAATATTCTGGTGCAGTCAAGGATGAATAATTCAAATTGGCTAAATAAGTGGTTTAAGACATTGCTTGGAAATGGCAAAATTCCATATTCCATTAAAAAATTATACTTTTAAGACAGAATTGAACTGACAGAAAAATGTTTGGAGACTCTCTGTAAATGTGTGTCTCAACACCGCTACATTTATGCAATATCAAGTCAAGCAGTAGTAAATGTTGGAAATCAGGTACACAGCACACGGTTTTGAGTGATAAGAGTTACATTTCAAGGATTACAATTCTAAAGATGTTTTGACTGCTTTGTATTGTGTGGGTAAACACTCAACATCAAGGTCAGTCTCAACCGACCTTGCCTCAAGGAAAAATACACTCAGTGGCAATTAATATTCATTTAGAAGACATTGGGATATAAAAATCCATTTGACATATAGTTTAGAAATGCATTAATTTTATTTCCCTTTGTTAATTAGAGAAGCAATCAGCAGCATTCTATAGAATGCCTTGTTCAGACAACTCTGTTATACTAATTGAAACTTTTGGAGGGATGTTGTTGGTCTAACATGCCAGGGAATAGATTTATAATAATTCTCTTTTCTTAGTATCTGTGATTAAAAGCCCTGTAACCTAAAAACATGGAAACATTTGTCTCTCAGATAAACCCAGCTGGCAAAGTACATCATTGTGATGTCGGGAAGACGTTAGACTCCGTCAGCCAGACGTTAAATTTTGGTTGAAAATGATTATTGGGTTGACATCTAAACCCAACCATTCCTTTGTTTGACGTCAAGCTCCAACATCGGACAGACGTTGAATTTTGGTTGGAACAAACACCACACTGTAAAATGTTTTTTTTTTAAAAATCATAAAAAAGAGTGCACTGCATGGCAGCACATTAAATCTCTCAAGATCTCAGCAGATGATTAAATAACTCAACAAACAGCATTCACAGCTTTACTTATTATTAACCAGACAGACTTTATTCCTGTCAGAAGTCCACAGCACTTCTTATTTAAAATTAACAGAGGTTTAGATGGTTTTATTGTTTCGTTTGACGTTACCATGGCAGAGATCAGTGTTTGTTTAGTTGAGCTCTTGACTCCTTCAAAGATTAGTGTTTTCTTTGGTTACTGTATCTGCTTCTTATGGCAAGAAAAACATATGTGATCAGATGATGTTGTCTATTTGATATTGAAACCGTTTTCAACATTTAGAGTCTAATCTTTAAACGCCACCATTTCATTAAATTAATTATAACAAGTTATTTTATTCAGTGGACGAAACTATTTCAGAGTGATAAAGTCATCAAAAAATAACTATCAACACAAGACTTTGTGACATTTTTCTCTTTGCAAGAGCAAATGTGGTAGCCACATTGTTAACATACTGTCACGACATCCATCAAGAACATGAATGAAAATTGAAAGTTAAGAGCCCATGTAATGGAAACAGCAATCGCCATCATGGTAACCTCAAATGAAAAACATCTGTTAACATCAGTTAAACTTCTGTTAATTCTCAATTAGAACTCCTGTAGACGTCGGACAGAAATAAAGTCAGGTTAGTAATGAGTGAAGCTGGTAATGCTGTTTGTGGAGTTGTTTAATCAGATCTAGTGAGATTTAATGTCTTTTATCGTCCATTGATGACATCTAAGGCTGTGGCTGAAGTCAGTTGTAGTTCTTGTGTTTCTGCTCATCTCTTTTTTGTGTTTGTTTTCTTCCGTCCTTCAGGGATTCTGCTTGTTAACAGGCTTATTTATGCTGAGATGACTCTATGAATAATATATAAAGATTTTGTGGCTCAGATAAGGTCTGTTTTATTTCTTTTCCTCTTTGCTGACATGTCACATGTGGCCCAGATCATCATTCCGCATGTGCCAGATGTGGGCCGGATCTGGACTGACACAAATTTGCTATCTGGGGTTCTGGAGTCTACATCCTTTGCCTGCTGGGAACAGTCCAAATGTACTTCATGACACTTTCATATAGTGAGATGTATGGCACTTGGTGTGTTTTCAGTTTATATATTAAACTATAGATGTTATTTGAATCCTACTGTCTGAAGTGTTTCTGCACTTTATTGATATCGGCATGATTCAGAAAGCATTGTTTCTCAATTAACACCTCCTGTCAAGAAGTTTCAAATCAACACAAGCAAAGCAACATGACAGTAAGTTTGCAGAGTCATTTTGAATTCATTGTCAGACTCCCAACAGTGTCAGGGCAATTAAAATCAACCTTATTTTCACTGAGAAGGCCTAGTTTTGCTTTTAATTTCTTGCCATTTCATGAAAGAAATTTGATTGCGCTTCAGATGAAAGGGAGCTGACATGACTTGATGCTGCCTAATGAACTGATGAAAGCGAGAAGTGCCCACTCTTTGATGACAGAAGAGACTCCAGCAGTAATTTAATGGATGTGAGTCTTATTTGAGTTGGTAAATTCAATGGCTTCGGCTTGGCTCAAAACACATCTGTTTGCATCATGTTTGACATTCCTGAAGTATATCATTCATTTGCTGCATTTGCTTTTTTTTAATCACATTTCTTAGAATAACATCAGACATCTCAAATGCTCTCTTTATTTTTTATCTTCTTTGAGCTTGGAAAGATTACCACAAAGATAAAGCCTTATATGCAGTACAACAAAGCACTAATACTTGCTTCATCATTGTAGTTTCCTTTTTGACATCAGACTCAGCAGTCATACCACCCTGTAGCCCAAGACTGGTTGCCCACTGAGGGTAAGCAGGGTTGAGCCTAGTCAGTAAACCCTTGCGCTCAAATAATTAATTGGTTTGAGTGGGCCAAACTTAAATTAAACAAATTATTTCAGTTAAATAACCTTTCATTAATATTTAAAATTAATAAAATATAATATATTTTATTATTTTGTATTTATTATATAATTATATTTTTTATATTTTTTAAGGTTGATATATAATATAATATTTAGAACTTTCATTTTCCAGAAATTATATATTTCGAGTTAACTATTTTATTATTTTGAGTTTTATGAACTTATTTTAATTCAGACTAACTTAACTGAAACTGGGCTGGGATTTCTGTTTCCCAACATGCTTTGCCCATGGCACTTGAAAGGGAGAGAAAAATGCTAAAATTAAGTGTTATAAATATTTTTGTGCAAAATTGATATTAAGTGGGAGACTTGTGATTAATGTTATGTTATGCTAATTTAGAAGAGTTTCTGTTAATGTGGGTTTTTGAAGAGTTCCCATCATGGTGACAAGTGGTGCACGTGTCTTGGTTTGAGAGCATGCTAAATTCCTTTTCCAACTGCACTAAATCAACATATGACATATCATCAACATGTCAGCAGACAAGCTAGTAAGTGTGTTCTAAATTACTGTAGACTGTTAGATGCTAATTGGATTTACACCAATATATATGGTAATACTGGGATTATATGACAGTTTGAAGTTGAAGGCATGTGTGCACTCAAACATATCAAGTTAAGAACAATGAAAATGTATGAGTTCAAAATATCTTTAAGCTTAAAAAATTTGAGGCAAGATTGAGAAGACATGTTTGTGTGTCCAGTAGGGGGCGCTCACCCTGTGGTCTGTGTGGATCCCAACACCCCAATATAGTGAAGGGGACACGATACTGCTGTAACACACATCATCCTGAGGTCCTGAGCTCTCTATGGTCATTAAAAACCTTGGATGTCCTGTAAAAAAGAGTAAACGAGTAACCCCGCGGCATCCTGGCCAAATTTCCCCATTGGCCTCTGTCCATCATGGCCTCCGAATCAACCCCATTTACTGATTGGCTTCATCACTCTATCTCCTCTCCACCAATAAGCTGCAATATGGATGGTGCACATTGGGGGTGGAGATTTTCCATGCAAAGCCCTTTGAGTGCCGAGAAAGTGCTATGTAAATGCAACAAATTATTACAATTAATTAATTGCTGCATACTGCCTAGATATGCATCATCCTAATCACATAACCTCACAAGTAACTAATGTGGACATCTCTACTGGCAGCAACTCAGCAGGCAAGTCACACAAATCTTATAATGCAGCATTAGACGAGTTGTTTACCTTTTGTGACAGATTTTACATCACCTATATGATGCCTACTTGCTTAGGAACAGTGTGGTTAAGTAATACAGCAAGGACAAAGAAAACAATAAAAAGTGTTCTTTTCCACAATAAGGAGTGACATTTTCGATGTAATCCCCAGAGATTCGCAAAATACTGCATCGTCATCTCCAGTTTATGAAGTTTGACATTTAAATATATAGGTAAGTTTGCTCTGAAGCCAAGTAAAAATCAAAGGCTATCATTGCCAATAATGTTAAGAATGAGTACTGAACAATGTAATCAATGGTAAAAGACATGTCAAAATCATGATTTTTTGATGATGCTCACTTTATTTAAAAATACATTTTAATTTAACACCATTGTATCAGGTTTCTGGTTAAAATGTAATTGCTTAATGTTAAATGGACTAGAAATAGTTCTTTGACTTAACTTGTTTCCATTTTGTAATAACATACTTCAATCAAGTAACTCAATCAAACAGGACTTTCATTTCCCATCATGCTCTGCAAAGGGGCTGAAATGGGAAAGCAAATGAAAGCAAATGTTGAAATAAAGTGTTATGTTATGAATTTATTTTAGCAATATGAAGAACCTGAGATGGTTTGTTGTAAGCCAAATGTACTTTTTATTTTATACAAAATATATATTTTACAAAATCATTTGTAATGTATTGCCAGAATAATTCTGGGGGGAAAAATTACAGTAAAAAAAAAAACAATAATATATTACAATAAAAATGTAAATTTTAACTGGCAAATCCAAGAATCCATCTCTGCTGAATTAAGGACATGTTGGTACTAAAATCTGTTTTGTACTTTTAACATATATTTGCCACAGTTTGGCTGTGGTGAAGAAAGCACACAATGACAACTGTATTTAATTTAACACTCAGGAATTACAGGAGAACACGGGAGAATAAAAGCAGACACAACCACATAAAATTGATGCGAACTGACAAAAGAAACAGACAGAATCAATCAATAAGGAACCAAGAAAATTCATAAGAACTCAGACAAGCAGAGAATGCAGACAGATCACACACTTTATAATATTGACATCCACCAGATTAACACTTAGAGGTTCAGAGAAAAGTCCACACAAGGTTTTCCACAATCTGAGGTACAAAACACCATCATGGTAACACTAAAATAATTCATTAAACATTAATTTCACATATCTTACAGGGAATTCTGGGTCTGGTAGTTTACGGTTTAATTTGAAAAGATCATTGATTTAACAGTTTTTTTAAGGTTAGATCTATTAAGTTGTTCCCCATATATACTGTAGTACAGGAACTTACTGTTGACCAGTTAACAGGGGTTTATTGCATTTTTACAGTCTTTTACAGTTAAAAATACAATATAAACTGACTTGAAAAAAGACAATTTCGCAATCATCTGGAGATCTGTCAGTATTTTAATTCAGCAACATTGCATACATCTGCATTTACAAATTCAGGGTTGCAGTGTTATTCAGGATGCGGAAGATAACCTTCTCTGATAAGCAGTCAGAACATTTGTATTCAGCTGTTTAAGAAACTTTATTTGGGCAGAGGACCCTTGAGGCTTTATGTTCGGTTTATCTTCTTCGATCTTGAGAGCTTTTAGCTGAAAATATGCAGCATAATACAACTTTCTCCCAGCAGCAGCACAATTTCATCAACACGGATTCTGTAACAACTCTGCTGCATAAATGCCCTCAGCCTTTCTCATTTCTATGTATTTTCCATCAAAAATTGCATAGCTCCTTCGAATGAAAGTCGCAGGAGAGCGCTTACTTTGTGTGATTTGCGTCAATTGCATGAGAGAAACTTACATTAGAGGCTGAAGAGAAAATGTCACAGAATATTAAATGTGGGCTTTGGTGAAGTCATTCACTTCCATAGTGCACTTAACCTTTTATGTACTGTAAGAAGTATATTTACTTCATAAAGAGTAAAGTGAAAGCATCCACATACCAGTAACATATTGAGACAAAGACTCACTTTATAACATTTCATAACTAGCTGAACAGCAAAATCCATGTGAAATATTAAAACTGACAAATTTAATGTGTGAATAAAATGCCGATTAAATGGGAACAGATGCATGTAGATGACATTTTTTTTAAATATTTTATTGTTTTTCTATTTCTGTTTCTCAAACAATTACCAAACAAATGTTAAATTATTTAAATCTGCAATATGTATGATTTTTGCAGAAAAATATCCCAATACCTCTGGGCCAGTGTTATATATTTTGTTCAGTTGAGTATATCTATACCTAAAATGTTTCCAACTATTTCTAAACAGAGAGATCATTGCTATTTTAACCAAGGATCCGGGACGTGTGAGTGAGTCGCCTGTCAATGACTTCATATCCGCGTTTTATTTTGTAGAAACCATGGAAACAACAAACACGATTTACTATATTACATGTTTTAATAGAAATCCTGTCCATAAAGACTATGACAGGACAGGATTTCTTTATGGACAGGATTTCTAGGCGCAGTCAGGGGCCGGAGGGAGTCTGGTTTGGGGACCACAGGATCTCATCCCTGCTTTTTGCGGATGATGTTGTCCTGTTGGCTCCATCGGGCCAGGACCTCCAGTGTGCACTGGGACGGTTTGCAGCCGAGTGTGAGGCGGCTGGGATGAGGATCAGCACCTCTAAGTCTGAGACCATGGTTCTCAGTCGGAAAAGGGTGGCTTGTCATCTTCAGGTTGGTGGAGAGCTCCTGCCTCAAGTGGAGGAGTTCAAGTATCTTGGGGTCTTGTTCACGAGTGAGGGAAGGAAGGAGCGTGAGGTTGATAGACGGATAGGTGCAGCTTCTGCAGTAATGCGGTCGATGTACCGGTCTGTCGTGGTGAAGAAGGAGCTGAGCTGCAAGGCGAAGCTCTCGATTTACCGGTCAATCTACGTTCCTACTCTCACCTATGGTCATGAGCTTTGGGTCATGACCGAAAGAATGATATCCCGGATACAGGCGGCCGAAATTAGCTTTCTCCGCAGGGTGGCAGAACGCTCCCTTAGAGATAGGGTGAGGAGCTCGGTCACTCGGGAGGAGCTCAAAGTAGATCCGTTGCTCCTTCACATCGAGAGGAGTCAGCTGAGGTGGCTCGGGCATCTGTTTCGGATGCCTCCCTAGGGAGGTGTTCCGGGCTTGTCCCACTGGGAGAAGGCCCCGGGGAAGACCTAGGACACGCTGGAGAGACTATGTCTCTCGGCTGGCCTTGGAACGCCTCGGTGTCCCCCCGGAAGAGCTGGAGGAAGTGTCTGGGGAGAGGGAAGTCTGGGAATCTCTGCTCAGACTGCTGCCCCCGCGACCCGGCCCCGGATAAGCGGAAGAAAATGAATGAATGAATGAATGAATGTTTTAATAGACTAATCAGAAGACTAGTCATTGTTATATAGCTCAACATGTTTAGTCGTATTGTTTAAATTTAATTTTCTTGATTTTTTTCGAGTACCATG
Source organism: Opsariichthys bidens (assembly GCA_037194245.1). Lineage (NCBI taxonomy): Eukaryota > Metazoa > Chordata > Actinopteri > Cypriniformes > Xenocyprididae > Opsariichthys > Opsariichthys bidens. Next base: position 9,531,791 of record CM074294.1, read on the forward strand.
CCTCAAAGAAAAACACTATTTTGTCAAGTAACGTTAGCTAACATAGCTTAATCAGATGCAACTTTATTTTTAGTAACGGTAATACAGAATTTTCTCCAACATACAATACGTTTTAAAATTAATTGCACGCCATTTATCAACACAGCCCATCCAGCATTTAACGTGATATTCTAAAAACAATCTAGCTTACTGCAGAATAAGTGGAAGCGGTGCCAGCAAATGTTGCATAATAACACTTCCTTTGCTCGCGACGCATGTTGGTTTCTCATTAACATATGGTCTAACCTAACAGCCTCGTTCAGCTCCCACAACACTCGGCACTGCTCTGCTTCATACAGTAATGACTCAAACAAATAATGTTTTTCAATAAACATTGTTACAAAAACCATGCCCAACCTTGACCTGCCCAACTTAATGAAACACAGATCACCGTAATGGTGATCAAACATTTTCAATAAAACATCAGTATCTAAACCTCTGTTAATTCTCAATAAAAGTTTCCGTGGACATCTGACAGAGCCTGGTTAGTAGTAAGTGATTCTGGTAATGCTGTTTGTGGAGTTGTTTACTCAAATCTTCAGAGATTTAATGTCTATTATCTTCTGTTGATTTCATCTAAGGCTGTGGCTGTAGTCAGTTGTCTGTTACTCAGTTTGCAAATAATGTATTGAGTTAAACAATGTATTAATTTAAGGCAGAAACAATGAGCTGATTGAAGTAATGAATACATTAACAGCAGGTGTTCATCACTAATGCTCAATCATCACTTAATTAATCACTTAATTATCTCATTACCTTTAACACGCTGTACGAATGGGACCATATATGCTCTGAGCAGTGTTAATTTAACACCTGGGAATTTAGTGTGTACTAATGCTGTGTGTGTACTAAATGAAGATACGCTATTTTTTTGCATAGCTTAATTTGAGATTGATGTGTCTGTGATTATATTCTCCACAGGTTTAAAGAGATGCCGACATCAATACCATTCTATTTTCATACACGATTGAATTATGATGACCGTGGAATCTATGGAAGAACTGCCTGCATTTTCATTTTCATTGCATTTCAGTTCGCATGCAAAATTTTATTACTTACATTATGCACAAAAGTACTTTTTAACATCATATCAATATAATAATAAAGAAACTGATTTTGTCACGAGAGCTTCCATTGTAGTCAAATATATCTGGGCATAATTTTGAGAGGGTTAAAGGCAAATGTTCAAATGAGTTTGACATTTGGGATTATTCATGCTGTCTGAAAATTATGCCAGAAATTGTTCTTCAAGATATCAACAAGATAATAAGTCATCACGCAGAGATCAAAGATTGTGCCAGTTCACAGTCTTGTTCTTTTCAGTCCTTTTTTGATTAATTTGATGTTTCTATTGAATTTGCTTTTCAATATTTTTTTGCAATAGAGAAAGTTTTAGAAAAAGGCTTAGAAAATGTAATGTGATTCAGAAATTTAAAAAATGTAATGTCACTGTATAAAAATAAAATATTCCTCACATTCTTGTTTTCATTTAAGAAGAATTAAATGTTTTGATAAACTAAAGGCATTTTACACAGCACCTCATTTAAATGATTGTCACATTACTAGAAAAGGTTTTTAAAAGCTTATGAAATAATGTCACAGGCATATGCTTAAAATTCAGCTCACACAGCCCCGTCTCACTGAACACCTTTTAGCTTTAGCGATTACTGTCGCATAATGTTCTTTGTGTTTGCATCTGTGCATCGATGGGGGTGAGCAGCAGTATGCATCAGATAAAAGCAACATAAAATCAAATGATGACATGAAAGCAACAGGACAAATGCAGTGCACTATTAAAAATAATTTCATGGATTTCTCTGGGCTGGGTTTAAATTAGTGATGATGATTCTGGTTGAAGAAATAAGAAATTTCGTTAAAAGAAAGCTCGTTAAAAATGAAATCCAGCAGTAAAGATTGACTTTTAAGATTCTGCATGTTTGTTTTGGTGTTATGCAGGTTCAGCAGGGGTTAGGATGGTGGATAAATTACTGCCTTTGATTCATAGGGAAGAATACATCATCTATTCCAGAACAAAAGACAAAATCGTAAAAAAAAAAAAAAAAAAATCACCCCAAACAGGGGGTCTGAAAGAGGTAGGAATAAAAAAAAAGAGAGACAAATTTCCATGGCCTACGACAGTGCAATACCCCATACATCCATAATGGAAAGAAAGATGATGGAAGTAAAAGATTTTTCTTTTTGTCAAGCAACAGGACAATTAGTATCTGTACCAACAGGACTATGATCAAAGCAGTTGTGGAAATGCTGGAGAGGATGTTCATAGGCTTGTGAATTATTATTATTTTTTGCAATAATGTGTGAAAGGTGTGGGTTATTGGGTCAGTGAGTGTTGCTTAGTGGCCCATGGGAAACAGTGACCACAGCACATGGCTTTCTTACTTGCTCCATGGGATTTTATATCTTCTTTCCCCTTCCTTTGGCTCTGGGTAGTATATTCACTGATCAGGCATAACATTATGACCACTGACAGGTGAAGTGAACAACACTGAATATCTCTTCATCACGGCACCTGTTAGTGGGTGGGATATATTAAGCAGCAAGTGAACGTTTCGTCCTCAAAGTTGTATTAGAAGCAGAAAAAATGGTCAGGCGTAAGGATTTGAACAAGTTTAACAAGGGCCAAATTATGATGGCTAGACGACTGGGTCAGAGCAACTCCAAACCTGCAGCTCTTGTGGGGTGTTCCTGGTCTGCAGTGGTCAGTATTTATCAAAAGTGGTCCAAGGAAGGTACAGTCATGATCTGTTTATTCCAACCATTTTTTCCCCATTACAAAATTTCAATGCCACTTTGGTTTTGTTTCCTAACAAGAATTTAATGGTGGTCGATTTTGTTTCTTAATGAGATTTTAACGACTGTTGATTTTATTCCGTTATGAGATTTCAATAATGGTCAGTTTTGTTCAGCTGTGAAATCTCAACAGTGGTTGGGTTTGTTTTGTCATGTGATTTCAATGATGGTCGGTTTTATTCGGTTATGTGATTTCAATGACATCTGTTTTATTTGGTTATGATATCTCAATTATGGTAGGGTTTCAGTGTCAGTCGGTTTTGTTCAGTTGGAAAATTTCAAAGACGGCTTTGTTCCTTTGTTCTTTTACAAAATTTCAAAGACAGTCGGTTTTGTTTCGTTACAAGATTTCAACAATGGTTGGTTTTGTTCGGTTACGGGAGCTTTGAGTCGGATTTCATTGTCAGCCAGTTTTGTTCAGCTACAAGATCTCAATACAGTTTGATTCTTTTGAGATTTTAATGACAATTGGTTTTGTTCCTGTCCCAGATTTCAATGACAGTTGATTTTGAGATTTTAGAGACAAATTTGTTTGGTTAGGAAATTTCAATGATGTTCAGTTTTGATGAATCATGAGATTTTAATAATAGTTGGTTTTGTTCCATTATCAGATTTCAATGACAGTCGATTTTGTTCCCTTACGAGATTTAAATAATGCCCTTTTTTTTTTTCCATTACAAAATTTCAATGCCACTAGTTTTTTGCCACTAGGTTACGAGATCTCAGTGATGGTCTGTTTTATTCCTTTGTTCTTTTACGAGATTTCAGTGACGGTCAATTTTGTTCCCTTACAGGATTTCAAAAACGGATAATTTTTATTCCACTACGAGATTTCAACGATGGTCGGTTATGTTCCGTTACGAGATTTCTTTGATGTATGATTTATTCGTTTATGAGATTTCATTGATGGTTAGTAAGTTTTACTCCTTTACGAGATTTTAATGTCAGTCAGCTTTCATTCTCAGTAAGTTTTTTTCAGTTACAAAATTTTAATACGGTATATTTTGTATTTTCACAAGATTTCAATGACATTTAGTTTTGTTTGGTTATGAGACTTCAACGATGGTCGGTTTTATTCCTTTGTAAAGACATTAAAACTTATGTTTGGTGTATGGTGAATGTTCAACACTCACAGAGTGTTAAAATTCAAAATGTTTAAGAGTTCTAGTGCCTTATAAATTGCTGTGTGTGAATATACTGCTTATTCACAGCTCTTCACAGTTTTGTTCCAACCCTAATTAAATACACCTGATTCTGCTAATCAAGGTCTACAGAATTACTAGAAACTTCCAAGCAGGTGTGAGCTGGTGCTGGTTGGAGCTAAACTCTGCAGGGCTCCAGGAACTGAGTTTGAGACCAGAGAAACTATGAGATCATAGAAAAACAGCTAAGACATCACAGAGAAACTATGACGACATCACAGAAAAACCACTATGACATTGCAGAAATATGACATCACAGAAAAAAACACTATGACATCACAGAGAAACTATGACATCATAGAAAAACCACTATGACATCACAGAGAGACTATGACATCATAGAAAAACCACTATGACGTCATAGGAATATGACATCACAGTAAAACCACTATGACATCAGAGAGAAAGTATGACATCACAGTAAAACCACTGACATCAGAGAAACTATGACATCAAAGAAAAAACACTATACCATCATAGAAATATGACATCACAGTAAAACTATTGTGACATCATAGAAAAACCACTATGACATCACAGCGAAAAACACTATGACATCATAGAGAAACCACTGTTATCACAAAGAAAAACACTATGACATCATATAAAAACCACTATGACATCACAGAAAAACCACTATGACATCATAGAGAAACTATGACATCATATAAAAACCACTATGACATCACAGAGAAACTATGACATAATAGAGAAACCACTATGACATCACAGAGAAACTATGACATCATAGAAAACCCACTATGACATCACAGAGAAACTATGACGTCATAGAAAAACCACTATGACATCATAGAAATATGATATCACAGTAAAACTACTATGACATCACAGAAAAACACTATGACATCATAGAAATATGACATCACAGTGAAACCACTATGACATCACAAAGAAACTATGACATCACAGAAAAACCACTATGACATCACAGAGAACCTATGACATAATAGAAAAACCACTATGACATAACAGAGAAACTGTGACATCATAGAAAAACCACTATGACATCACAGAAAAACCACTATGACATCACAGAGAAACTATGACATAATAGAAAAACCACTATGACATCACAGAGAAACTGTGACATCATAGAAAAACCACTATGACATCAAAGTAAAACACTATGACATCATAGAAATATTACATCACAGTGAAACAGTTGACATCACAAAGAAACTGACATCATAGAAAAACCACTATGACATCACAGAAAAACCACTATAACATCACAGAGAAACTATGACATAATAGAAAAATCACTATGACATCACAGAGAAACTATGACATCATAGAAAAACCACTATATCACAGAAAAATCACTATGACATCACAGAGAAACTGTGACATCATAGAAAAACCACTATGACATCACAGAAAAACCACTATGACATCACAGAGAAACTATGACATAATAGAAAAACCACTATGACATAACAGAGAAACTGTGACATCACAGAAAAACCACTATGACATCAAAGTAAAACACTATGACATCATAGAAATATTACATCACAGTGAAACCACTATGACATCACAAAGAAACTATGACATCATAGAAAAACCACTATGACATCACAGAAAAACCACTATAACGTCACAGAGAAACTATGACATAATAGAAAAACCACTATGACATCACAGAGAAACTATGACATCATAGAAAAACCACTATATCACAGAAAAATCACGATGACATCACAGAGAAACTATGACATCATAGAAAAACCACTATGACATCACCGAGAAACCACTATGACATTATAGAAAAACTACTATGACATCATAGAAATATGACGTAGCGATTTAAGAGTATGGCTCGCCTTTATGCGGAACAGGCAACCGTGGCTCTCATAACACCTGAGCAGTGCCACAGACTGATCGACTCCATGCCACGCCGCATTGCTGCAGTAATTCAGGCAAAAGGAGCCCCAACTAAGCATTGAGTGCTGTACACGCTCATACTTTTCATGTTCATACTTTTCAGTTGGCCAAGATTTCTAAAAATCATTTCTTTGTATTGGTCGTAATATTCTAATTTTCTGATACACTGAATTTGGGATTTTCCTTAGTTGTCAGTTATAATCATCAAAATTAAAATAAATAAACATTTTAAATATATCAGTCTGTGTGTAATGAATGAATGTAACATATAAGTTTCACTTTTTGAATGGAATTAGTGAAATAAATCAACTTTTTGATATGACCAGCACCTGTAAACCACTAGATGATGACAACCTCTTCATCATCAAGTTTCAACATCACCTGACCATGTCGTCACCATTTTCGCATTTTACATGGAAATAAGGTCCAGTTCTGGTTTATTTATTTGCTCTTGGCTGACATGTGGCATTGCTATGGGCTACTTGTGGGTGAGATCTGGCAAACAGGACTTATGCCACTTGTGGCCCAGATCACCATACCATGTGTGGCAAATGTAGGCCGGCACAAAGTTGCTATCTGGGCGTATATATATATATATATATATATATATATATATAAGGCCTATGGGAGTATAGCAGTTCAACAGCACTTTCATTGTATGTTGGAGTGTCAAGGTTTTGTCTTGAATAATTAATACAATCGATTTGTTCGAAAACGGCAAACTGGTTCTCAGTTGGAAAGCGGCATCCTTGTATCTACATTATCTCGGCTGCCATGTTATAAGAGCTTTGTCAAAGGATGTCTCAGGTTTGTGTATCCTTCATGTCCTCCAAAGCATTACAAAGGTAATACTAATGAAAACTTCAGCAGTCACTCCAATAGATTAGTGCCTCAAGGCAAACAGCCATGTGACTGTATATATTTACAGATACAACATTACAAACTGAGAAAAAAAAAATGGTGCAAATTTTAAATAAGTGACTATCTGACTTTTAGACTACAGAGGGGCAAAAAATTTGTAGATCTTCATACAGGCCAACTATGCCATGTAGGAAATCTCACTTGGATGCCAATCAGTTGCTCCTCCTCATGCTGTGTCAGCATGATTTCGGAGCCAATTAAGAATAATGAGCAACACCTATCTCACATTGCACCATATGATACCATGTTAACAGCACAAATTCACAGAGGAAATACAACACAATGCAATATATCTAAACTGAAAATGTGCCTGTCTCCTGTTGCTCCACATGTTTTGTTAACCTTCCATTGTACAGATGTCACGGTCACTGGTTGCAGCACCAAGCAAAATTGTCAGGATCTTGATGCAGCAGCTTCTTTTATTAAACTAAAAAACGTTACAAAACACTCTAAGACACTTGGGAACAGGACAATCAATGACAAGGACAGACAGAGAACTGAAGAAATACAAGGTACACAGAGGAGCTGATTAGATGATTATTGAAACGCACCTTAACTAAACTAAGACAATCAGAGGCCAAGGAAACAAACAGGTGAGGGACGAAGGAGAACTGAACTAATAAACAGATTAGAAGATAACAGAAACTCAAACATGAACAGAAGGTGAAGCAGATTTTGGCATTTATAGTTTTGTGTAAATGTGTAGGTGAATTTCAGAAGTCATTCAAAAGTTATCTTAAAAGTGCCACAGCCATGCGGCAATGAATCTCACCTTGGATGATATAAGTATAGCTTGATGTGGATTGTGACTGCTTGCAAAGTGTCAGCGTGACTTACAGTTCATGTGTGAATATGATGGCTATAAAGGCTTTTATGGGAAGCAAACTAAATATATCCCCAGCTGTTCAGATACAAAGTCAACTCTGCGGCTGACATCCTTGTAATTAAGTGATAGTGTGACGGATGCGTTTCAAAATGCTCTCTGATGGTTCACTACACAAAACATATTCCTCTTGTTCCCTGTGATTAGCAATTTTCAGAATAAATGACAAGTGATTACTCTTTTTTGACAAGTCGAACAAGAATACATCTATTCTGAGACAGAAAAAAAACTGTTGTATGAATAACAATTGCTTGTGATTTGCAATTCTTATTAATCATGCTCATCTTTGTTTAAATAGATTATTTTTGATCATATTCAACAACCCACGTATATACATTGTTTTTTATTCAACCGAGTTATTTGGAAGTTATCAAAGCAAATATTAAACCGCTAAAATTGGTTTTCAAACATTTGTTATAGGAAACAGAACTGAAGCATTAATCAATTCAAATAATTATTAATACGGTGTAACCATGAAGTTTCAAAAACAGCTTTTAATTAAAATAAGTAATATGACCCCTAATTTAGATCTCCCCTTTTCCCTGGTTTCTGACTAAAAATATATAATAAATGGTTTATTCTATTTTGCTGTTGCCATGACATTTTAAAGCAGCAATATGCTGTAGACCTCAAAACTATTTATATCAGCTATATGAACTCACAATATTTAATCTACAAGAAGATTTTAAAATTATTTGATTTTAAATGTTTATTTATGTTCATATTTAAAATTTGGTATTTTTAATAAAGACAGCATCATCACTAGGTGGATCCTGATCGAGTCTTGTCTGCTTTTTAAAAAAAAAGAAAAAAGAAAAAAAATGAAATCATCCTCAAATACACACAAGTTAAAACGGTTTCACATCATTGTCTAAAAATAACAGTGATTTCAAATAACCTTTACATTCACTGACTTTTTTATTTAACCCTCCATTACCGTATTGATCATTTGTTATTGTAGAAGGGAATTGCTTCAGCGGTCACCTCTTGCAGGTCTATCTTTGCCCTTATATAAATGTGTGAGTCATGCTGACATTCCCAAATACTGTTACACACTAGAAGCATGAGAAGGAATGAAACATCATTCACCTTTAAGACCATGTCAGGAACAGATCAAAAGACCTGGAGAATAATATAAAGAATCAGGTTTAAACCGTACAATTTAGAGTCTGCCAAATGGACCAGATCTCAATTCGCTGGGTCAAAGCATGGTCAATTTCACAAAGCCATCTGCTAAAAGAGCAATCTTGAGTTCTGGTCAAGCTCTCCACACCTCTCTGACAAAAAGCAGATGGACTTCCAGCTGTCCCATGATTATGAAAGTGTTAATGAGGGTGGATGAAAGCAGTGCACCAGTTCACCAAGAGAAACACAAGAGCAATAAAACACGGTTGAATGTTGTTTCTGTCCCTCAAGGCAACACAAGTTGAAGTGTGGGAGTAACTGAGAACAAAGGAAAGAAAAAACACATTTGTTAATTAGCTTGCACGAGAACTTGTTGCACTTGAGAACTCAAGTTGTCCTGTAGATGGCAGAGTATTCGGTTTCAAAAATGACAAGGAGAAATTTATAACACATTGTTCACGCAAAAATTAAAATGTGGTCATTTTTAAAGTGGCCTTTTTTTAAATCTTCATTCCGTTCCAAACCTGTATGACTTTGCTGGAAATTCACCATTTGTGTTCCACTGAAGAAACAGTCTTTTCAACAGAGAGCTGCAGTGATGACGTATTTATAGGTCAACCTGGAAGTTAATATCACCCTGGCTCCCTTGACATAAAACCCAATTTTTCTATTTGCTTTTGGATTATTTCAGAAAATAAGCTCTGTGACCAACAAAAGTTTTTGATTCTTACACATTTTGTTCATCAAGTGATACAACTTTTATGAATTTTGAAGCCTAAATACAATCGGCAGAAGTAAACAGCTAAACAAGTACACCGCGGCCACCATCACTAAGCTCCCAATGTAAAAGTGGACTAGTGTGTACTTGTGTAGATGAATTTGCCTGTTTGGCACTTTTCAAAAGCTTTTTATAAGACAAGCAAAAACTAAAAAATAATAACAATTCACAAGGGGGATTTACTGATGTATCTTATACTGTAGAATAAAAGGTCAAGATATCTTGAGCTCATTTCAGAGATTTAACCAAAAACCCATTGGCTGTGTCCAAAATCGCATACTCAAAGTGTGTGTGGAATGAATGTAATCTGGACGTACTACATTCACTAAGTTGTCGTTATCATGTGACATGATAGCATCAGTTGCATCGTTTCCTGTGACCTCATGGGATAGTAAAGTGTCCATTGTAATTAGTAAGTAATAGATGAACATCCTAGTACTTTTTGCTTACTCATTCATGAGTACTGTGAATTCAGACATACTACATTTACATTTTACATTTTTCATCATTTAGCAGACGCTTTTATCCAAAGCGACTTACAATGGGAGCAATTAGGGGTCAGGTGTCTTGCTCAAGGGCACTTTAGTCATGGTATCGAAGGTAGAGAGAGTGCTGTTCATTCACAATCCTCACTTTCAATTCCTGCCGGCGTGGGAATCGAAACGGCAACCTTCAGATTACAAGCCCGACTCCCTCACCACTAGGCCACGACTATCCCAACAATGACTACTACTTTTGTCTCATACTGTTTTTATGTAGAACAGTATACTATACTATATATTAGGAACGTATGCGATTTAGGATGCAGCCATTGACTCTAGGACAAAGGAACTGGAAGTTGCTAAAATGCTGACTTCTTTCAAAATACGTCATCCCTACAGCACTTTACATGAAATTGAATCAAGCTCCAAAAGTCCTTTTGACTCATGAGTAAATAATGACTTCTGAAGCAATTGAATAGCTTACTTTAAGTCATTAGTCACTGAACATCAAGTTCCATTGAAAGCTATTCATAAGAATTGTTCTTTTGAGTCCGTCTTGACAATGAATCGGTTGATTCAGTTCAAAAAAGCAGTCTCAGTGATTCACTCACAAATTGGACTCAATCACTGATGAAGATTTCATATGGCTTCAGAAGACCTAGTAAAAAGGTGAGATGTCAGAGTGATGTCTTATCTCCTGCAGAAAGAGTGTCGTATCGGTAATCAATTTGAGACAAAACTTCCTTTTTCGTTTCCTGCTGCTTTAGATCACGGTAAATTGAGCGGAATGAGACATTGGTAAGAGGTCATTGCAATGCTAAGCGGAACAGCAGTTTAAATGGGCCTCAGATCACATATGATCTATCATAGCCTTTACATCTTGCAAGAAAAATACTTCAGAATATCTTTAGCTTCACGCTTGAAATCAGTGCATATTATTGCCTGGTTAAGTGATGTTCTGTTGAAACATTTAACACAGCTCTGATAAATATCACGGAAAAACATCTGCCTAACAAGATCCCACCAACTGAGGTGTTGCTTTCCTGTCGTTCTCCAATCACTGACATGAGGCCAAGAAGAGCTATTTATGGCTGCGCAGACCTCGTGTTTCAGCCTGTGCTCGTCACACCGGCCATTTTTTATTGGCATCAGCACAGACTGAGGCGTCGAAATCTTATGAGTAATAAAAGTTCTTAACACAAGGCGGCTCTTCAAAGCTTTATCTACAATGATAGCGGTTAAATAATCCCACAGACTGGATGTTTGAGGGCAGCCGTAACTAGGGCGAAAAACAAACAATAAAGCAGATGGAACATTTCTTGGAAGCAGGGTTGGTAGACCGTTTATTCTAACTAAGCACCTTTGCATATACCATGGACATTTTCCACCTTGGCATGAAAAATAATCAGCTTATGTGCCAAATTCACATGTCACAAAAATCTCTTAAAACCCAGGGAAAATCATACTTTCTAGTGTAATTTAACATTACAGAAATAAAAATACTCACAAGAATTACCTTATAAAGACATTTTATAGTATGACGTAAATACAACTTCGCATTTATAGAAAATCTCAAGCAAATTAAGTGCTTAAAGAGTTAGTTCACCCAAAAATGAAATTGCTGTCATTAATTACTCAACCTCAAGTAATTCCAACCCCGTAAGACCTTTGTTCGCCTTCAGAAGACAAATTGGGATATTTTGATGAAATCCGAGATGTTTTTTTCATCCTCCATTGACAGCAAAGCAATTAACACTGTAAAGGCCCATAAAGGTAGTAAAGACCTTGTTAAAACAGTCCACAGTGACTATAGTGGTTCACTCTTAACGTTATGAAGCGATAAGAATACTTTTTGTGTGCAAAAACTAACGAATTTATTCAACATCTTTTTCACATGCGTGTGGTGCTGACGCAGGAATTGACGTGCTGACATACGCTGTTTTTAAAGCTCTTCGTAATTATATCTGCAGATTTCGACATGGAGGATTGACTTGCAGATAAACATCCCGATGAACAGCCAGCAGCCATAGTTTCACTTGCTCAGAATCATTGAATGTGAAGGAGTGTAAGGTAAGCCTTTCATCTATCAGCATTGGTATGGCACTTTTACGTCCTCTCACTGGTTTCTCAAGGTTCGGCATCCAGGAAATGCACACGTTAGCACCATTTTAAACACTACACCAAAACTTGGAGCACAATCAATGTTGAATTCACTGCGTCTTCCTCTGCATGTAAACACAGTGGAGAGCGCATCAGGGTTAGATGTCGGAACTCCGGATCCTGCGTCAGCACCGCACGCATTCGTCGTGGCGCTCTTGAGAATGCTTCATAACATTAAGGGTGAACCACTCTAGAGACATGGACTGCTTTAAATATGTCTTTAGTACCTTTATGGGCCTTGATGGTGTTAATTGCTTTGCTGTCAATGGAGGATGAAAAAAAAAAAATCTCGGATTTCATCAAAATATCTTAATTTGTGTTCCAAAAAGAAGAACAAAGGTTTTACGGGGTTGGAACTGCATGAGGATGAGTAATTAATGACAGAAATGATATTTTATGGGTGAACTAATCCTTTAAAATACAGATCTGAACAGCATGGGCAACAAAACATTTAACATTACATCAGCAAAATTAATCTTTTCAAATGTACCAAACAAAACACAAATATATAAAGTAAAAAAGGTTTTGGTGTCACTAAATATTTTTTTGACCAAAGATATGATTGTAATAGCTAATACTTTGTCAAAAAAAGCTCAATAAAGAAAACAAAAATACATTGTACGTGGTGTGGTCATTTTTCTCCAAAATTGACTTAATACAATTTTAAAACCAAACAAAGCAAAACATTTTTCTATTTACAGGTTAATAAATAAATCAAAGCTAAGAGAAATTTTAGTCCATTAAAGTCGGGAGAACTTCCAGAAACTGTCAATATGACAATTTACTATTTGATTTTGAATTTATTATTATACAGAATCATTTTTCAATATTCTGTGCTTCATTTGCAATATATAAATAGGCCTATATCTTTAACCAACATGGATAGGCTTTGTTTGCATTCAATATAATATAATTAATATATTTGAATTATGATACACTTTGTCATTACAGCCACTCTGAAGGCATATTTGTTCAGTTCATCTACACTTTTTCCTGAAAAGTGTGAAAATCACTTGTGGCATGAAGAATAAGGTAAACAGTAGCACACAGAATGGCAAAGGTTGCCTGACACACCTTATCTCCCAAATTCTTTTAAAGAACACTCAGGATTACTGAAAAGCAGCTTATTTCATCACTCGGAAGGACAAGTCCACATTTGCAGGCCATTAACAACCCTGGCAGGATCACTTCCCTGTTTCACTGAAACAAAAAGATCATTAGACCTATCTCTTTGAACTCAAAGTTTACCTGACTTCCTACCAACCAAGGTCAGAACAGTCACAACAGCCATACATCAAATGTTATCAATTGTTTAAGAGAATCAGAATCAGAGAAGTGGTTATAATGGCGGGTCAAAAGCAGAAAAAAACTGATGTCAACACTCGTGCATCCAAATCAAATTTTGTAATATTTTGCAGCACAACTTCTTTTATGCTCAGATAAAAGAAAATATAACACCGATTTCATTAACCTTGTAGGACTCTTTGGTCAAAAATGACTGAAAAATATTATGCTTTGAAATTTAAATTATCATCTTTCTTTTTTGCATCATCGGAATGGGATGACACTTGGTAATTTTTGTAGCATTAGCTATGCGAATACACACACACAAAAAAATCAGGGGCATAATTCCGATTTGTTAAAGGGTTAGTTCATCCAAAAATTCAAAATTCTGACATTAATTACTCATTTTTGATGAAATCCGAGAGGATTTTACATTGGATATCAAGTGACAACCCAATGCAGTCATTAATTACTCACCCTCATGTCGTTCCACGCCCGTAAGACCTTCGTTCATCATCAGAGCAGAAATTGAGATATTTTTGTTGAAATGCGAGAGATATGTGACTCGTCCATAGACAGCAATATAATCACCACTTTCAAGGTCCAGAAAGGTAGTAAAGACATCTTTAAAACAGTCGACGCAACTGCAGTGGTTCAACCTTAATTTTATGAAGTGACGAGAACTTTTTGAAGAATTTTATGAAGATGAACGAAGGCCTTAGGGGTGTGGAACAACATGAGGGTGAGTAATTAATGACTGCATTGGATTGTCATTTGATATCCAATGTAAAATGTGAGTCCAATGTGAGTCCTAAACTATTTAAGCACCACTGGTTTACATTATCTGAAGAGAAAGTAATGCAAAACTAATGCAATATAATGTTGACGTAGAATCAATGAAGCAGGAGAAGAATAAATACTTACTTCATACAGCATTAGTGTCAGATCTGTCGACTGCAGAAGCTAAAGCTTCATGTGTGTTTAGAGAGCTGAGTTTTGCCTCTTCATCACTTGTTTCCTTTTTTCTCTTCTTCTTTCTACATGGTTTATATCGTTTACTGTGAAACAAAATAGGAAGACGGTAAGCAACTTCAAAGATGAAATAAACACTGAAGACTGACAATTTTAAACTTGAATAAGCTTGACTCTTAACAGTGTAATATCGATAACTCACTGTGTACAGACGAATATGAAAACGATGAGCAGAATCAGAAAGACCAATCCTGCGACCACACATGCGATTACGATTGTTCTTCGCTCTCCCACATGAAAATCAAGATCAAGATATTCACACCTAGTCCCAATATATCCGGTTTCACATCTGTGCAAATGTATAAGAAAAATATTCAACACTTACTTGAGCTCTGCTTTGTTGTGTTATGGACAGGTCAAAGTCTCACCTGCATGAAGGAGTGTTCTGCTCCTTCACAAAACGGCAAGTGCCATAGATACAGTAATGCTGGTATTCTTTTGGACACTTCGAGAAGTGCCCATCCCATGTGTGGTCATCTTTTGAATCTGAATATATTTAAAGAAGAGATACATATCACCAACAAACACATCCACAACTGTGCAAAAGTGTATGTCAGTTATGCTCACCAAAGCTGCATTTATTTGGTAAAAAAATACAGAAATATTGTGAAAAAATATTACAATTTACAACAACTGTTCTCTATTCTAATATTTAAAAAAAGCTTGAATTACTCAGTCTTCAGTGTCACATGATCCTTCAGAAATCTAAATTCTAATATGCTGAAACATGGCATTTTTCAAGATTCTTTGATTTAATAAAAAAGTACAACAAAAAGAACAACATTTACTCGCAATAGGAATCATTTGTTACATTATAAATGTCTTTACTGTCACTTTTGATGAATATATTTGAATACTAATTTTTTTTTTTCCCAATAATTAATGTATTCATGTTATTATGGCTGATAGTAAAATTATATACTATTTTTTTTTTTAAATAAACTAAAATCAGCCACAAGAATTTAGGCAGTTTTAGACATAACTTTAGGCACCATTATAATGTATAGCATGAAAAAAAGATTGGTTAAAGATTACATTTAACAGTGTTCTACTTGTGTGTTTTCAAAGATAAACTTTACGTGAGCGTCAGCTAATGGCAAAGTGTAAAAATAAAAGAGTATGAGAATGTGAACGCACAATTTAATTTCCATCAAAGTAATACATTACAAAAGTATCAGCCAATAAATACACAGTTTTGTTATGAAACTCTAGATGATGGGTCTTAACGCAAGCTGATGATAATTACAGTGTTAACTATTGGCGCAAGCTGATTGGTCCATGTCACTTCTGCAGCCAATGAGCTTGTTGCTCACATGTTTAAATGGCTGGAGCTTAGAGTTCCTCTAAAACCCTCCACCTTCCCCAGCTCCACCTGTATAGATCTGCAATGGGTTATTGATGCCATTTGTGCAGGATATCAGCTTACTGGCAGTATCAAGTTTCTGTCCTTAGCGATCATCTACACACATCAGCTTTAATTTACAGCAGCAGCACAGCAGATCTATTCCGCCAAGACCAAATACATTAACATTGTCATATCCGTTACCATGCTAACAATCTTCCGAGAGTTGTCATGATCAAACTAATCCGATATCAACATATCATGCACCCTTAAAATACATAGAAATGTAATTAGTGTTGTCATTTTACTCATTTACACTATTTAGTGTGTCAGTATACAAGGCCAAACTCAGATCAAAGGACTGAGCCAGACAAGAGACCGATCTACAGAAACTGAAACCTGAGCTCTGAGTTCAGGATGAACTAAAAGTTGAATGGGAAAGGATCTAGTTACAACCTCTGTCCTTATGTAACATGATCTGAGTTCAGTCAGAGAGGATTACCTGTTATACAGAGATGCTAAACCTGAGCCTGGGAGTGTGATGACTTCTTAAATAAAATTACAAGATTTGAAGGAGACTATAAGAAGCTGAATTATTATCATAACGGTCCAATTTTCCTCCGTGAACAGATTATAATATCTTTCATGCTAAGCAAATGCTTTGACAGAATTTTGTGATCAAATAACGCCAACTTTTTCATGCTATAAAAATATATTTAATTTAATATCCTATTTATCTCTTCAGCAGATGCTCAATCAAGACTTTCATGTCATGCCCAGGGGAAACCTCCTGTTTTTCTTTTACACAACACAGTGGGGGCAAACACAGCATTACATCTCACATCTTTATAGTCAGTGGTAGTCAAACCGCAGCACAGCTTCAAAATACACTTTCTGCATGAGGATGAATCTTGAAAGCAGAGTATACGGAAAATATCTCATGCTTGTCTTGCTCATTATTTGAGAAGAACAGGCTGGGGTGCCATGTACCTGTGCAGTTGCTGCTGTTGTCATGGTGATCACAGGACACAGTCCTATTTGCTGGTGATTTTGTGGCGTTCCATTCAGCCTGGGAGTATTTGCATAGGACAACAGCTGAGGGCAGAACACAAACAAATCACAGTTGGCATCATGCATGGCTCGAGAACTGTGGCATTAGATTGCTTTGCAGCATTCCAGGCAAGTGTTAAACTGGATTATAGAGGCCTCTTGGTTGTGGTTCAACTTTACAATCCCTCCCTCCACGATTAACCAATAGCAGGTCTTCTAATGAGAGGTCCAAAAAAATAGAAACTGTCATAACAGTATAAAATAAGTTCGACACTCAGCTAAAGCAATGACGTACTCCTTTTTAATGTCACGAGCACATTAATAAATAAGCAGCTATTTAAAGAAGGAAAAGTTGGCAAACGGGTAGTTCTACAATCTATAGAGTGGCAAAATGAGCTACAGCTGCTTTGTAGACAAACAAAACACAGTTAAAGGCGTTGTATACAATCCAACAATGGTGAATCGTACCTGTTATTATTCCCAAAATGAACCTGCGCGTCCTGTCCATTTGGATTTCGCGTGGCGCGTCACACTGAAGACTTCAATCGACGTGTTGCTTCAGATTCAGACGTTATGTCGTTCATTTTAGAGCTATTATTTTATTGAACGACTACAATGAGTTACTAATATGTTTTAAGCAGTCTTCCCAAAGTTTACCATCGGGTCCTCAGGCTCAGAGGAGAGTGAAGGTTTGCTCATGCGTGGGAGGAGCTCGTGTGTTTTCTCCGCCTTTCTGTTTGAATTAACATTTAGGCCTCCTTTTATTATTATTAGGGGTTAAATCGATATTTTCACCAAACTTGTTATTCTCGAATGAGCTCATTCTACGGTCACACACACTCATGTTGTGTTTTCATGTTTTATGGGGACATTCCATAGGCGTAATGTACTGAACAAACTGTATATTCAGTCCCCCTACACTGGCCCCTACTCCTAAACCTACCCATCACAGAAAATGTTCTGCTATTTTAGACTTTCAAAAAAGATAATTCTGTATGATTTATAAGCTTGTTTCCTCACGGGGACCAAAAAATGTCCCCACAGGATCAAAATGTACTGCTATTACTATACTTGTGGGGACATTTGGTCCCCGTAATGTAGGGTATACCAGGACACACACACACACACACACACACACACACAAATAAAAAATAAAAATACGAGGCGACTCAGCAATAAAATTAAACACATGACTAAACAAGTCATATAAAATAGGGGTTATTAGTGAGTATTTAAAAATGAATGACCCAGCATTACACAATATAATCTTGAAGTGGAATACATAACTCTGAAAAGAAATCTCAGAAGAAAAATGTGAAGAAAAAAAAAAGTTTTCATATTATAAAGCCATAAGGGGGGGGGGGGGAATTGGGGGGAAAAAGAGATAGAAAAAAAAATATATATATATATATATATATATATATATATATATATATATAATTAGAGCTGTTCCTGTATTATATATTGATTTATTATCAAATGTAGGATATATAATTGTATAATCATAATGGTTAATTTTCATTAAAATTTTTATGAAATTATGAGATTCTCATTTCATTCTATTGACAGCCTTTCCACAACAGCAAGTAATAATAAAAAATTGTTTCGCGAATAAAAATGTTATTATGTTTCCAGAAACTAATTTAACACACACATTTGTGTGCCCTTGGCATCAAAGAGTTTCACGGAGTCATTAGTGTGTATATTCTTCAGTCATTCAGCCCAAGGAGAAGCCTGACTTCCCTCATGTTTCCAGACGGCGCTGCAATGAAGCTGAGCGCACTACGTGGACACACACTACTGCTCGAGTGAGGTCTTGTGTTCACTGGCCGTGGGATTTCTCGTGGGAGATGGAGAAGATGTGTAACTGGCAGGGGTTGCCAGAGTTTTCTCTCCCCGTCGCACACAAGCCGCGTATGAACAAGCGCCACTGCAAACAAAACGAGCCCGTCAGCAAATGCCATGCCCGACTTAGCACAGACACCGCATGGCTGACACAAGCCGCTCGTTCATGAGATGCATGTAAACCAAATTTTCAGTAGCGTGTGTTCAAAATGGTAGATTGATGGTATTATAGTTTATATATATATTTATTAGTACAAAAAGTAAACACTGAGATTTTTTTAAATAAAATTGCCATTTACCAGAATTATTTTTTATTTCATAATTTTTCATTTTTAATGACATACTTATGATTTACCAAAGCTTGCTGTTTCATGTGATGGGCTTCCATATATACAAATAAATCCAGCATAGAATTGTGTGATTTAACCTTTAGAGCAAAAGGCTATGCCAAATAAAATATAAAGGATTTATCCCAATCTAAAACCTCAACATCTCCAACAATGAATAATGCCTGTGGCCTTCATTCATACATAAACTGTACTGTGGCCACCAAAATTATTCTTGACCAATTCTCAACAGTAGTAAACATCGCCACCTGGTGGGCAAAAAAACTGCAGGTTTTTCACAATTTTCACAAATTAGACGTTTGAGTAATTTAAACTTTACATAATTTTCTATTATTTGGAAATCTCTGCAAAAAGAGTTTAAAATCCCTTTAGTAAACAGGCTTGCGAATAAAACTGCAGTCATTACTTCAACATGTTGGTTGTTTATTGGATGAGGTTATGTTCTTGGAATGCAAAGCTCTTTTTAAATGTTAATGCTGAATGTTTATATGACAAAACTTGTCATATTGTAACAATCATTTAAATAAACTGAATTTACACAAGCAATATTTATCTGTATTTATTCCAGCTGTGTTCTGACTTAAGCCCAGATGTTTCAATCCTCTAACATAGACGCTACAATCATCACTTCACACAGAGTAACAAGTGCAATGAGGGCTCTCAAGTCTGCCTATGAGAGAACTCCCCTGTGTCTCGACAATTTGTTCCCATCTAAAATTAGCCGAATTTAGCGCTTCGCACACACTGACGTGAATCACAGACTTGAAAAAATGACTAAGAATCAAAAGGCTTGATTGCTGTAGCGCAGAGGGCATAAATACTGAATCACTTTGACATGTCAAACAAAATGTCCTGACAAACGAGAGCTTTGCTGAAAATCAGTTTATTTTAACAGATGTAAAATAGATTAAATCTAGTCCATAATGTTCATGAAGTATTAAAAACGTTCTTGAGTGTCTTCAGCTCGATTATTTATAATAAATACGCATTTTCATTAACAAAATATGTTGATTTCATATTAAGAGAGCGATTCATTGAATTCAAGTTTGAAGTTCCCTCACATAAATAATCTCACAGCAAGATATTTTGTCCATGATTCTCCAGTGAAAGCAGTCTTTATCGGAGCTCATTTGCATACCGGAGCTCGTGCTTCAATCAGAACATAGAATGCAAATGAGAACCCAGGCAGCTTAATGTGTTCTCCAGGTGGCAGCTCACGTCCCTCCAGTGGAGGAAGTGTTCGGTCATCCACCATCATAAGCACTTGTCCGTTCAATTTGACTGACCTAGAGAAGGACAAAAAAGTGTGATTTAACAATGTTGTTACTATGGTAGTTGAATGAAAAATGGAAATCGTATATATATATATATATATATATATATCTTGGTTCTGTAGATTGTCGACATTTCTTTTATGCGTCTATACCATTTTAATCACATTTCTGACTTTTTTCAGTCTTGATTGAAAATTACCTATTAAAATGATTAAAAGTAGAATATTCTCTGTAGTCGTTTTAGTAATGATGTAATAAAACTAGAGTAAAGTGTAGCATAGCATTTCACACCCCAAAAGGTGCTTGTTGTGTGCTTGAAAACAGATTATACATTGTGAGACCTTGAGACATTACCTGGAATAAAGGCTGTGTTCCCCGGCCTCAGCTGACTCTAGCACAAATGCTTCAATGGTGCTGTTGGCCAAATGGGTGGGCAGACTAAACGTGGCTTCATTTTTGTTTAAGTTTAAGGCAAATAAAGTTACAGCTCCTGGTCTGTAATGAGTTCTGGAAAGGGCATATGATATGATGAAAAGGGTTAACCAATGTTTCTTTAAAAAAAAAAGAAAAAAAAAAAAAAAAGATTGTAAGCAAGAGAATACATGTACCTTTTCCTGTTAGTGCAGTGAAGGTATACCCGAATTGCTTTCTTTAGTCCAGAATTTGTATGAACTCCTGCTTTTAAGACTTCTGGACCAACAAGCCTTTTGTATAGCAATGAAAGCCAGTAATCCTGACACATGCATAAAAAAAACAAACAAACAAACAAAAAACCCGAATAATTGAATCATCCACATTCCTGCGTTGATACGGAAGTTATGTAAGAAAGGTCAAACACATAAAAAAAAAACACTTACTGGAAGAGGATCTAGATTATCATCCACTAAATGGTACGTGCCGGAACCAATTAACACCTGTCTGACAACAACATCCACACCAAGCTTAGCAGCAAGTCCCAGTTTGTCCAGCCACCTTTAATAAACAAAACAGATTGAAATATTTCATTTCTAATATGCATTTATTCAGATAGGATGCATTACAGGGATTAAATGTGACATTAAAGACATTAATAATTATACAAAAGATGCATATTTAAAATAAATTGTTTTCTTGTACTTGCTATTCATCAAAGAATCCTTAGAAAATCATGGCTTGCACAAAAATATTAAGCAGTACAACTGACTTCAACATTGGGATAATGTTGGGATTTCTGAAGGATCATGACACTGAAGACTGGAGTAATGATTGCTTAAAATTAAATTGCTTTAAAATGTACTGAAAAATAAAACTTTAATAATAAAGTTATAAAGAAATAATAAAAACTTTTAATAACTGTAATAATATTTCAGTTTTACTGTATTTTATTTATCGCTAAACACATGAAATAATCATTACTTAAATGCAAAATCATTTCATGTTTTAATTGCAACAAATGGAAACTGTGTAAATAACTGAGTGGAACTGCCTTTTTTTCATTTTCATTCCCATTTGTACATATGATTTTAAGGGTTCAGTAAATGATTTCTGAGAAACTCTGTTGAAACCCAAACAAAACACCCCTCCCTTCATTGCCACCCCCAAAATACACAAATACACGATACGAGAGTGCATGACTCTTACAACAAAAAAAAGGTGAATGTCTCCTTGCCACAGCTCAAGTAAAGCAAAATAATGCTTCGCAAAAAATAATGCGAAGCATCTAATAAAACTTTCAACTTTAATTAATTTATATAGCACATTTAAAAACAACTTTGATGAAAAAACACCATAACAACTTAATCCTACTCACAAATACCCAATTTCATTATCATGACCTCACACCCAAAGACAATCTCTCATGATCCTCTACCTTGAAAAGCAAAATCAAAAGGAAATGTTTTTACTTGAGACCTAAAAACATCTAAAGATGGCGCTTGCCGCATATATAGTAGAAGTCTGTTCCATAATTTAGGAGCAACGACTATAAAAGCTTGATCACCCTTCGACTTCTTCATGGAATGAGGCACTGTCAACAACAGTGACGATCTCAATGTCCTAGCCGACGTTTAAATACCCTAAAAGATTCCTGATATACATAAGAGACATGTTGTGAAGAGCTTTAAAAACCATAATTAAATCTTAAAATCGATCTTATACTAAAGCCAATGAAATACTGAAAACCAATGAAGGGAGGCTATTGGCAAGTAATGAAAAGAACAAAAACAACGAAGACATACAATCACACTCACAACTGTCCTGTCCCTTGGAGCAGAAACAATGCAACCTCTGTCTGTTTTTAAGACTTCCCGCTTCAGTCTCTTCAGCGCTGGAAAGCTTTTATAATATTAACACGGGCCAAAAGCTCTTGCCTGATCATAACCCTTCTTTTTCCAGTGATATTCCTCTGACCTTGTCTCTTCTGTAATGTCTCTCAGCCATCTCTCTTTCTACAGTCTTTCTTCAAATCTCCCTCTTGAGTGTGTTGTGGCGATCCACTTTTAACAGCATTTCTCAGAAATCACTTACTTCTCCTTTAAATGCACATTACAGTATATCGGAAGTAAACTGGTGTGAAGTGAAAAAAAAAAAAAAAACAACAACTCACATAAAACCAGCTACAAAAGTGTCTGATAGACCAACGGCACCTCCACCATATGCCGAGCTCGTCTCTCCCAGCCAAACCTTCTTCCCCGGAGACACGGATTCAATAGTCTGAAGGCAGAGTGTTTCTCAGTTCATATCATTCTCATCTGACATTTCTTACTGTAGAAGAATGTGAGAAATTTGGATGCCACTCCTATTTTAATGTATTACGCAGAATTACTCTGGTACCTCGAGGACCTCGTTAATTTTTGTTGCCAGACTATCAAGGACATGAGGGTCAAGGAAATCTTCTAAAGATGTGTCTCTGCCATTCACATAATAGCTGTTAAGAAAGAAAATGGAAAGGAAGACTCAAATACAAAGACTCAATTATAATTTTTTTTTTCTTTTTCTGAATTTGTGAAAGGAAGTAAATCATAACTTACTGGTGCCAGGTGCATGCAGTAATGGCCTCTGCACCAGACTCCAAAAACCTATACAAGTGAATTTTCAACTATGTCACCTTTATTTGATATCTAAATCCATAAGTAAGACAAGAGGCTACTCTGAAAATATATTACCATTTTCTCTGAACACTTACCCAGTTAACAAATCTTTGCGGTGATCTCGTGGCTGACTAATATCTGGTCCATATAGACCTGTTGAGTTGTAGATGGCGGATCCCTGAAGAATTTGATGCAAATGGACAAAATCCAGACCGAGCTGGTTCCCATCCACTCTGATCCCTGCTTTTTTCTCATAGCTGTTGGGTTCTATAACAAGAGATTTAATGAGACATCAATTTAAATACTAGCAAATAATCATATAAAAAAGTCAAGCCTAATGAAAAAGAAATATCCCAAGTCCTACCATTCCCCAGTTCCCAGGACATCACATACTGCCTGGACTCACAGTACTTCAACAGCAGTTCTGCATTCGAGCTGTCCCATGTGTTTTCACTGGTTCGGAGCAAAGCATTCAAACCAAAGATGAGGTCCAAACCAGAGCAGTTTGCAAAGGCATACAGCAAGTCCACAGCATATTCTGTGAGAAAGACAGACACTTGACTTTCCCTTTGACAGATATGATTGTGATATCATTGAAAACATGAATACATTACAAGGCTAAACAATAGTTGACAAAAGTTTTTGTGATGTATTGAGCATGGTTGTTGAAATATGTTACTAAAGCAAACTTTACAACTAATTATGGAAACATGATATATATACTGCCATACATTTAAATAAAAAAGAAAGAAAGACTTTTTATTCAAAATATAACTATACGTTTTCTGACCCAGTAGGAAACTTGTAATTGTTGCCCTGACATGAATTTACATTGTTGCTAGAGAAGATTGTTTTCCAATAAATTCCCTGTTAGGTAATTATTAAACAGAAGTGGAATTAAAACTTACCAGAGAATTTCGTCTTTTTGTACTTTCCCTCAAGTTCCTCCTGAAGTAAAATCTTTGATTGTAGGACCCATTCTTCCTTTAACCTATTTTCCAGCAATGGAGGCAATTCGAGTCTCTTACACAAATTTCCTGTAGGAATGACATCAAATGTGCTGATTAAAAAAATCCAATAATAATAATAAAAATACTTACTTATTTTTTGTTTTATACTAATATATATGTATTATACACACACACACACACACACATATATATATATATATATATATATATATATTATATATATATATATATATATATATATATATATAAATATATATGAAAGTGGTGACGTTTTGTCAGGTATGGTGAAACATACTTGAAATTTGTGCTCTGCATTTATCCCATCCAAGTGCACACACACAGCAGTGAGTAGTGAACAAGTGCACACACACACACACACACACACACAAACAGTGAACACACACCCGGAGCAGTGGGCAGCAATTGCTACAGCACTCAGGGAGCAATTAGGGGTTAGGTGCCTTGCTGCACTTTAATCATGGTATTGAAGGTGGAGAGAGTGCTGTTTATTCACAATCCCTACCTTCAATTCCTGCCGGCATGGGAATGGAACCGGCAACCTTCAGGTTACAAGCCCAACTCCCTCACCATTAGGCCACGAAGAGAGAGAGATAGAGAGTGTGTGTTTTTGTGACATATCAGAACACAAATGTGTATAATGACATGGGTATGACACTGGTATTACAACTTCAATGTGAAATATGAGGACATTTCATATGTCCCCACTTTTCAAACAGCTTTAAAAACATATTAAACAATGTTTTATTAAAAATGTAAAAATGCAGAATGTTTTCTGTGAGGGTTAAGTTTGGGGGGGGGGGGGGGACGACAGAATGTACAGTTTGTACAGTATAAAAACCATTACGCAGTATTATCTTATATATTATATAGTACGTGTTGTGCTAAACCTGTGGTTACTTTGCTAAGAAAAAATAAAGAATCATAGTAAAATTCATATACAGAAGGCTATGTGGGGACATTGAAGCACTTCAGGAACATTAATGTTCAGGGTGTTTAGTGTGAATCAGTTTACTGTTCCCAAATTAAAGCAGAACTGGAATCATGCTGTTAAAGTCAGATGACAAAAGACCACAGTCAGCTTTCTCGACTGAAACAGTTACTAATGCTAGAGTAAAAGAGGTTACCTAGAACTGCGCTACTGTTGTTTTCTCTCGCTTGAAAATATCTTCCGCGTGGGTTGAATTTCATAAAATCTTGTTTGGTACCTCCAAATCGCAGAAGCGCTGGGATGAGGGCTTTGGCGAGGGTTCTTAACTTTGGTGAACTACATAAACATATCATCACTTGTTTTAAAGTTACATCACACCTTTATTTATTTGACGTCTGCTTTAAGATAACTTTTGAAGGACTTACTTCAGTAGGTTCATGAACTTCTCCTCGGCTATTAAACTCGCATCTATAGCCACAGAGAGAAACCTTTCGTCCACCTTTCGGGCCACATTGGACAGATCCAGATCAACACGAGTGGACTGAACATCATCGGCAGATATCACTGTTTTGGCGTCGGCACAACATGCGCGAAACAAAACAAGAGCGACAATCGTGGAAACTGCTCTGACTTCAGACTTCATCTGTTCAATCTACCGGTTTCCTCATTCACTAGTTGATTGTATCGGTATCACGAGCTCATCCAGGCGAAATATGTTTTGGTACTGTCAAAGACCTACTTCCTCCTTTCTTGTCTGACTGTACAGAATGAACCGGTTCATGACAAATTATTTGAAACATCTCACGCCAGCCACTCCTGGGCGTGGCTTCAGCGCATTCATTTATTTGCATACCTTATCTGATTGGCTGGAACTCACAACATTAGAGGCAGTTCTGGAATTGTAACAAGCTGTTTGTGGTGATTGTAAAATCGTTGACATATAAAATAACATGATGATGGTAATGAGTAACAGAGATGTTACAAAATTCGGGGCTACTCCCATTTTTATTTCCGCCAGACATGTAGGCACAAAATAGCTTACATAATGCCAGATAGATTAAATAATATACATGCTATTTACATAATATAAATAAAAAAAAGAATTCACAAAGATGGGAGATCAGATGGCGGCATAAGCAGGTCATCCACCTCCTCCTGCAAGGCTTCTGCTTTCTCTTTTATTAACATCTGAAAATGAACATCGAGAAAGTTAACATGATGAAGACACAATGGTGTTTTATACATCACCCAAAAATGAAATTCCTTTACTCACAATGATATTGTTTCAAACCTGTATGACTTCCTTTCTGATATAGAAGGAGAAATTTCCTGAATGTCCTGGGCTAACCCTTTCTCAAATGCATCGTGAGATAAATTGAACGTAGAGACCATTGGTGCCAATCATTCTACGATCTATTTAGGGTGACAATGCTTTTAAGAAACGCGGCCCTGGTCAGTATTTTGCATGCAATGAAAAAAAAATATGTAGGACAGAATATGTTCAGCCCATTTAACTTTGATCATGTGAGGAAATACTTTAATGATGCCTTTTGATGATTTTGCATCTTTTTTGAGGGCTGACATCAACATTTGATGCCATTGCACTTTTGTGTGTTGTCATGTAGGTTTGGCTTCAGGATGAATAAATGACAATTCTTTTTATTTTGGACAAATTTGTAAAATTTTGCATGTAAAAAAAATCAAGTATGAAAATAAAATGTTGCTATATAGTGCAATATTGTACTTACTTTTGCTGATGCAATAATTTGATTGGCTTGTCTCTTAAAGAGGTTTTCAATAGTTTGGACCAGAATTTGTGGATCTGCGTTAGCAAGATGAACCAGTGTCTTGTAACCAGCGTTATATAGCTGCTTAGCACGATGCTAAATCAAAAGAGAATGAAAAAGAATAAAACAAAAGCACAAACTATTAATTCAACATAAACTGACCGGCAAGAATACACACCTCCATGACTCCAGCCACCTCCATGAGTGGAATGAGCTCAGCCTGCACACAATAAGTCAATCTACGTGTCAACTCTGAGAGAAGAGACTTGTAGGCCCAAAACTCCTCCAGCTCCTGAAATGGACAAACAAATCTCACAGCATTCTAATCAATTATTCATTGCAAGATAGGAACAGATGTAGATAATATGTAGGCTTAGGGCGTTTTCACACCTGGCTAGTCCGCAGCCTATTTTCAGAACCTTTTTTTCCTGCTTCGATTCGCTTAGGCACATATGAACACAGAAATCATGCTCAGATCTGCATCGACCCATTAATTCATCATGGGAAATAAGTTACGTAAAATGCAACGAGTCTGATGAGGTGAGCACATTAGTTATGTGATTTTAAAATTTTTAAAAATGTTGTCCGATTGCTCTTCACCGAAAGAGGTGCACTATGAGAATGCTTTGATTCCCATGACAGCTAGGCCGATAAAGCCACAATAAACCCACGGAACTAACTTGTCAATCTATCTTGATGGGTGATGCTATGAGGAACATAAACAGACGTACTCTGAGCAATATGAGTATAGTTTCATTTCTTTGAAATAACTGCAAACATTATAAGAATTTAAGTCTGTTTCAAAACAAAGCAAACAAACTACAGGTTTGAAAACGCCCTTAAATGCTGCCTAGATGTGCCCCAACCTCAGAGAAATGCAGCACGGAGGAACCAAAAGCTGAAGCTGAGCTGAGGAGACTCTGAACAAAGCCTCTAGTCAGCTGGAACTTATCAGACACGTTCCACAGGTTTGTCTCTTTCAGTAGGGAGTATAGCACTAGGGCCAGATACAACCTATTCACTACCACAATGTCCACAGACTGAAACACAGGTGGAAGAAAACAAAAACCATAATTGTGAAATCAAATAGGTCACCAAAAAAAAACAAAAAACTTTTTGTCCCCTTAGAAATTTAAGTATGGCTAAACATAGATTTAGCATCAACTCTCTGCAAATCCTTTAAGAAGATTAGAATTTAAGTGATACAATTCACTTTCGATTTTTAAAGCTTTCTCAGCTAATGATATCTTTCTACTGCACATTTGGTCTTATTATACTTAAGCTGTTAAATCCCAAACAAAAAAATATTGTGATTCGCTCGTATGGTATTCGAATGAGAGGAATGCTGTTTTTACTAACCTTCCTCACGCTCTGTCCCGCTGCCTTTCTAGCCACAAAACTTTCAGGCACTCCGACTGCAGTGGCCATCTTCTGCTCAGCAGCTGACAAATTTGTAAACTGGTACAATGAAAAATTCATATTCAGTATGAATACACTTACGTAAGGAACAGCACATTAATAGATAACAGACAATTTTCAAAATAGAGGCATTGTTGCTTGAAAAAACGGTTTCTTAAAAATATTAAGCAGCACAACCGTTTTCAACATTGATAATAATAATAAATGTGAAAAAATCTTGTGCACCAAATCAGCATATTTGATTTTCTGTGTGTCCATGTGACACTGAAAACTGGAGTAATGTTGAAAGGTTCAGCTTTGGCATCACAGAAATAAATTACATTTTAAAATATCACCAAAAATATATTATATATAAATTATATTAAAATTTTAGTAGCAACTAATTTATTTTAATTTAATGTAATTGTTCTAATAGTGGCAACTTTACTGCATTTTTGATCAAAGAAATGGAGACTTGGTAAGCATAAACATTAAAAATCATACCGACCCCCAACAACTCCCACCTGTCTGAAGTAGATCATCCAATCCGGCTTGCATTGATGCACCATGTCATATGGAGTAACCAGATACACTAAGTGAAGAAAACTATTGAGGAGTAAACCCTCCAGCCCCTTCGATAAGTCTCGGTAGAGCAGATCACAGTAGCTTAGGTCTACTGAACCTGAAATGGCAAATAATAAATTAAATGGAAAAAATTACAAAAGGAAGGTTCTAAAACAGTTATAAATAATACAAATAAAGAATAGACAAGAACCGACTGATCTTTAAACAAGGTCATGTTGCCACCCTGTGGCAAATGCATGTTTTACCTTTGAATGTTGCTCTCCCAAGCCTGGTGATTTGGAAAATGGTTTCATTTCGTACATCAGCAGAAGCCTCAATGAGGCTCTTCTGCTTCAATGTCTCTATAGATTCCAGTGTAAGATCCCACAAATTCCGCTCTGGACTGACCTGAGCCTCCTGCACACTAAGCAGTGTGCCTTTCATGAAATCCTTCACTTGTTCTACAGTTGTAGTTAACTGAAATCAAAGGAAACAGTTTAGAGTTTGCAACTGTGGACCAGACATAATTTCACATTTATAATTTAATCAAAACATTTCACATACTTTTAGGCCAATGAGTGACAGGACGAGACTGAGGAGGCCCCTCCCTCCATCATGCAGCAGGTTACTATAACATTTCTCCATTGGTTCAGACAATAGTTTTTTGGCCTGGGGAGGAAACAATAATATAATATAATATAATATAATACAATATAATATAATAATACTGTTAAACAATTAATCGCAATTAATATCATCCAAAATGAAAGTTGGTGTTTACATAATATGTGTGTGTACATAAATATGTGTGTATATTTATTATGTATATACAAATGCGCACACATACATGTATATATTTAAGAAATATTTATATGTATACATTAATATATTAATGCTGTCAAATGATTAATTGCAATTAATGGAATCCAAAATAAAACTTATAAAGATATATGCGTATATATATATATATATATATATATATATATACACACACACACACACACACACACACACACGCATGTATATATTTAATAAAATTTGTGATTTTTATATATAAAATATTCATATATGATATAAATATAAATATACATATATTCATATATGATATAAATATAAATATATATACATATATATATATATATATATACATGCAAATATTTCTTAAACATATGTGTGTGTATTTATATATGTGTGTGAGTATATGTGTATATATACATAATAATTATACACAGTACACACATATATTATGCGAAAACTAACTTATATCTTGGATGCGATTAATTGTATTTGTTATATTTTATATTTATTTAATAAAATAAAAATGTGTACATTTCTATATATATAGTAAATATACACAGTTCACACACATAATATGTAAACATATTGTATTTTGGATGCGATTAACCACGATTAATCGTTTGACAGCAATATAATATAATATATCTGTGTTCTTTACCATGTTTATATCTTTTTCCTGTAGGATCAGGATACTCTCTCCCTTGGCATCAATACCCGCTCGTCCTGCTCTGCCCACCATCTGTTTGTACTGACTTCTCCTTAAAAACTCTGCAGCTACATATGGGGACCTCAGAATCACCCTGGGAAGAAGCACATGCACATGATTAAGAACCTACTTTCAATACTTTTAAAACTATTTTAGTCCAGGTTTGAGAACGATTTGATCTGCGACAACTTGGGTTCGAGACAGGCCAAGACAAACCTGCGTGCAGGGAGGTTGATGCCAGCAGCAAGAGTAGAGGTGCACGTGAGGAGGCAGAGCACCCCTGAGGAATAGGCTTCTTCCACCAGCTTCCTCTCATCACTGGTCAGGCCGCTGTGGTGGTAGGCCAGGCCAAAGGGCACAGTCTTCTGCAGCACAGGACACAAGGATCCATTCCCACTGCTCTTCAGTTCAGCCAAAAGTGTGTTTTTCTCTGCCTTCTTGTGATTTAGAAACTCCCTGAAAAAATGCAGAGGTTTCATTTCATGTCAATGACACAAAAACAGCACTTTAAGGACTCTAAAGGTCGACGCACTTATTTAAATACTTGCAGATCATTCCAGCTAGATTCTCGCAGTTCTTCTTGGTGGCACAGAAAATGAGGCAAGACTGCTGCGGGATGACTTCAGTTGCCAGAGCTATGATGTGGTCAGGGTCCATCTTTTGCATTCCACTGGAGTACTGGGAAAGTCCATCACACAAAAGTTCATTGAGCTTTCATTGAGATATCTTATTGAGTTATTAAAAGAAAGGCTTTGAAAAATACCTTGAAATCCAGGAGTCGTGAGAAACTGAAGCATGTCTCTTCCTTTGGATCAACCTCATATATGCTGTCCTTTATTTTCACATACTCTTTCAGCTCAACCTACAGAAAAAACTTAATTGAATTGAGTTGAGTTGATCAAATTTAAAGACTTATTAAATCACAGTCACACAGAGCTCTTTCTTACAGGTCTAAAGTCATTGGTGTAGTTTTCAGCTTTCAGGAAGGTCTGAAGATCTCCCACGTTGCCTAGTGTTGCACTCATGCCAATAATTTGAGTTGATTCTGAGTGAAAACAACAATGGAGTTATCAGAATTTGTAGGGAAAGACCTTTACAGAAGTGAACTATACTACATGTGTGAGATTTAGAATACTTACTGCTCATGTACAGAATCTTTGACAACGTCATTTCAAGAATTGCCCCCCTGCTCCCATCACCAAGCATATGGAGCTGAAAATAAAAAACATACATTCATTTGAAAAGCTTATCATATACACTACTGCATTTTTAATCAAATAAATGCAACCTTGGTGAGTATAAGCATTAAAAATATATACTTTATTAATAAAAAGTTGTGATACACACCTCATCCACAACAACCAGGCCAATATTGTCTAGACGGTCATTTTCAATTAGTGAATTGACAAGACTGTGTCCTTTCTCAATGGTTGTGATGTACAGAGAGTTTTTATTTCTCCTCTTGACTGGAGGAAACTTCCCTTTACTTCCAGCATATTCCTCGACCATGAAGTCCAACTCAATTCCAAAGCTAGACAACCCTCGAACCTAAAGACAAATCAGTGCATCTATCATTCTTTAATAATGCAGTAATAATTATTCATAACTGCTTGCACTCCAATTGTCAAATTGCTCAGATAATACAAAAATAATGCATTAATACAATGCGTACCTTTTCCTGAACCAAAGATATGTATGGCAGTATAAGCAGGGCATCTTTCTTTCTACACAAGAGCTCTTTTAATATGAGAATCTCAGCCACCAGAGTCTTTCCTCCACTTGTTGGCAAAGAATAAATGAGATTTCTCCTTTGTTGCACCGAATCCAGACACAAACATGTTTTCTGCCAGTCTGAAAACAAATAGAACAGAAAGTAGTGATAAGATTAAAACACTGATTTACCAGTTGCTGATAAATAAGGATAAATCTGAAATGGAAAAAAGTGAAATACCATACAAGTCTTGGATTCCCTTTAACCTCAAAATAAGGTCCTTAACTTTGGATGGGAGACCAAAAAAAGGGCCAAGGTCCCCTTGAGATGATATGGACTCCATGGTCTGCATGGCAAAACTCATTTCTTCAGTCATCACAGCTTCCTTTTGTTGTACTGTCTTGGACACAGTGCTAGATACTGCTGCATTATCTATCAGTACTTTCTTAAGATGGTCTTTCATGCTTCTTCTGGCTTTTGAGGGTGGCTTGTAAACGTTGAGATCTGCATGATTGACAGCTGGCCTGGGATTCATCATATCAGGGGTAGAGGTGTTATGTGCACCCCTGAAAGGGCTTTTGTGTGGGGTTGTGACAGCTTTATGAAATTCAAGTTGAGAGCTTGGCAAAGCTCTCGGTGGTGAGCCTCTGAAATCCTCCGCTAAAGTAGAGTCTGAAATATCATCCCCACAGGAGTTTGGAGTCTGCTGATCATGACACTGCCTCATCTGGAGCTCCACATCTTCAAGTTTAGCCAGAAAGGAGCTGTCACCCACAATGCTGTCATAACCCTCAAATAAGTCCTCATTGTCACTGCAGCACTGGACAACAACATAAACAACACCTTCACGCTTGAAACCAACGTATATCTTTCGATGAAAAGAAAGAAAAGGCTGCTTACCACCTCTGTGTCTTTATTCTCAGTCATGTCTTGACCATAAGTGTGCCCTTCACCGGAAGTGAAACTGGACCGCTTCTTGGCTGGAGTGATGTGACTTCTTATGCCATCCCTTGATCTTTTTCTTGAGGACGAAGTGTTGCGTTTTACCACAATATCGTTTACGTGGTTGTCAGTATACATTTCTACTGTAAAGATACTCCACACTGAGATTACAGCATTGTGTGATATTACTGACGCAAGGTCAGTCACTGTTGACAACAGAAAGAGCTAAAGCTGTGTTTACCAAAACGATGACTTTCGAAAAGATGAAACATCGAGATGGCCAATGGAAGTTCGCCTTTGGACCACGTGACTGTTGGAGCGTAGATACAGAAAGAGCAGAACAAAAGTCCCTTCAGAATTTGAGATATATTTAAAAAAAAAAAAAAAAAAAAAAAAACTCGATGGTCCAGTTTTATAGACAGGGCTTAGAGCCAAGATTAGGCCTTTTAAACAGCTTTTTAAAACATGCCTTAGAAAAAATATTAAAAGTGTGCAATGTGCATCTTGAGACAAAACAATGACACTAACATATTTTAAGATAAGATTATCAAGCTGCTTTCAATTAAAACAGCTCAAACATGTAATTTAGTCTGTGAGACCGGGGGGTACAGTTCGATATCCTCTCAATACATTCCTTTACTGCCTCAATTCAAACTACCAAAGCTTTCATACAAACGTTTTTATTTTTTTCCCATTGCACGTTTATTATTTATTTTGTACATCAATTATGCCTCAATAAAATACAAAGCCCCTATTTATTTTATTGATTCATTTTAAATAGTTATCCATTTCCATTTGGAAACACAGTTCACTTACTCCGGTCCTGTAGAAGGCGGTGGAACCCAACAAACATCGTAGGGCTAAACGACTCTGCAGAAGAAGAAGAAGGTGGAAACTGTCATGGTGGCCTCCTGAGCAGACAGAGGAATGATTGCCCTTTCTTTTAGTCGCCTGTTATTTCAGGCTCTTCCAAAGCAATCAGTCACACCTAGGTTTACAGGTATGTCTGCAACATTTTTTTAATCTTTTTATATGCAAAATGTTTTCCAGGACAGCTAGTTATTCCCTCGCCCAGATAAGTACATTTTCGTAAGCACGCTTCTAAGTTTATTTATCAACAACAAACATTTAATTACGTGATTAACATAGACATAAGATGTTGATCTGGCAAACAGAATTTGAAGTATGACAGTATGTAAGAATAATCCATTTAATCTCTTCCAGCACAATGCATCAGAAGTCTGACAACATCTCAACAAGATCCGCTTAAGAAAGATATGGCAAGCGTTTTACATGTGTTTCTATCTAAGAGTTGAAGTGTTGTAGTTCTCTGGAGCCATTTGAATAATTAATTGCACTAATATTTCAAAATGTCTTATGCAGCCCATCAAAATGGAAAACCCATACAAGCAACCCCCTAAAACCTGCATCCTGTGCAACGTAACTGTAGACTTCAAAAACGTTCAGGTTGGTAAAATGAACAACAATTATTAGTGCTGTATATTTGTATTGTCAAAATAATGAAAGCACTCTTTTGGAAATCTTTCTCCAGCTGTTGTCTCAGTTCATTTCACCACACACAGGTAGAGTATACGGCAGACACATAACAGGTGAGAGGATAATGGGTTCAGATAATCACTGTAATATTTTGATAAATGGGATCCAGTCATTCACGACACCGCAACTCTTGTTCACAGGCTTGTGTGGTCGAAAGCAGAAGGAGGTATCGAAGGCAATAAAGAAAGCTCGTTCAATGGGTAAGAATTTATGGCTATTTGTTCAATCTTTGAAAATTAAATATGCCTGTGCTCTCAGTATTTGACTTAAAAAGCTCTTTGTCCTATCCACAGGTTTTATGTCAGTCACTCTGAAGGACCCACAGTTTATGAAAGACCCTGATATTTGTGGTATCAAACACTTTGAATAGATTATGTATGAAGATTGTGACTCTGCAGGCCATCTTCGTGGTGTTGTTTCTGTAAATCTGCGGTTTGTAAAAACAAATTGGTATAAAACAATTAAATGGTAAAACATTATAATAATCTGATAAACCAGAAATTCGTGTACCACCATAATGAGAACATAAATAAAATCCATCAATTAAAAAAAAAAAAAAAAAAAAACGAGGATTAAATTTTTAATTTTCACACTAACATTTACAAACAAAGTAAAAAAAAATGACATTAAACAAAATAGTGCAACCTAAGTTGAGCACTGATCAAGATAAAGGCAACCCCCAGGTATAAAATGTGTAATGCTTTCCAGTCATGGCTAGATTGCTGTAGAAATAAAAACAAGCTGTTTTATTCTTTAAAAGACAGGAGAGTTACTTCTGCTCTTTCCATTCATCTCAATCTCGGTATCTGACCCGCTCTCAGAGATGGACTCGCTGATATCATTCGTTTTCCTCTTCCTTTTAAGTCTCTGAGGAAACCCAGCAGCGAGGCATTTTTTCCTGAGTCTGGGAGCTGCGTCCTTTCTCCTGGAATATTGGTTCTCCAGAATCAGAGGCAGCTTAGTGGGAATATCAATGTTATGGTCAGAATTACAGCACAGTTCTAATACGGGGAAGCCCTGAACCGTGAGGGTTTGTGTCCGTAATGAGGGTGCATTGGGGAAGAGAGTTCTCAGAGCTGAGCACAGAGGTATGTTCTCTTTGGGTTCTTCTGGAGAGGCACATGTTTGGGCTGAAATACAACGTCATTCAGTTATTCACAGGGTTACAATCTGTGATGACAAGCCTCAGTTCGTAGTATGCTAGCTGCAAATGGTTTTATCTTTTAGTGTGACTGGCCTTGCAGATATCATGAAGTGCACAAGATCTTTTTTTTTTCTTTTAACTTTGACGAATAGGTCTGCACTTTCAGTATAAAATCAGGATATTTATGGTATCAAACACTTTGAATAGGTTCAGTACGGAGACTACAAAGGGCTGTTTACACGACACCATTTTCAGCTATAAAAACATAAAACTTTTTATGCGTTTTGGACGGTCATTTACATGTCACCGGAGTTTTGGAGGCCTGAAAATACAAACTCTTGAAAACAGGTTTCAAAGCCAACTACTGGGCACGCTTAGGCCCGGCTTCACAGACAGGGCTTAGCCTAAGCCAGGATTAGGCCTTCGTTCAATTAGGGCATTTAAGTATTTTTATAAATGTTCACTAGGAGAAGAAAAAAAAAAACATTACTGGTGTGTATCTTGAGACAAAACAATGGCACTGATAAATTTTAAAGGTGCAATGTGTAAAAAATTTAGGAGGATTTATTGACTATCGATTTATTAACTATGTTTTGAGTGGTATATAAAGACCTTACATAATGAAACATTATGTATTTATTACCTTAGAATGATCATTCTCATGTCAAGTTGTCATTTTGCATTGGCAAGTCTAAACAGAAACTGCTCAATAATGCGTGTTTCGTCTCTATGTTCTTTGGTGTTTTTAGAGGCAGCTTGCATCTTCACTACGTTGAATACACAAAGTAGTAGTAGTCGTCGTCTGGTTTATTAGAAGCAGAGACTGTTCTTTGACTCTTCTGGAAGTAAGAAGAAACAATTGCTTGCCTGGCTATCTGTTGTTTCAGCCACCGTAGCGTCTCTAAAAGTGTTTCGAAAGAGAGGGGTGAGCGCGGTTGGTTGGTTGCAATTCGCAACCTCATCGTTAGATGCCGTAAAAATTTACACACCACCTTTCAGATATGTCTGTGCAGGTTACTTTCAGTTAAGACAGCTCAAACATGCATTTTAGTCTAGGACTGGCTTAAGTCTTGGCTGTGAAACTGGGAGATGATGTAGCATTTTTGACGTTTTCGTGGATCCATGTGAACGGGATCATTTTGATAACGTAATAAGTACGCAAAAAATGCAAATGAAAAACTTTTCTGTTTTTAGTACATTGTTGTTGTGTAAACCTACCCTAAATGTGCAGGCCATTTTATGTAAATCTGTGGTTTAAAAATCATTAAAATGGCATAATTATATACAATTACAATAATCTAAAAACAAATATAGCATTATGCTGCTATAATGATAACATAAATAATATTCATCAATGAAATAAAAATAGGATTACAGCATTTACTTTACAACAAGATCTGTATTCAAGTGCATACTAAAAGACTGAAGCTCTTTCATGTTTTAAATCTGCAATGAAAGCCTCAGTTCGTAGTGTGTGATTGGCCTTGGAAGCGTCAATATAAAGTACAATAGATCTTACTTTCATTTTTCTCGGAAGATTTCTTCTGTTTCCCTATCGCCTCCTTTAGTTTTGTGATGTCTTCTTGAAGTTTCTCAACAGCTCTTTCACCCTTCTCCACTTTCTCACACACTTTCTGTATAAAAAAGATGGATATGAAAGTTCATGATTATGGATATTCAAACCACAGTGGAGAAACTTTTGCAACTAATGTGAAAAGTAGTTACTAACCTGCATTTCTGCTAATAAAGCATCATTCATGTCGCTGACATTTCTGACCTCTTTTAAGTCATCCCTGAGCAGAAGAATTTGGTTCTGACAGATAATAAAAATGATTAGATTTTGATATTTTTTGAAGTGGCGCTTGCCTGTGCAAAAATGTTTGCCATGATGTTAGCAAAATGTTTTTACTACATTGCTATGTGGTTTCAAGGCTAGTTGCACATGATGCTCTCGGCAAAAGTGTGTTTGGATGGGTGTACATACATGTATACTCTCACACACAAGCCTTGTAAAAAGTTTGGAAACAATTTATTTTTATACTTTTAAAACGAAGGCATCACATGATCCTTCAGAAATCATTCTATTAAGCTGATATCCTGCTCGGCTAAAATGTTCTAATTATCATTATCAATATTGAAAACAGTTGTGCTGCTTAACATTTATATGAAATTAGTGATGCTTTTTTCTCGATTCTCTAAATACAGAGTTCAAGTAACCATTTATTAAAGGATTTATTAAGTAGAATTCTTTTGTAACATTTTAAATGTCTTCGCTGTCAACTTTGATGAATAAAAGTATTCATTTCGATCTCATCTCAAGTCTTTGAATGGTATCACTGTTCCCACAAAAATGTCAACAGTGACAACAATAATCATAAATGTTTCTTGAGCACCAAATCAGCATATTACAATGATTTCTGAAGGATCATGTGACACTGAAGAATGGAGTAATGACAAATGACAATTCAGCTTTGCCATATAGGGAATAATTTAAATTTATTACAATAGAAAGGATTATTTTAAATTGCAATAGTATTTAACGATGTTACTGTTTTCACTGTATTTTTGATTTAATAAATGCAGCCTTGGTGAGCATAAAAAATAAAATAAAAATGTAATGTTTCCAAACCTTTGACAGCTACTATGAGTGTTTGCCTAGTCGAGAACAACTTGAATTTTAAACTTGTTTTCTGAATGTACCTGTGTTGATTAACAGCTTGACTCTGTCCTAAAGATGGACATGTTCCTGACACTCTCCAGTAGTCTTGTTGTTCAAGGTTTCCCAGGTTGCTCACCGAGATAGAGATATTGTTGTACTGGCTGCATGGAGGTGTTAGACATATACAATTAAAGTATATATTTACATTCTGTAAGCTTTAAAAGTCTGACTTATGTTTGTGCCAGAGATATCTCACCTGCTGTGCCATAAGAACGCAGAGAACTCAAGGCGATGTGTGGAGCCTGAAGGCTGTTGCCTGAGAGGGTGTGAGCAGCATGAAAACGAGTTCCTGATTGGACAGAATCTTTCTCATATTCTGATGAATCACTTGTTCCATGAAGGTCATTTGCTGTTTGGTGTTTCTTCGTTGTCTGTACCACCCAATCACATTCTCCTTGACACGACAAGACAATATGTAGGAAGAAAAACACGATTTGTTAATGCAAATCATGTTTGGATTTATTCAGCGGTAAAATAAAAACAACCAAATGAATTTAGAAAATGGAAAATACCTTTTTGTAATCAGACAAAATTTGTCTAATTTTCTGCTCACTCACATCGCCAACATTATTGTAGAAGCTTTCAAGAGGATTGAGGCAATGATTAAAAAAAAAGAAAGAAAAATCTTTAAAACCTATATCGGTGATTCTCAACTGATGTTTTGTGGCCAAAAATAAATGTAAATAGTAAAAGCTGTATAAATGTTTAATTATTTATTTTACAGTTCATGGTAATATTAATAAATCACAACATGTGAATATTAGTGCATATTTAATCATTTCTGTAACAATTTTGTACCGAATTGGATAACCACTTGATGTCGAAATGCAAAATCCACTGCTTTATATGAAAAGAGGTGGGTGGAAATAATCCTAAACAATTCACTTACCTATGCAGTTTATGACAAGGGATGTGTTTTTGAATATCTGAAAAAGAGAAAACATCATGACGCTAGTGTGTTGTTGTTGTTGTTATGGCGGTCATTCATCATGAGATATTTGTTCCCTCGAAGGACACTTCGAGTTTGTGACTATTATGCGAAAATATGTCATAAGTAGAGTAAACTTACTTATAGTGTGCTCGACCTGTATGTGATCAATTTGTGAGTCTGTGATCCTACAGTTCTCCTCTCCTACACTCTCTCCAAGAATCAGACCTTCCTTTAAACATAGTACAGATGTAAACACAAGTTATGGGACTGAGGGAATGCTTGGCGGACGAATCGGACTTCTTAGTTTGCTATTGAATGCAAACCCAGTCACATTAGGACCTTTGCCACTTACCACATCCGCATCACTGTTCAAATGGTGAAACATCAGTGAACTCAACACGAAACCCGATACACGGACACTTGTGTTGAATTCCTCCATGCTTTTGAACTAAACCGTGAGTTAATTATCGCGACGTCCTCATTTTTTTTAGGTTAGACTTAGTAGGCTACATGTATAAACTTTCTGCGCTTGAAGGTTTCGTTTAGTTATTCTCTCCTCTCGAGAATGCAGTTCACAGTTAAACACTTGCTTAGGCTGCCACCATGCGGCACGGAGTACTTGACATTGTGCGTTCATTTTTCTTTTACTTCCCTTGAAGTGTTTCTTTAAAACTACTTGTGGCTTTTAAGTCATTTTTAGGGGAATTTTGTAAAAAACACTGCTGATGTTTGTACTTCCCAGTAAGCTAGAAGGCTTACATTTTCTTCGTTTAATATATATATATATATATATATATATATATATATAATATTTTATATGTTACATAAAAATGGCCAATTTTTAGTGTCTTTTTGTGACAAAGAACAAGAAATCTCCACCTTCGATGTAGCGTTTTAGGGCGGTAAGTCCGATAATGATAAAGCATTTTGAAACGTGACACCTTTGTTTTTACCACAAGGAGGCGCTAGTGGATCGCTGACCATATGTGTCCGAACTTTGTAACCAGTCGCACGAGAACTTCTTTCGGACATAATTTTGGGATTTTGGGACATACTTTTGAAACTTCAACTTCTGACGTCTGAAATGAAGAACTGAATGTTGTCCTGGTGTTGTGAAGGTGTGTGTGTGACTCTAAATCCTTGTTTGGTTGTTGTTTTACTGCTCATGTGATGCAGTTGTTACCCTCTTATGGCACGGTGGTTTCTTATAACGGAAAAGAAACCTCAAGCCTTAAAAGTTTTCGATATAACTTCATGTGTGACATTATAGTTCGTCAAACATATAGCGGAATTGTAAACTAGGTAATTGTAAATAGCATGTCTGGTTACCTTTTAGGAAGAGTGTCTGTGCTTAAGGGGGATTATGGAGACCCTTACGCACAGAGTTTTCGCCGAATGCGATTAGACATATTAGACACAAATGCCAATAACAAATGAATAAAAAATACAGTAATTACAGCTAACAAATAAAAATTTATTTTAAAAATATATCATGTTATCAGCCACAAATGTCATGAAATAAAAGTAAATAAAAATACCTTATCTATTATTAAATACTATAGTTAATACAACTGTTCATAAAGACTAAATAAAGTAAAAATGCAATAGTTTCTACGGCTAGTCATAAATGTCATGACATAAATAAAAAATACTTGTTAATGTAGCTGATAGTTACAAATGTCATAAATAAATAAATAAAACATACCAAAGTTGCTGCAGCTAGACAACAAATGTCATGAAATAATAAAAAACTACTATAGCTAATACAGCTGTTAGTCACAAATGTCATAAAGAAATAAATAAAATAATAATATCCTAGTTCACTGGCTATTGTTATTAAAATAAATTGTTAGGCCTATTGATCACCACTATATTAAAAACTTTCAATTTTAGAAAATAATATTTATAATATTGTGATTATACATATTGTAACAATAATTATTAATTTACACAATGTAACATTATTCAGTATAACTTTGTGCCACAATTCAGATTCCCACTTGAGGTTTTTAAAAATGATTACTGTGGATTTTTTTAAAGTGAACTCTGCAAAAAAAAAACTGGTCAGGCACTGTACAGTAATAGAGAAACAGGCCAACCACAATAATAAAAAAAAAAAAATCCCCAGAGACAGTACTAACACATTGATTACGACATGGCCTTTTAAACAAGCACCACCTCTGTTTTGGCCTTTACCTTCACCCATTTGAGCAGATGGCCTGAGCCCAGTCCCATAGACTGACAGGAAGGAGAGCAGAGAGATGGAAGGTGTTTGGGACATCGCATTTGTGCTCTTCCAGGTGTGGCTGTCTATAGTAGTGGGGCTTATCATGTTACCTGCCATGTTTGGTGTGTCCCTGGGGTTCACAGATATCTACATCAAGGTGCTGGTTAAGATACTAGAGGTAAAGGATATAAATCATATCTCATTTTTAAAGACATATGAGTATTAATTGCTTTCTATGCCTGATAACATCTAAAATGAATTGTAGTTGCAAACTTTTTTACTTCCTTTATACATGACAGAAGTTGATGCCAAGAAAACTTGCAAAAAGGGGTCAAAATGAATGAAATGAAAACAAATGATATTTTCTGTTTTGTTTGTAGTATTTGTTTCAGAGGAAGACATATTGCACTTTGACTTGTGCATGTAGGAAGCATTGTGTTAAAGGTTACCTGAAAATAACCTCTGTTCTGTGTTTAGTGGGCAACACTCAGGATCCAAAGAGGACAGAAGGAACAGCCAACACTGCCATCACAGTCCGCCAACGGTGAGTAAGGGTGTCCGTGAAAAATACTTATGTCTACGAGACATCATGTGCATAAAACACAAGCATTCGATTTCAAGATAACGTCATGTGAAGCCACAGCTTCCTCTTTGGTGTCATCGATGTTGCATATTACTCAATAATAAAAAAGATTCTTTAATTTTCTGCTTTTTGTTTGTTGTTTTATTTAATTATTCATTGCTCACATTTATAATTCTTAGTTTAAGCTAACAATTTATATAAGGAAATAATGTTTTAGATGCGTTTTATTATTGGCCCCATGCCTGTCAGTATTGGTCAGTCTGTTCAATATACTGTACTTGGTATTGCAGCAAGTGACAGATTTCAAAATTTCAGCTGATCCTATTTATGAACTTTACCCAGCTTCAGGCAGGGTGTTTTTTGCTAATGGACTGTATGAATCCCAATCTCAGGAGGACACACATAAAATTATACTTACATTAGAAATACTTGCTTCAGAAAACAAAGAAATTAAAGTATATAGAGGCAGTTGTGTCACAAAAGTATTAGGCAGTGTTGTTGTTTGCTCATGTGGGATCCTCAAGAATAGAATACTCACTTCAAACTTATGTCTTCTCAGGGATAATCGAAAAAGACGACGGCTCTATGGAGGAGGAGATCGGAGAGCTGCGACGGTCCCATCCCAAAAATCTGGCTGGGGGAGACTTTACTCTCTGTGATGTCTTCTATTTTTGTAAGAAAGGCATTGAGAACATCGTTGAGGATCAGGTGACTCAACGCTTCACGTCGGAGGAACTGGCTTCCTGGAACCTCCTCACGCGAACCAACAACAACTTTCGCTACATCAGCGTGCGGCTCACCGTCATATGGGGCCTGGGAGTTTTTATACGTTACTGTATTTTATTGCCTCTCAGGTGAGATTGGACTGATATTTCATTCATTAAGTGACATTAATTCATCAAGGATGCATTAAATTGATCAAAAGTGACAAAAAATACATTTACTATGTTAAAAAAACTTTTTTTGACCATTCTATTAATCAAACAATGCTGAAAAAAACATTATAGTTCCCACAAAAATATTAAGCAGCACAGCAGTTTTCTGCAGAAATGATAATAAAATGTTAATAATAAGAAATGTTACTTGAGCATATTGTTTTAGAATGATTAATGAAGGATCATGTGACACTGAAGACTGGAATAATGCTATAAATTCAGCTTTGCTATTACAGGAAGAAATTACATTTTAACAATATAT
Organism: Opsariichthys bidens; assembly: GCA_037194245.1. Classification (NCBI taxonomy): domain Eukaryota; kingdom Metazoa; phylum Chordata; class Actinopteri; order Cypriniformes; family Xenocyprididae; genus Opsariichthys; species Opsariichthys bidens. Next base: position 9,575,523 of record CM074294.1, read on the forward strand.
TAAATCGCTGGCAAGCAGAAGAATATATATATTTTTTACTGTGTTTTTTGTGATTCAACCACATGTATATTTAATCATATTGTTCCTTGTCATAGGATCACTTTAGCTGCTATCGGATTGAGCTGGTTGGTGATAGGAACTACTTTTGTTGGATTGCTTCCTAACAGCAAGTAATAGACATTTCATGCCATAATTAATTATATAATATTCCCTTATTCTCAATTTATGGACTGAATAAGATATGTGTTAAAGTTGAACAAAAATGTTTTCAAATATGTTTGTTATGTATGGGTGAAATGATATTTTAGGAGTTTGAAGAAGCGTTTCCTAAAGCGACTCTGTGTCTCTTTCAGTGCTAAAAACTGGCTCAGTGATTTGGTTCATATTACATGCTACAGAATATGTGCCAGAGGCCTGTCTGCTACCATCCGCTATCATAATAAGTGAGCCACTGCTGCTTTTTTTATCCCGGTTGTCCCACTTTGATCATTGTCTCACTGTCTTCAGTTTCCGTCTGCTTTTCAGTGTTTCCAGCCTTCTCCCTAGCAGTTAAACATAAAACACATACACAAACTGATCACAAAACAGCGGCGTAATGTCAGTTATCATTCACTGTGGACCTTTTTGTATCTGTTTTGTTTCTGCCAACTGCAGTAGATTCAAGCAATTCCTAAACGCGATAACAGAGTTTTATTTCGAATCTCTATAAATTACTGTGGCTTACAAGATGGAGAAAGGGGTTGTTATGTCGGCCATGCATACACATCTTTGTCTTTTTTAACACTCCCTAATATAGTCAAATAACTGTTGTTTGGCATATTTGTCTCATGGGATGCATTACAGAGAGAATCGGCCAAAAAAAGGAGGTATCTGTGTTGCCAACCACACCTCCCCGATTGACATTGTCATTCTTGCGAACGATGGATGTTATGCTATGGTGAGTCACGCTGACTATATCAGATGTGTCATTGTGTGTCTGTAGGTCTCAGGTGTCTTACACTTAAACTCATTCTCCTCAGGTAGGTCAAGTTCATGGAGGTCTCATGGGGGTCATCCAGAGGTCAATGGTGCGCTCCTGTCCTCATGTGTGGTTCGAGAGATCCGAGATGAAAGATCGCCATGCAGTTGCCAAAAGGTGACAAAGTGTATATTGATTAGTCTTGTGGAGTATAATATGTCCTCGCTTTGGACACAAAGCTTCAGTTTTGCTTTTTCCGCAGGTTGAAAGACCATATTGCTGATAAAACTAAGCTGCCAATTCTGATCTTCCCAGAGGGTAAAAGTTATAATCATATGATTTTGTCCTTAGGCATATAGTAATGTAATAATTATACAGTATAAATCTGCTATCAATGAAAGTTTAAAACATAGTATACATAGTATTTAATTTATATATACATATTTAATGTATTTATTTGAATGAATCCCAGTGTCATTTGTTATTCCATTCCCAAAGTCATTATGCTCTGTCTTTGTGTTGATTTTAGGAACTTGCATTAATAATACATCGGTCATGATGTTCAAGAAGGGAAGCTTTGAAATTGGTGGAACTATATACCCAGTTGCAATCAAGGTATTGCGTGCCAACAAGGCAGCTTTTTCCTATGGCAGTATTACGGTTACCCTCTGAATGGGACGCACCTCATGAACTTCCCTCTTTCAGTATGACCCTCAGTTTGGAGATGCCTTCTGGAACAGTGCCAAGTACAACATGGTGAGCTACCTCCTCAGAATGATGACAAGCTGGGCCATTGTGTGCAATGTGTGGTACCTCCCACCCATGACTCGACAGGTGAGCAGAAACATCCATGCATCTATCCACCCCTTCCTATGGAAGATTCCAAGAATGCTGGAGCCTAAGCAAAAACATGAATCAGGCTAATTTTTTATTTTTAAGGAAAACAATAAACATTAAAGGGGACCTATAATGCCCATTTCAAAAGATTTAAGTCTCTGGTGTCCACAGATCATTTATAGCTTATCAAATTTGCCCCTATTTAGGTGTGACCAAAAAAATGCCGTTTTTTGTGTGTCCCTTTAAATGCAAATAAGCTGCTGCTCCCGGCCCCCTTTCTAGAAGAGGGCGGAGCTTTAACAGCTCACGCAGCCAAAATGGCAATTGTCAGTAACGGTGTTCAGCCTTACATTGTCGGACACTGATGGAGAGACTTTTAGAATGCAACTGGACGTTTCTGAATGGTTAGTGGATAAATTTGTGTAGTTGCTGTGGAGTTGATTCAACTTATTGACTAGCACGTGCAAATCCAGCGTTGAACTGACCTTCGTTTGTGAAGCAGTCCGGTGTAAAATGACGGCATGGTAGGAAAGGAAAATATGTCCTTTTGCATTGAACTTTGAGTGTTATGTTATATTCTAACAGCAACATTACTCAGTAACTAATGTTAAAAAAGTGAAATCATAATCAAAGACCCATTTAAGCATACACATTTTAAAGAGATAAATGGTATACAAGTAAATTAAACTTCTTTGTACATACAGTATGTACTAACAGTCAAAAATTGGAAGTCACTGAATGTATGTTTCTCCTGACCATGACATTTTGATCTTAGAATTTTAGGCCTAAAGCTTGTAAAAATTGTGCCTTTCTATAATTTGTGGATTTCTTTACAAAACAATAATTTTATTAATTCATTGATCTTTTATTTATTTTATTTCATTTTTTACAAGGCAACCCCTTCAAAACTGTTTAAAAGCATCACGGAATGCATCAGAGCACGCAGTACTGTAGCATATGTATTCCTCACTTTTATTTGGTTATTTCTTAGTTTCAGTGACTTTTATAAGCATTTCAGGTGTATCTTTAAACTTTTAACTGGTAGAGCCTTGGTTGCATTATTTCAATATATCTGAATTTGTATTTTGTAGGATGGAGAGGATGCTGTTCATTTTGCTAACAGAGTGAAATCAGCAATTGCACATCAAGGAGGACTGGTGGATTTGTCCTGGTAAGAATATAAACTTATTGTGTAAAAAAAATATACATATATTTACACTCACATGTTTTTTTTTATGAATTACATATGTATATATTATGTATAAATGTATTTTTGCTCTCTCTGAAGAAAGCATTTTTGATTATTTATTCATTATATTTAAATGTGCATTAAAGTTATTATTACTAATAGATGATTGATATGAGTGGCAATACAATCTATTAGCCTGGCAAGTCACAAACTGTTAGGTGTTAAAGTGTTATTATGCTGCAGGGATGGAGGGCTGAAGAGACAAAAGGTCAAGGAGTCATACAAGGAGGAGCAACAGAAGATGTACAGCAGTATGATCGTAGGCTCGGACTATCACGAAACCTCTGCTGGTGCCACGTAACTTTCAGCTCACACTATTTATGAACTTGATCTGAAAGTGAGAACCACTTCTAGCTCAGCCACCGGACACAATCAATCAGCACCCATCAGCACTGTCCCGCTGCTGGGCAATGCTGCTCTTTTTGATTCCGAAACTTTTTTAAACTGGAAAATATATCCTCGAGAATCTGAACCTTTCCTTTTTTGTGTACATAAATCGTAAAAAATTGTTATGATACATAGTTACATCACTTTCACTTTGTTCTCAATCGTCGTTGGGTGCTAGTATGTATACTTCCCCCCACAATACAGTGTATAGATTTGCATGTTTAAATACTCACTTTGTGCATGTTCACATTTTATTCCTGTTACATGATTTCATAAAGCTCTTACAGAATGTGAACTGCACACAGTTTTCTCAGGCGCAGTGGGCTGTTCCGGTGTGGACACTAGAGGTCACTGTTACCAAACATTTGAGCCACATCAGACAGCTCACTATCATGATTACTTTTCCTAATAAAATAATGAAATTAAACATTCATCTCTCAAAGCATTCATTTACATTTTATGCAATGCGACATTTAGCAGTCAACCTGTAATAGAATCACTCCTATTTTCAAAGTGCATAACGTGCGTAGTATGTAACAAGCACATAAAATATACAATAATTACATTAAGCCTGCAGGCACTTTTCAGCCCTCTGCGAAAAGGCAAATCTGTCTCCCTTGTGTCAATTAGTGATGGGTGATGCACAAAGCACCATTGAGCTCTTGATTGCAGGAGCACCAGCTCATTTTACTTAGAGCTCCATTGAAACGTCTGCCATTATAAAGTCATTAGGCGCTAACATTTCGCTGCGCAAAGTCGAAAGAAAGTTTCCCGGCACGGGAAAAGGAGAGGGTGCAGTCACGGTAAATTCAAAGTGGAGACGGTGAGCAATATGTGCTTACTGCGATGGCAGTTTAATAAAGAAAGCATAGAGTGTGAAATAGAACATAGTTATTCTCTGGCACAGAGGGCTGAAGCAGGCTTAGCTATCCCTCGCTCTCTCTCTTTCTCTCCGTCTCTGACCGCAGCACATCCCCAGACGATCCTCCAGCCCCCGCAAAAAGGCAGCAGCGGGCTTTAATAACAGTCCTGCAACTTAAATTGCTTGAACAGAAATGTTTGTTCTCCCCTAACAGGATTGTAAATTATTAATCGGATCTGAAGCCGATTTTATAACCTGATTGTTGAGGTGGGATTCTCCACGAGCAGTGCTCTGGCACACCATTTACTGTGATGTATGTGTCTGCACATCTTTATATCCAATTTAATGTGATTCGGATAGATTTCAAAGCGACATCATAAAAAGCATGGAAGTGACCCCGGCAGAGCCTCGAATGTAGACTCCGTGCGACAGGCGGCCACGTCTCTGTATTTTGATTCGATTTTCCCGATTTCTGTTTTTACCCAGATGTGATCTATACAAATGTAATGCCAGTACACTCAGTAAATATGAATAAATCACTAAATTAGATCATTTTCCTGGAGAATGTAGTTCAAGCTGGACATCATTTTAAATCACAGTTTGCCTGGAACGGACTGGCTTACCTAATCAGAAGGGTAAATGACCTCGCTTCTGCCGAGGACCTGCCATTAGTTAGAGCCGAATGTTTTTTAAATACATTGTTCTACCATCGTTTCTGTGACTCGAGTGGACCTCCTACACTAATGCATGAGATCTTGAGGTACAATACGTCTCTGAGGGAAAAATCAATAGAGGAATAGCCTACTGGAAGAAGTCTCTGAAGACTCTCTTTTCTCGAAAAGCTCAGCACCTCACAAGGAGTTTTAGTGTTCAAATGTGCTCAAACACAACCCTATTGAATATAGTCAGTTTTATGATAAAAGGTTTGAAAGCACCTGCTAATTTATAGTGGCTGCTTGTGCCTCTCTTTCCAGTTTAATTACATAATCAACCTTATTTGGACAATTAAATTGCCGTTTTAATCCGGTTTACATGTCATATTTTTTGTTTATTTGAGTGGCGCACTTCTTTCTTTGCTTGTTTCCAACCAGAGCTGACTGCGAAAAATCGGATTACCCAAAACATATACGGTCCAAATGAAAAGGCTGGCTGGTGTCTGAGGAGAGGAAAAATAATACAATGAAAGAAGTGTGCTCGGCTTTTGTCGTGGTCTTAGACACGTCCTCTCCTTGACCATAGCTGGAACCAAAGGATGTGCATGATGTTTATACATGGCACACTGAATCCAGCAAAAAAAAATTGTTGCTTTGATTTTATAACATAACTTTAAAATCAAAGTAACCTGTTATTCAACAGGTGGGTTAATCTGTACTTGATCAGTCCAAGAGATGTCAATATGTTTCATCAACACTGTCTACTGTATATCGGCAGCGTACAAGAAAAGAAATCATAGGCCCAGCTCATTTGCAATTCTACCTGATTAACATACCTTAATGAAATAGGCTATAATTGGACCACATTGATTTTTTTCCCCCTTTTTTTGATTGAGCTAAAATGGAGTCTGAAGTTCTTTGAGCCTGATTGATCTGTGGCTAGATTCGAGACTATTCAGTTTGAAAAATAATTAAGTTCTTATAATCAGCTGAAATTTTTATACAGCTTATTTTTTACTTGCTTAATTTGAATCTTTTAACTCAGGTCTAGTCACAAGTTTCCAAACGAATACATAGAACCAAGCAGGTAACGCTTTACAAATAACTAGTGACTAGTAAAGTAAATTTACTACAAAATATCTGAGTTACTTTTTCAAAAAAGTAACTCAAGGTATCTTGTTTTCCCATTTAATGACACCTCTCCTGTCCCCATGATGCGAGAAAACGAAAGGTGCAGAGGTGTAAACATGATGGTTATTGAATACTAAATGTGAGCAGGCACTTACTCATCTCACTTGCACAAAAACAGATTCAGGCTTCCTCAAAATGAATAAAATCCGTGAAATGCAAACACACTTTGTCAGGGTGTAACGCAATATTGTAATGCATTACTTCAAGAAGTAACTTTCCTCAACACTGATGCTTAGGAATCAAACAAAACAGATTAAATTCAAGTATTACTTTAGATACCATAGTACATTATTTGACACGAGGGGTTAATATTCAAGTACTGTAATATTGAAAATAAGGTTACGTTATTGTAAGGTGTCAGTATTACAGTGTAATTATACATTTAGTTACTCAGTAATAACAATTAACTACATGTACGTACTATAGAGGTTTAGGATGAGGGTTTGGTTTAGGGTTAACTGCATGTAATTATGCTTAATTCCTGGTTATTACTACAGTAAATACATGTGTAACAGTAAAATACAGCGTTACCGGAAAATAACTTTCAGTGCTTTCACAGAAACCAGACAGTTTGAAATGATTCAGCTGAAGCAACAAGATCATAAATTGTTTGCTTTCTGTGCGTATGCATGTTTCTCTTTTTATGGAGAGCGAGACAGAATTTCACCTTGAATGCGAGAGCTGTCGCGGTTCACCGTTCCAGGCGTTTTACCCTTTACTGTGATTGCTTTTGTTTTTCGGGTCAGCTCTCATCTATGCCTGCAACTTTTCCAATTTATCAGGACTTGTTATATGAAGACAAAAGCTACAGTCGGACGGCAGAGAAGGCAGATTGTGCACAGAGCCATTTAAGAAACAGCAACAAAGATCCGGAGTGGCACACGTTCATGCTTGGTGAGCAGTGCTTATAATCACACCTCCGTGAAACACACTGTGCAAGTTCATCAAATGAATAATGAAATAATGGTTGTGGTCCATTAATAGAAAATTATCCTGCCTCATGATTAATTGCATTAAACTTATGAAAGTGTGTTTTTTTGTACAAATCAAAGGGAGGAAATGATGGATGATGAGGAGGCATGATGAATGAAGAAAGGCTGTGAACTAAATTGAAAGTGTACTCATCCGTTCTCCGCTCAAAACTAATGATGAATTGACCGTGTCACATTGAACAATACACATTGAGCTTTAAACATAATCCCTGTTTGAAAGCAGACGCGGCCACAGCAGGCACAGATCACAGCTGTACCGGACGCCATGCAAAAGAAATGCTTTTTTTCTGATTATTGACGTTATTTGTCTTTAATTTCTATTTAAAGTCAACAGGCAGCAGGATAGGACTGATTGAATGTTTTAATATGAATGATGTATTAATATATGACTATTACAGATTATTAAGTCATTATATTTCTGAATGCATTCAAAAATATTGCGCATTCCAAATATAAACATAGTGTTGACTTCCATGGTTGGGCCCAGACTATATTCCTTGCAAATTGTTCAAAAACACACTAAATAATGTTTTAATGGAAGTCTAAAAGAGTTGTGTAAAAGATTAGGGTTAAAAAATATTAACTCGAGTCAATGAAAATGATGTTTGGAGAGGTTTACGGGTGGTTGATGATCACCTCGAATGGCCATTATTTGTTTAGTTATTAAGTCTGTTTTCTTCAATTATAATTTTCTTTAATTTGGCTGTTATGATATTAATAACCTTTGTTTCGAACTTTTTTTTTTAATCTGTTTTGATTACCCTTCGTCTCATTCCCTAATCCCTAGTTATTATTCTGTTATGATATTAATAACCCTATTTCAAACTTTTTATACTATTACTGTATATTATTATCTCATTTGATTACCTTTTGTCTCATTCCCTAAATCTGACTCTTTGTGTCGGTTTACAAAGGAAGATGTGGCAGGCAAAAGAAAGCATAAAATAAAACAATTGCTTTTCTTTTTCATATCGCAAAACATTGACTAATTGACAAACTGCCAAAGTTACAGATGATCAAATCCATATTAAGACAGCATCTGGACTGGCTCCAAGCAACATTGTGTATTGTAAATAATATTGCCATCTGTGAGGTGCCGACAGTTGGGAATTAAGAAATTACATGATCGTAATTAATGTTGAGAAGATAAAAGACATAGAGTGTGCATAAAAGTTCCTCTCCTTTGTTTGGTTGATTGCCTGCCCGTCATGCGACCGATCCAGAGCCATTCTCAAACTTTGAACAAATGTTCAATAAGAAATTAAATAGTTTTTGAAGTAAACGGCACTATTATGTTAAATATGACATTGTATTAAATTATGTATTTGAGTATATTAAATATTTTTTCAATACACTACCCTTCAAAAGTAAGTGATTCTAAAAGAAGTCTCTTATGCTCCCTAAATATTATGAGATATTTTTACAATTAAAAATATCTAAATATAATTCACTCCTGTGATGGCAAAGCTGATTTTTCAACATCATTACTCAGTGTCACACGATCCTTGTAGAGCTCATTCTAATTTGGTGCTCAAGAAACAATCCTTATTATGATCAATGTTGAAAACATTGCTTATTTTTGTGGAAACCAGGATTCACTGACGATATTTTATTTCGAATGTATTCGCACAGCAATGATGTGTTTTTCCAATTCACATCCAACACAAAGGCCCTTGTTAGGTCACAGAGAGACAATGATGGCAGTCACACTATACACTTCCTGCACCAGGCCCAACGGCCGGAGCGCTGCTGGTATTCAAATGCACTGCTTCAATTTCATTTCCAAAGAGAGAGAGAAAAAAATGGAAAACTATATCAGCTCAGTGAAGCTGCACACTGCAAGTTCACACAGAAATGAATATTCTCTTTAATTTGTCGGGCTGCGGCGGGTTTTGGAGCCCCCAAGACAATGTTGATGGATGATGTTTTAATGCTGCTGAATGTTATTTTTACCGAACAGGGGAAACGATGAATTTTTACTTCATTGGCAATGATCGTGCCCTACACATAAAAGTGTGGCAGGCGAGCGTCGCCCATGAATAAGCACCTCTCGCAGCAGATGTTACTTCGCTGAAAGCAATTCTTCAGATAAGATTTGCAGAAGATTAATTGTGTACAGCTGTTTCATGGCCCGGTGCAATCTTAATACATTTATGATAAGTTTAAAAGCTCACTAGACGCAGCAGACGCTCCCAAGTGAGACTGCACGGAGAAAGGCGAGCTTTATTCCCACATCTGGATTCATATCCTCCATCATATTCATTATTGCCTTTGTGCCAGCCGACGATGGCAGCACGGCTTATTATTGTGCAAAGTGCAACAGCGCTCGAGTCCTCTACCCGATTCCTTTATCGCCTCTTTCTTTCTCCTCGCCCCATATTTTCTTTTTTTTTTTCTTTTTTTCAAGGGGGCAAATTATTCAAATCTGTGCAAATGAGTTGTTTCCATTTCTCGCCCCTCTGGGTGGAAATTGAAAGTGACCCGGGTTGACCCTCCTCCATTAATCGTGGCAAATTGCAGCAAGTGCACAATCCGGATCATAGTAATGGTACAGGGTCCCCCAATGACTCATTAATGAGGGAGATATGACCCAGCTGGATTCTCTCACTCGCACTAGTTAAGAACAATGGTGGTGTTATGACCCAAACCAGAGGTCTCATGAAGTAGCTTTTCATATTCCGAGGACGAATAATCGCCGTGCTCTGCCTGGTCTGTATGTCAAATGTTCCACGTAAGAAGCCAGTTATTCAAAAGAGGCTTTTGAGGTCTCAGAGTCAAAAGAACCGCGGTGAGAGGATGTGATCTGGCAAATGTTTAACCTGGAAAGATGGCAGATTCCCTGGGGATTGCAGGGATTTTATTTCACCTTGCATAATAAAGACTGGAAAAACTAACTCAAATGTATCGTAATAATGCCATTTTCTGTCTGTCTTCAAACAAATGCAAGCCAAAGCAAACAGCAAAAAAGTGAAAACTGGATTCTACGTTGTACTGCCACATAAATGCACTCATTTCAATAATTATTTCCAATAATGGCAAAATGATTTTATTTCAGCTACTTGCCAAGGCAACAGTTCTTATTTTTGGTTTAACTTGATGTACTCAAACTAAAATAATAAGGCGATGCGCTTGCTTTACTACATTTACTTACTATAGTAATAACGGTAAATTATGCATGCTTACAAATAACTAATCCTAAACCAAACCCTAACCCTAACCATAACTCAATGGTAAGTTCATGTAGTTTATTAATATTTCTCAGAACTTATTTGAGGGAGTACAATGTAAATGCATCATCTTAAAATAGTGTCACTATAAAAACTATATAGATGTATTTAAAAATAATAATAATAATAATAATAATAATAATAAATAAAACTAAAATTAAGATAAAAATATAAAAAAACGAATTCAAAAATAATAATAAAAACTTTAAGTATCTCACAATGATGAAAATAATAAGAAAAAAAATATTAAGAAAAGAAATCAAGAATAAAAAATAAATTAAAATCACACCATCAGAGAAATGCAGACTCCAAAGTAACAGACCATAAAGGTTAAAAATGAGACGGATCTATATATAGTGCACAGCTCTAAGACTAATCAGTCTCGGATAACACTGGTTCTGCCCTGCTGTCCAACACATCTGTGCCATCATCACCCCTCATAACTGTGCTTCATATTATTACTTCCTTGCACATTAAAGTGCAATAAAAGCCGGTTGAGTATTAACTGACAGATACGTCATAAATAACACGGACTAACCTTGAGTAATGTCTCACTTCACGGCAACCTTGTGCATCGAACATGACTTAATATGGTGCAATAAAATGAAACCTTCACTTCATAAATTTGCATGATTTATATGGGAGGTATTAAATTAATTTAACGCTATGAATATGCAACAACATGAAACCGATGTAGCCGCATAATGTTCATTTTTTCCCGATATGATGAGGGGAGGACTTAATTAGTGATTGGTTGCTATTCCCTTCTTTTTGCTCAGGAGGAAAAAATAATTAACTTAATGAACTTAATTACTCGCCTCCACCAATGCAGTTTGCATCTCATTTCACTTGCTGGGGCGAAACTTCATTTTATAAATATGTGGAATTATTCAGTCCAGATGAATGTGACTTACTACGCTTTTATGGTGACCCAAGATGTATGAACAGGAAGCCAGAACACATTCAGCAAGATATTTGTGATGTACATCTGGAGAGGGTACCGAACCATTCTATGCGTCATCGGTGTTAAATGATGATCCAGTTTAGGATGTAAAATGTGTCAGACTGCATCGCCAGCAACCGGCTACCAATAAATTCCCCTTCCTCTATAAATACACACGGCCAGAGGGGCTGTGAGACTCTGCATCCGCCGTCCCTAATTTGACATCATCATTCTGCTCCACCTCCCATCCCACCAGCACACCTTCACTCAGATAACTGTCACATATGAAAAATAGGATGCCTCCTTAGCAAATGCCTCATTCTCTGCAGATTATTTACTTTTAATGGGCGGGGAATGAGAAAAGCACTTAATATGTGGTCACTAAAGATGTGATTTATGGGGTCAGGGGAGCGATAGTGGCACCCTCCGTTTTTACTCTTTTGTTATAAATCTATCAAAGCCCAGGGATTTTTATAACAAATTGTGTTACAAACATTCCTTCTAGAGACAAATCGCTCAACAGAAAATTTGATTACCTATTTCTGTTTCTACTGTTTTGTTGTACAGATAGAATAGACCTGCTTAATACAGGAATTTAGAATGAATGGGCGTCATTTACTGTATTAAAAGGAAATGCTCAGAAATCAAATTTGATATTGAGAGCATGTTATCTCTTTGACATTGGAAAGCAATGACGGAATATTATAAACAACGTTTCCGGCATGCTCTGCCGCTGAATTTTCAGCATCTTATCTATCATATCTTACCTTGTTGTGAGTTCACAGTTTGCATTGAATATGATGCAATGAAAACATTGAGCATTGCGAAATAACAAATACATCAACGCGACCAAATTCGCAGATAAATGACTCCTCTATGCTGGCTCTTTTTAGTGAATCATATACAAAAGCTTAATGTACTCAACTCAGCTTTATTTATATAGCACCATTAAAAACAACAATTGTTGACAATATGTGAAATATAATGTGAAACATAAATTAAAACACAGACCAGACCAGACACAAAACAAATCAGCTACAATTAAAAGCCAAAGGAATTGTTTTTTAATGTGGTGCGAATCACAAAACAAATGAATCTCATGAACTTGTTTTGTGTGAATTCAAAATATTCAGCACAATTAGAGTCCAATTGACTAACAAATGCGATGGTTCTTTTTAGTGAAGTCTGATTACCAAACAAACAAGTTGGTTGGATTAAATAATGAATAGTTCAAATAAATGACCAGTTTTTGAATCAACTTATTTACTGAACCGCAAGTTATGATTATTTTCAAAGATGTTCATATCGAAATGAAGCAAGTTCATGTCAGTACAGTTGCCGACTGATTTTCAACATTGTTAGACAGTTGTGACAGAGTAAATAAATATAACTAAAAGTAGTGAACAGAATTCTGTAGTAGGAAACGCTTGCCATAACCTTAGTACCATTATATGGTATTGCCATTCTGCTCATCAAATGTGTCTGACTGCTTTGAATTTATTCACCTTTCAAATTCTTGGATGATTGACTGTATGAGAATTCATAATTCTATTATTAATATCCTGTATAGCGATAAAAGAAATATTAGCTTATAAATCCTATTTAAAAACAATGAGATGACTTCTATCATTTGTCTTATTTAAATATCAAATGATATCACTTCATGAAATGATTAATTTTCTAGACTTTTCTAAGTGTTAAATAATCACAGCAATTTTACAAAACCTTAATCAAAACTAGAAAAAAGTCATCAATCTTCTTAAAAAGCTCTATAGGGTCATTTGAAATTTAAATTCATTCCCTTTGGATTACGACCCATATTTTAGACGGGAATAATTCATCACAGACAAGGAAGATCTAATTGCATTGTGCCATATCAAAGTTGAAGAGAAGTTCAATTAAATGCATGTTTTGTATCTCCTCCCCAAGTTTAATAGTCACTCGTGAAATCTCACGTTTTCTCCGCATTTCTTGTGCAAAGCCTTGTAAAATTCCCTCTGTGTCCTGATGAGAGTCACTTTAGCAGAAAAGGACAGCTTGTAAACTGACACTCGGATCAAAGCTTTGATCAAGCCGAGGTCTAAATCATCTTTAGACAAGTGCCATCAGACAAGAGGAGGGACCTCAGTGCTTTCAAAAGTCTTATTATTTGTGAGCACAGAGAATATTTGCTTTATCGCTCGTCATAGATTGAATTTCTTCAGGTCTAGTTATAACCTTCATAAAGCCGATCAATTGAAATGCATCAGCGGTTGCTGTGGCCAGTACAGGATCTCTGTGTAGTAAGTAGACTGAGAATGTGATGTGACTAATGTTTGTGTTTAGAAGGTGAAATGGACAGAGTAGCTCATTATTGGGGACTTGAGCCCACTGCCACTTGTTGATGGGCAGGGCGAAGATGAATCACTAGATTATCTCAAGGCCACGCTCTTAGAAGATGAGAAAAAGGGCATTTGCTAGCCCATGTGGCTGCATTCTCATCATCCTTTTAATAACCTGTAATATTGTAGCGGGAGATTTTTCTCACCATGAATGTGATTGATGGCCTTTAACCGTGAAACATCACAGCGGCAAAGTAAATTGACCAAACAGCTAAACATACAAATGATTAAAAAAGGCGGGGGCCCGCTTCAGACCTTTTATTTAAGATCACGCCATTTCCAAGAGCAATTTATAGTCTATTGACTCGAGACAGTTGCTTTTCAGCTGCGGAAATTGTGTTACATTGCAGATGAGATGCTGGCGCTGAAATCACGGGCATTGCAAGAGCAAACATCGCATTAAATATCCAGGAAGGGGAGAGATGATATCTGGCAAAAAGTGTTGTTCGGGTCACGCCGTAGACCATTTTAGCCCCAGCGGCAAACAAAACCAGCACTTGATCCCCGCCTGACCACACCAAGTCAAACATTTAAGCTGATCAGGAGAGAACGAGAACAGCACGTTCCTTCCAAAGCCGATTCAGTCGGGAAAATTTTCAAGTGCCGTTTCTCATTATCTCCCAGCCGCTGACGTCTTGACAGGAGAAGATCCTTCTCTGCCACTCAAGTCTATCAATGTCAGAAGAAAGCTTAGCAACAGACTCATACATTTGGATTAAACAGTCAAAGTCATTATACAGAATGTAATTGACCTTTTAAGATACAGCAGTAATAGCTTTCTTCTCCTCTCGCCTTGTCGGCCTTAAATGGCAGTTTTCTTATGAAGTCCCTGCAGGATTTTCTCTCAAATTAGAATTAGATTTTTCAGCTGTGAATGTCAGTGCACCATGAGAAAAACCATGAATTGTACAAACAATTAGGATTACAAGAAAAATCTCAAATTTTACGGCAGCTTGCTGTGCAGATCTGGTGGTTTACGCCACGCTAGCGCGGCATAAGTGACGTGCTCATGTGGAAAATCAAAAAAGGAGATGCTACTACGACAGCACATTATTTACCTCACCATCGCTTTCAGTGATATTTCGCGCCACAAGCGAGTAGGTTGTCAACATTTAGTATTTCCAAAGACCCTCAAAGACCTCTCTGCAGCAATATTCAGTACGATACTTTAAGTTTTGGGACTCGCGATCGGCAAAGACTCTCTCACCTGTCTGCTATCAAAGCCGAGCCAGTTATTCACCATCTCATCAGCACTTGCCTTTTTTCAATTTCAGGTCCAAGGAAGCTACAGCTCTTTGTACAAGCGGCTGGCGTAATTGAATTTGCCGCAGAAATGGCAGGCTCGAAAATTTCATTTTCTGCGCGTATGAGTGTCGGAGAGGCCCGAGCAGACAGGCGGCCCCTCTCTCTAAACTTATCTCCCCTCTCGCCCATCCTCCCATTATGTTCTGCACTAGACTGAGTTCCACCGCTTGTGTTTTTCTCGCGTTCGCCCTCCCTCAATCCCTCTCTCTGTCTGCAGGGCACGTTATGCTGGCGAGAGACAGACTGGATCCCCCTTCTCTCATCCTTCTCTCTGTCTTTGTCCAAATCCTTGTCCTCTGATAATCTCTGCAAGCAAGGGGGCTTGTCAGAGTGGCAATTCCCCCTAAATGCCTTCCACAAATAATGGTTTTCAGAATGAGCATTAACAGGTTTGATTACACGGAATGGCCCTTTTAATTTACAGCGGGATTCTATTGATCACAGGAGTGCAGATTAAAGCGTTCAATGAAGCCAGTGATGAGGTATTAAGCACCTGAAGCCCCTCAGGGGAGCCGCGAGGAGCAGGAGGCAGGCGAGCGGCCCGGGCTGTGTACAGTTATTCCCCTGTAATGAAGTGCCTCTATGCGGCGGCATGAAGCACGGGCGGGAAAAATAGATTGGAGATGATGAGCTCTTCAAAGTCATTTCTCGCTCTCTCATTCCGACGCATGCTCCCATCCTCCCATGCCACTCCTTCGGCGAATGCCCCGGATTTACTCAGCTGGACCAATGCAAGTTTTATGACCTTATTGCTTTTTTACCATGGTAATAGTTTTGAATCAATTTATCAATCTGCAGGAACCATCAGGCATGTTGACCTCAAAGATCAAGTCCAGGTCATTCCATCAATTCACTGAGGAGGACCGAGATGGAAAGTGAAAAAAGGTGAAAAAAAAAAATCTCTTCCCCTCCCACAAGCACAGTCTGCTATAAAAGAAGGTGTTCGGAAAACAAGCTACTCTCATCTCTGACCTGCGATGAAGAAAAACCTCTAATTGTGGTTTAATTGGAGAAACACACCATAAAATGTTGTTATGCGTGAGTTTAGCGAGGAATGGGCCCTTTATGTCTTTGAATTATTAATGTAATCCTCGCTGCGCGCACTTTCATGAGCCACTTATTTTAAAAACATTTTCCAGTGTGTTTGGTCATTTTTCGAGGCTGTGTTAGTCCTTAGAAGATTTATTCTCTCCATTTGAAAGTCTTTTAATTTGGTAATATTCCCTTGGTGTCCTTTGTTTGGCTTGAACAAATGCCAATTAATGTTCCATTTCCCAAGTCAAATGGGATCTGAGTTCCCTAATGCAATTCAATTGAATTATCTGAACTGGCTACTGTACACCGAGTAATGGTAATGCAATAATGTGATAATGACAAAATAGCTTTTAAGACCTGCCTTTCAAAACGAGCTGCATTTATCAGTAATTACAAAAGCATGCATTGTTAAAGTCCTGTTTTTAAATCACATTTCATAAATATAATTTTATTCTCTCTGATCATTTTAATATACAGATAATTAGGTTTAATCATTCAGAACTGGTTCCATTAAAAATAAAACAAGGACCAAAAGGGCTCTCACACGTGCATACTTTTGCTAATGCAGACGGAGATGCTTACTGAGAGAATATGTACGGAGATCCTCTGACAGAGTTTGACAGGCTACTTAATTAACAGCGTCGCAATAATGCGACTGAATCCACGGCGCGAAACAGACAGTGTGAGTTTCTTTTTAGTGAATCAAAAACATACAGCGCAAACAGGCTGGTCTGATTCCTGAATAAATTATTCTAATGAGTTGGTTCTTTAAAGAATGGATAGAAACCACATACAGTGTTACCAGTGGAGTCCGACTCCAGAATGAATGACTCTAATGAGTCGGGTCTTTTTAGTGATCAAACAAACCGCTCACCCAAAGAATGACTCAGATGACAAAATACACAGAACTAAGTTTAAATTTTTTTATTAAAAACTGATCCCATTATTTGGCAATGCATGGAAGCTTGTTTCTGCTACTGAATAAAAAAAACCCCTCGCAATTATGAGTTATAAAATCAGAATTGCATGATATAAAGTCGCAATTCTGACTTTATTTCTTGGAATTGGGAGTTTATATCACCGCAATTGTGAGTTAATATTCCGACATTTTAACTCGCAATTGCGAGGTGGAAAAAAGTCGCAATTATCTTTTTACATTTTTATCTGGTAGCGGAAACAGGCATTTGAATTTACCAAATATTTCTTTCCCTAAAAGAAACGTTAATGGATCCATTAAAGAACTAGAATTGTTAAGAGTTGTTAAAGTCTTTAAGATTCCCAACCCTAGATAATTTATACTATATAAAAGACTGGAGGATTATATCACAAAGAATGACATATCGTACTACATTTGTTTGCACACACACAAACAGCATCTTCAGTTTCATTCCTCATATTTCTATAGCTGAGCCATGTGAAGAAATTGTCCATTGTGAGGATTTACCCCTCACTGTCTCCCGTGGCCTTTTCTCCTTCTCCACAATAGGGCAATAAGTCTCTATGAGCCCCAGCAAATCAGATCCTAATGAGCCTCTTTAAGGCTGTTTGAATTTCTAATGAATAACTCAGTGCACAAAAATAAACACGTTGCTATTGATCATGCCATAAAGATTTACACTAATCTAATAACTGTGGTCAGTATTTGGCTGATGTCTACGAGCTCTGTGTTTTATCCATGGGGAGCTGTTGTCTCTGCCCTGTTATTACTGTACGGATCATCTGACTAGATCAAACCCCAGATTTGATATTCAAAACCTCTCTCTACATGAAACGGCCTCAGTGGAATATTTATTTGCCGTCAGTATGTTCCATTAGCCAGTGCTGGGAAAAGTGGGATCCACTGAATGGGGTTGGAAAACTGTGTGTGTGTGTGTGTGTGTGTGCGTCATACATGCATATTTTTGGAGTTTACCTCGCTTGAGTATATCCGTGTTTCTTTAGTGAGAGAAAATAAATGATAAGTCTTGATAATTAAACAAATACCTTGTTTGGGGTCAGTCAGTACCTGATGGAATGCAAAAGAAGGCACGGTGAGATTCTGACAGTACTTTCCCTATAGAAATATACATTAGAGTATTTCTCTTGGCGGAGATTCAAGACAAGATGTGAACAAAAATAAAGGAAATTGTTATTCAGTAGGTGTGTTGCAGCAAAAGAATCTTTTAGTGCCATTTTCCCTTCATGTATTTACATGTAAGGATAAAATTTTAATGAAAAAAGGTTAGAGATTTACTAGAATGACTATTATAACTTCTGCATGGTCATTCACAAAGAATATCCTCATATATGGAATCCTCCTGCATGCACTGAATTCTATTGCTGGAACCAGAATTAGTTTCGTTTAGTTAGTTTATAACAAAAGTTATGTTCAACTGAGAGCTTTTAAAGGCCAATTCACACTCCACCGACAGACATAAACCGACACAGACAATCACCAGATTACAGTACAGTACACAAATTAAGATATTTTTGCAGAAATCCAAGTTTTTTTTAATCCTCCATAGAAAGCAATGAAATTACCACATCCAAGGTCCAGAAAAATAGTAAAAACATTGTTAAAATAGTCCACTTCACTACAGTGGTTCAACCTTAATGTCATGAAGCGACGAGAATACTTTTTCTGCGCAAAAACAAAACAAAAATAAAGGCTTTATTCAACAAATTCATCTCTCCCCTTTTGCGCACAAAAAGTATTTTCGTCGCTTTGTAACACTAAGCTTGAACCACTGCAGTCACACTGACGATTTTAACGATGTCTTTAGTACTTTTCTGGACCTTGAATTACGTTGCTTTCTATAGGGGATAAAAAACCTCTTGGATTTCATCAGAAATATCTTAATGTGTGTTCCAAAGGTTTGGAAGGAGTAATTAATGACAGAAATTTCTTTTTTGGTTGAACTAACCCTTTAAGAAAACAACAAACAAGAAAATATATATATTTTTTTAAATATAACTTTAAAAATAAACCAAACACTGCTTAACACAAATTTGCCTGAAATAATGTCTTATAATTAATTTATTACGTACTCATATTTCAACTACCTTGCATGTCACCCTTTATATGAAGAATGTATTTAGATAAATGTTAAAGTAAATGATTGCAATTATGGGCAAGTTCCGTGACTGTTCATCGGATGGTGCTTTACGGTAGTTTTTAACTTTTCCCTGAGCAGCAGTGCTGCCTCATCCCTGGGGTGCGGGATGACGATGGGTGTTTAGGGCCTGCTGTAATGAATATTTAAAATCTATCTTACATGCAACTATGTCAAGGGCACTCAGTGAAATACAGTTTTAGAGCCACTCATGGAACCATTAGAGGCGACTACTGTGTCAATGCTCTCTGTTCTCTTCACTCTATGAGAATGGGTTTGTTTGCTTGCTAAATAACAACCAAAGCTAATCTAAAATTGCATTTAGATCTACACAAATCCGCAAAGGAATTACATTCAAATCGGGAATAAATTCACAGTCAGGGATCTCCGAAACATCAGATCAGCTCCGGCAGTGCCTCCATGTTTACTGTGATGCATTCCGAATTCCATAGGTGGAAAATCAATCTCTCGGTGTGATGGCTGTGCACTGATGCTCTTTTAAAGCACAGGGAGTTTGTGTACTCTGATAGAGAGGTCAGTGTGATGGGCACTATATTCAGCGAATCCAGAGACCTCTTACTGCCCTGACCTACAGCATTCCCAGAAAGAGGTTCAGTGTACAATGACTATTATTAGACTAATACGGCTATCTCTCTCCCCTTAGAGGTCAGCATTAAATTGAGCATTAAGCAAATAGCTAATGGAATTTAGAGGTATAATAATACAGGGATATGGTGAGACAATTCTATTAACAAGATATAAATCATGTTGAGTGTGAGGTAAGTGTTTTTTAATTGATTGATGGAAAAGACGATCCATTGGTTTTCTGAAGACTAACAGCCATTTACCGTTTCCTCCGCAGTAAAAGAGGCAAAAAAGGAAAGATAAGGAAATTACTCTGTGCAAGGGGATAAATTATTCAGAGAAGATAATCATTTTGTGCTGACATTACTAATGTGAAGAAGCATTTAATCTCCACTCTGTTGGGACAGAGGACTTTGGGTGAATGTTTTTATAAAGATTAAAGCTGTCTCTCCCAGATGGTCTATGCTTACTTCAGTTTACCTGTGTTAAAAATCAAAAGACCACACTGGATGTAGTGGGAACATGACAGAAGTGTGTAAAAATCATTGAGAGCTACAACTCAATATAAATATAGAACAAACAAACAAACAAAATACTATTTTAAATTCAGAAAAGAGGAGAAAAAAAGAGATGGTTTACAATAAATATTAAAAAATGTTTATATAAAAAATATAATTTTTAATTATTAGTAGTAGTAGTATCGTAGTAGAAGATTATTCTATATTATTTGATATAGAATTAAAAATATATTTCAAATAATTAAAAAAAAAAATTCATTTTAGAAGTGGACCAAAATGTTAGAAGCTGACTAAAAAAACTTATTGCACTGCCACAACAAGGAAAAAAGTGTAAAGATTGTTTACATTATAAAAAAAGATTTACAATATATATATATACAATAATTAAAACAATCATTTTTTTAAAATTAACAAAAGTAATAATTTCATATAAAAAATAAAAAACTGTATAATAATAATAATTTAATATATTTACTTTGAATTAGGCTATAAATGGATGACTTTTATTTTGGCATCACCTGACTACCATCTTTTTTCTGTAACCAAAGAAAGAAAACCCATCAAAATCTGCCCACACAAAAGTAAAGTTTGGAGAGCAAAGTGACCCCATGTCAGGACGAACACTCACTTATCCGTTTTGAGAAATGGCCAATATGTTCTGCCCAATATTAACTGAAGAAACGAGAGATTTCTCTGTCCTAGGTGTAAACATCCTGTATCTCCTGAATCAACAGATGTCTCCATCTGCCCTCGGCGTCCTCCGATCGCTCATACGCGCTCGCATGTGTACGCAAATCCCCTCACAGTATACACACACATTGATCTGGACATAGATCCGTCGTGTCAGGATGATGTACATTATTTACAAGTGGTTGTTCTCCTCCTGTGCTATTTTTCCCTCACCTCTCCTCAGGGGGCAAATTAGAGGGAAGGAAAAAAGAAGGAAGCTCTCCGATAGCCATCTAGCTTGAGAAATTATGAGTGTTACAAAATAAAATGACAAACGGAGCCCGCTATACTGGAAGTTAACAAGGCACTGATCAGCTAGGACCAACGTTATCTTCTCTTCATGTTTATTGCAGTGAGGGGCTGTTATTGCCCCTGCTCTGACATTGATCGACAGCTTCTATTAAGCGTCCTTCCCCGAGCAGCTGCCAGAAGCAGATACATTAAATAAAACAGTTATTGCTTTTCATTGGCTGCGCTGTAAAATATTGCCGCTAAATAGCTCCTGCCATCAGATGCGGTTCGCAACAAGGTTTTAATTTGAGAGACTGCACATAACGCAGGCGCAATTGACACCAGCCTTTGTTTCCTCGCCGTAATGATTGTGTACATATAGTTGAATTGATGGTCTGTCGCCTTTGTTCGGCTTTAATGTGTGGCCTGCTTGTCAGGCGGAGACCGATGCCTGAACACGGATTTTTTATCTCTCCTTGTCCCTCTGCGTCTGATGTTTCCTCCCTTTCCCTTGTGTATGTCCCTTATCAGGGAGCTGGTGCGCTGCCGCAGCCTTAAGCTCTTGTCTAGTGACAAGATAAGGCGCTTTTTTCTGGTAGGAGACAACAAAAGCGCGGGCCGTTACAACTCTTTCTGTGCGCGGGCAATCTATATACATGCCCAAGATGAATTATGGACGTGAAATGGGCTTCAGATGTTTGTGTAACACAGATTTATTTGAATCCGGATCCCCCTCCCACCACCTATCCAATGTTATCGTAGGGACGGCAGGGCAGCTGCGCTCTGAACGTGGATGTCATGTCCCTGTTTTGTGCGCTGCATATTAAAAGCTTTATGGAAGCAATTAAATGCATGCTTAATGGCGAGGAGTTGGCAGAATGAATGTACAATTGAATTAGCAGTTATGATGGGGCACAATCCAAGACAAAGTAAATGGAATTACCTCACACATTTCTCTCGTCCCCATCAGGTTTGGCAGCATGACACCACTTAATTACCCCTTTGTCACATATATTCTCTCATTGATCTAATTTTCACACAGCCTGTTTGGAGGCCGAAAGCAAGTGCTCTGGATTTCCACTGATATTCTCCATGGATTTTTTGGGGGATGCGATATATTGGCGCTGACTCATCCCAATAATAATTAGCCCGCTAAGTGGCTTCAGCAGAAAGAGAGGAAGATCAAAACAGGTTGACCAAATTCAATTATGTGGATACTCTCACATAGGCCTGTCTGATCACACATGCAGCAGCTGTTCTGTGTTTGCTGTGTGTCACAAACCCGCCATCGTTACATCTTTAGGGTAATGGCGAGAGACAGAAAACTTTTTATGTGTTTTGGCCATTCATTTACACAATCATGGCATTTTGGGGGCCTGAAAATTGACATTTTTGAAAATGAGACCTTATAGTCTCCGTGTAAACTATAAAAATGCGAATTTGTGAAAACGGTGATGATGTGTTCGGTCTGTAGGCATGCTGTGGATCTTTACAAAGTGACGTCGCCATCTACTGGCCTGGCATGTATAATACAGAGTTTTTAGTTGTTTCTGCAGATCCGGAAAAACTTTTCCGTTTTTAGTATATCGTTGTCGTGTAAACAGTCCCACAGCTGAAAATGAAAATATCAAGATTTATTCACATAATCTACAATGTGATAAAAAAAAAAAAACAACAAAAATACTGTGCGAATTGTACAGAGCCCCGCACATGACATGATAAAAGTGATTTGTGCACACGGTTTACTTAATTGTTCCCTCAATTTGCTAAATCGTGAACAAGATTCACTACCTCGTTCCTTCAATTTATAAATAGTGCACGATTTACTAATTTGCTCCCTCGATTTGCTAAATTGTGTGCACAATTTACAATTTCATTCCCTCAATTTTCTAAATCGTGTTTAAAAAAAAAATAGTGCACATGATTTAGCAAATCGAGGGAACGAATTAGTAATTCGTGCACACGATTTAGCCAACTATTTTATTCCTATTTATTTAGTCATGTGCGGAGCACCGTAAAATCGTAAACCTCACTGATCGTTTTGTATGGTTTTTTTTTCTTTCCAAAAAATTGCAATAGAAAAATTGTCATTTCTACGTAGCCCAGCACAATTCATTCCCTCTATTTACTAAATTGTGCGCACGATTAACTAACTCGTTCCCTCGATTTACTAAATCGTGCACACAATTTAGTAAATAGAGGGAATGAATTATTAAATCGTGTGCACAATTTAGCCAACTATTTTTTTCCTGCATGTCATGCGCAGGTCTCCATACATTTCTCCCCATACTGGTAACTATGGTAAACGGGAAGTGTTCAGAAAACATTTAACAAAACAATACATTGAATTTATCAATGAAATTTTTTAATTTATTATCAACGTTCTAAACAGCTGTGAAAAGTTGTGGAAACTTTATGTTAACGTTAAAGTTTATAAGAGAACATTTGAAATAGATTTTTTTTGTAACATTAAAAATGTCTGTTAGATTTGATGAATAAAAGTATCAACTTCTTAAAAATATATATATGAGCGATACAAACTGCACAAATGTAATACTTGATGGAACGAACTCCGAAGTTTATAAATGAGAGGAAGATGTTGTCACAAGCAGGTGTCATTTGTCCACCAGTGGTCACCCTGAGATGAGGAAGAGTATTGAAATCATGCATCATAGCAGCTCACCTCTGTCAAGCCACAGACAGTGAAAAGTGCTGCATTCATACTCTCCTTCAACATTCTGTTAAAAAAACAGTAATATAAAACTGTTACTAAAAGTCTGATGTATCTCATCTAAAGTAAATATTAAAAAAATTGGGCTTGTGGCAGCATCCTGGACAGTGAGATTCTTTTCTGAATCTGGATTTTTTTTTTTTTTTACAAAAATTGATAAAAACAGAACAGATTATAGAAGTGTGATATTTTGATTTTTATGCGGTGGTCAAAATATATATCTTTAATATGTTAATATATTTTGAGCGTACACCCGAATGAGACCCGGAAGTATGACGGTGTCAGCCTCCTCCCTTGATGATTCTCAAGCCCGGTCATCCCACAGAGAATAGACTGCTGCTGAATATGACGTCCTTGCAGATTAAGTGGTCACTTGTTCAACTTTCGCCATTAACCTGAGTGCACCGGGCAGTTTGCACTCCCCGCTGGGCTGCATTGGCACATTTATTGTCTGGGGACAGACTAATGGATCCCAGTTAAGGTGTGTTAACAATTTTTCTATCGATTAATGAAGGGAAATCATAGCCAGACGAACTTAGCCCACAAGATTTAGTGGCTTTTAAGGTAGTAGGGACGAATATAATGCTTTAGAAAGAGCTACTGTACATTATATATAAGACACCTGCTACATTAAGTTACATTAAGGTTTAATACGTCTTCATTACTGGCAGGGCGCCCAACCCCTTCAAGGTTGAAATAGAGATCCACCTTTCATTATGCCACTTCTCATTGCTCTGCCGAGAGATATCAAATAATAATGGAACTATTGAGACAGTTCTGCTCGAGCTGTTAATGCTAATCGATGTATTAAATATTGAGCATTTCCATAGCAGAACTTTGAACAGCTGCCACGCCGTTCGCCCAAGATGATTCAGGATGCTGCCACGGGCCTTACTTTTCATTTTTGCTTAATTAAACAAAGTAGACCATGATAACAGCCCTATGACCTCTGAACTATGACCTCTGGTGAACGAAACCACATACTCGCGATTTATCATACGTCTAGAGGATATTAAACTCAAATGCTTTGGTTTATACAGTGTACGCCTGCTTTAGTTCGCAACGAAAATTGTAGATAGCAAAAATCATAATATTCATCAGAAAAGGCTGTCCAAGATGCAGACCACGACAAACTTTGGGGTGGATCAGAAACTTTTTTGAAAGAAGGCTCTTATGCTCACCAAAGTGAAAACAGTAATATTCTGAAATATAATTACACATTTAAATAATTGATTTCTCTATTGATAAGGCGTACTAATAATATATTTTAAGATGTCATTTCGTCCTGTGATGCAAAACTGAATAGCCAGCATCATTACTCCAGTCCTCAGTGTCACATGATCCTTCAGAAATCATTCTAATATGCTGATTTGGTGCTCAAGTAACATTTCTCATTATTATCAGTTGCAGTGTTTTTGCAGAAACTGTAATGCATTTTTTCAGGATTCTTTAATGAATATAAACTTTAAACAAACAGCAAGTTTTTTGTTACAATGTAAATGTCTTTATTGTTACTTTTGATCAACTGATTGCATCCTTTCTGAATAAAAGTATTAATTTCTTTAAAAAAAAAAAATTGTACTGACCCCAAACTTTTCAATGGTTTAGTGTACTTCACTATTAATATATTAATTTCTGGTATGATATCATGCAGCTTTGTCAGTCTTATCCCACACAATCTCTTCTCCACTTCCTCCATTTACATAAATGCACAAACACATGACAAACGTCAAACAAACACTCAGTAGGCGCACTCTGAACGCAAAGATCCCACGGCGGAGCTTAAACAGAGCCTCGAGGCCGACCGTGAGCAGGGGTGGCCATGTTAGATTCCTGCGTGCCGCACACGACGCAGCTCAAATAAACCCAGCACAGTGAGCCGGGGTCAGGCTGCCTCTGCTCAGGGATGCACTGCAGTGCCAGTTGTATAGAAAGAAAACAGGGTACCCAGCAGGACGTCCCGCACAGGGCCCAGCCAGCCAGATATTCAAGCCCGCTCCCTATTTCTCTTTCCTTCGGAGTGTCCAAAGTGTTAGTCATGTTTGCCTTGCTGCTCTTTGATGAGAGTAAATATCTTTTGCTCTCAGACACTTTGATTCTGTCAAAAAAGCAGCAAATCAACAATTTTCAGTCCAAAAGAATGTAACGCT
Source organism: Opsariichthys bidens (assembly GCA_037194245.1). Lineage (NCBI taxonomy): Eukaryota > Metazoa > Chordata > Actinopteri > Cypriniformes > Xenocyprididae > Opsariichthys > Opsariichthys bidens. Next base: position 9,601,579 of record CM074294.1, read on the forward strand.
CTAGTCAAAGACTGAGATTTCACTCAACACAGCCCCTAAAGAGTAGGAATGCACAATATAATGGGTGCTACATCAGTCACTGGCTTTTATTGTTGGCCGTTATTCGATATTTAATTGTGAAAGCTCTACTATTTCCCCTTTTTTCAAATTTAGATGACCCTTTTGCCATCATCAAACACTCATGTAAAGTTAAACTTAAATAAACCTAATCATTTAATAACCGTGTTAAACGTAATCTTTAGCAAATTTAAAATATATATACATTTTCACTGTAATGTTGTGATGCCTAAATAAAAAAAGGTTTTAGTGTTTATTTTATTTAGTGAAAATATTAAAATATTAAACAAATATTTTATAATATATAAAATATTGCATATAATATTTCATAATACACATATCATAATTCACATTGGCCAAAATATGAAAATAATTATCTGCTTACCTGTAATGGCCATAATTTAAATAAACTTTACTATAAGGTTCATTAGTTAAACATTAGTTAATGTATTAACTAACATGAACTAACCATGAGCAATACATTTGTTACAGTATTTATTAACGTTATTAATGAAAATACAGTTGTTCATAAGTTCATGTTAGTTCAAAATGCATTAACTCATGTTAACAAGATTTTAATAACGTATTAGTAAATGTTGAAAAAATACTGTATAAGTGCAGGTCATTATTAGTTCATGTTAACTAATGTTGTTAACCAGTGAACCTTATTGTAAAGTATTACCGTGGCAATGGTGCAAGAGAACTGCCATTTTATAATATTTTTAATAACATTTTAAGTTTTACAGCTTTTAACCAATAAGATAAGGTTAATTGTGACACTTTGTTGCACTCACCTCAAAGGCAAAAAATGTTCCAATTAACCTGAATTCACACACATAAGAGCTTTTCACACTTGTTGACAGAGTTAACCCTGGGTCATTCTAAACCCATGGTAAACGAAATCCTGGTTTATATTTATTCAGGTTTCACACTGCTCATACTATTCCCGTGGTTAAAAGATAATCTGGGTATTCACAAGCTACTGTTTCACAATGCATATTCCTAAACCCCAGGTTACAGTCCTTATCTGTATATGTGAGGTGTCAAATGTCACTGACCCGAAAAACGCAGCACACTGTTCATATAAAGGCTCTAGCATTACGCGTCCTTATAAATAGCTTAAACTGTATAAACAGCTTAAACTGACTGTAACATCAAGTTTTTTTTCTGAGTGAACTTTTTAAACTATAAAGGTAAGAACGATAGTCTATTCTTCACTCCAATTGTCGCATTTACCATCGCAGTTCGACATTTTTTCTATCTGTGTGTGTATGTATATATATATATATATATATGTATGTATGTATAAATTGTAAACCTGATTTTATGAAACACTTTTTTTAAAGAACAAGACTGCTGACAAAAAAATGCACTTATTAAAATTTCTTGTTCTGTGGCACATTTGCAATCTGTGCCACTGTGGAATTGTTGCCAATATCTTGTACTGGGCAGATGGGTGAGACAGCAAGATGGATCAGATGCCTCATAAATTTCTGTTCGCCACCAAAACTGAGGAGAGATACAGCTATGTGCGCTTTATTGCCTGGGCACAGGGTGGCCCTGCCAAGTGCAACAGTTTAAGCTGTTTATACAAACGATTCTTGATTCAGCACAGTGAGTGTAACTGATTCATATCCCATCTTTTCCATGAGTGCCGTTTTCTATACCTAAAAAAATGTTTATCACAGTGCATAACCATATAGTTCAGTGTCATAAGTGGCTTTTATGTTCACTAAATATTGTTTTCACTGTATTCTCATAATTTCCACTCTATTATACTGCCTCAAAAACCACATTCTTTTCTCTAGCTGCTATAAACAGCAATTGAGTCGTAATGCTTAAAATAGCTGCAGTTCAAGGTGAAATTTGAATGTTTGTATTTCTGTGTCATTTATGTACATAAATGGTTGATAGAGTCCTGGAGTTTTATATGGCAAACAGATGTCGGGCAGAGCACAGAGCATTTTGTAGCACCTGCTTGAGTAAACAGAGGCCTGCTAAAGCCTGGAGCTCGCCTGTTTTCTTTCCATAGACACCTCGCTGCATCCATGCCCCTCCCCTCCACCCTTTGCAACTATATGTCAGTCAATTGTTTAAATTATTATATAAATTAAATGTAACGATGATAGGACAAAATAACATATTGCTTCATACTAAGAAAAAAGATTTAATTTTATTTTTAAGGTAAAAATTTACAGTGAAATGTCTTAAATGTCTCTAGGTTTCAATTGTAATTGAATTAATTTAATATATTTTTAGTGTCCAGAAGTGGACTTTTTTTTGAAGTTGCTGTATAAAATGTAGGTGAGGTGACCAATTCAACACTTTATCTAGTTACATTGTAGTGTTGTTTTTTAAGGGACATTTGGCAAAAGCACTTAAAGTGTATCTCCTGCAAGCAGACATCTGCCTGATCACTGCTTTAATCTGTGTCCTCCTTTACCACAATTGACTTGTCATGTATTTCACAGCTAATTAGGCCTTTACAAATGAGGCCAATGCTTACTGATAAGGACGCTGCTAAATTGACCGTAAATGCTACCATTCAATCAGACACAATGACCACCCCTCCAGCAATAATCAGGATTAATTAATGCTGCTGTATTGTGCACAGACGCAGTGGGAAAACAGCAGCTTTGACGACAGCACTATAAAATTGTGAAGTCAAAGGTGAGTATTCATTTAGAAAGGCTTTCTTTGTCTTTTCAGGATATTCACTTGCATATCTAATGCATTTAGTTGTCGGAACATGCAATTAGACAAGAAACAAGTATTTTCTGCTTCTCCTTGTGTTAGAATTCAGCTCGCTTCTCATAGCATGCTGGTAGAGTATTGGGGTCCGTCTGAATGCCCCTAACTGTCTATTCCCTTTAGTACTCGCCTCACAATCTGCTTTGAGTACATAGGCACCAAGATTACTTGTGGGTCCGCTATTTTGGGGGGGAGGGATTAAGATCCCTTCTTTTTAAATCGAGTTAAGCTCTTGCACACCATCCGAGGACAGTCGGGCGAGATGGTGAGGAATCTCTCCAGAGGGAACAGGCCCAGCTCCTCCGTAGCCCCTCATCACAGCGTTTGTCTCCGTGAATTGTTAGGACGCGGCACTGATGTCTACCTGGCAGTGCTGCCAGACAGAAATGGCCATCTTAGCCCTAACGTCATCAGTTCAGCCTGGCGGCTTTAATTCAACAGTTATCAGGTGATTATTTGTATTGTTCTTCCTCTTAAACAACTGACTGTGTATATTTCAGGCTTATAGTGGATGACAGCAAAGGAGTGCAGATATGTTAGTTTAATAGGTAAACATGTAGTAGAAATCGAGATTTAAAGTCATTAGCTAGTGACTTCTTCTGCTGTCTCTGTCATATCTTTTCTTGGATATTTCAGTACATTATTTTCCATTGTACTGCAATGGATTGCACTTTTAAAATTGCAGCCCTGAAAATGGGGGTCAAACGCATGAAACAATATTAGTAAGTTTTGTGCCATTAAATAAATCCTCCAAATGGAGCAAAATATGTTTACCTATGGCCAATCAAAACAAAATGGACTGAGAATCGAGAAAGGGCTCAGTCAGCAATTCACAAAGATAGCCATTATCCATGTCCTCCTCCTCCTCTTCCTCCTCTGGAACAATGAAATCACTATTAACAACAGGTTTGGAGATGCTCTGACCCAGTCGTCTAGCCATCACACTTTGGACCTTGTCAAACTCGCTCCAATCCTTATGCTTGCCCACTTTTATTGCTTCTAACACATCAACCTACCGAACAAAATTCACTTGCTAGCTAATATATCCCACCCACAAACAGGTGCCGCGATGAAGAGATAATCAGTGTTATTCACTTCATACAATGTCAGTGGTCATAATGTTATGCCTGATCAGGGAATATATATTATAATTTTGCGCTGTTACAGTGCTGTCAATCAATTAAAAAAATAATATAGAAACAACTTGATGACAGTATATTTTAAATATTTGTTTAATGGCATCTTTTCATGAATGAAGGCCTTTAACACTGATAGTAATACTGGTACTAATGTTTCATGAGAAAGATTTTTTTTTTTTCAACATTACAGTATAACTGAAAGCTATCAGTTTCCACATTTATCAGGCTTTAAAGAACTTAAAAAACAATCTTCACATAAACCCATTATAATAAACGTCATTTAACTATGGCCTTTCTACCTGTCTAACAGGTAGGAAATATACTGAAATTGAATAAAGTTATCATACACTTTACAGTCTTCACTGCATAAATTATAAATTGATATTTCTCAATTAATTCTTATTAAATGAACAATTATTATATTATTATATTATATTATATCTTATTAAATTTTTCTGTTACCATTGTTCTTTGATTACCATTAATGACAGACATCAAAAAACTGGTTTATTAGGTTGCTGTGACTTTAAGACATGTGCCACACAGAGATGACATTCATAGACAGCACATTCTCGTTTGGCACTTGAATGGTTTAAAAGCATGATAATATTATGTAACGCTAAATTATGGCAAAAAAAAAATGGATGCTGCATTAATTGCATTAAATATTTTTAAAATGAATATATATATATATATATATATATATATATATATATATATATATATATATATATATATATATATATATACACGATTGTATCTCACATTGTATCTCTGTTCTGGAAATATTTCTATGTTCGATCAAAAACATTATAGTCAGTCCAAACAATTCCAATCAACTAAGATGCCCTAAAACCATGTTTAAACACAACACAATATCTCTTAATGTCTCTGTTGATGACAATAAAAAATATCACTGTAAAATCAGATTGAATCCTATTCCTAATCTCATTCTCTAACTATAGAGGGATTAGCTATTGTTTTTGCTCTGTTTTCAAGTGGGAATGACAAATTAAGTGATCCTTTCCCTTCCCTCCCCCACCATGTTCTTTTTCTGTCAGCGGCTTCGTCCTTCATTCCTCCGGTGACAGGGAGTGGTGAAGGACGTCTTGACTAGCTGACACTGCAGTTCCGTCTGCTTCTGGTCTGCCTGCTGCCAAGAGAGCTCACACTGCCTTGCAGGCACTTGATGAAGAAAAGGAATCGATGGAGTGAAGAATGATGAAGAAATGAAAGTGGGAGACAGACAAGCTGCAAAAACGAGTGTGGCACTTTTGCTGTGACAAAAACCACTAATTAGGCAGAAAGGAAGACGGTAATAGGTTGTTCTATTTTAAGTGTTTTTCATTATAAAAATAACCAGAAAAATAAGAACATACTAAATAAATTGTAGTATGCTACAATTCTAAAACTGTGTGGTACACTAAAATGATGAATAAATACATTTAATATTTAGAGAACAAATGCAATATCTTTCTTCTGGGTGAAAAATAATAAACATATGGAAAGAGACACAAATTGTTTAATATGACTGGTTTGGCACAATCGATAGAACTCAAAATTTTGTTTTCTTCATGATTAACGATCTGAATCTGCCCATTAGGATTATTCTGCTAACTGTATAAGCAAAAGCACAATGGACTTTGTAAAGCATCACAATTTAGGTATTAGTCATTAGATATTACATTTGCTTAATGGAGGATAATAGGATCATATCCATCTCAACTAGGGCAGTAAATATGGCATTTTAATGTTTACTGCACTGCTTGGATTTTTGGATTATTTGAGTGGTGCTACAATTCATATAACATGACTGGTTATTCTGATGGTCCACGTCAACAATCATTACTGCAATTATCCCGTGATGCAGTTGGAAAATGACTGATGAATGAACAGAGGTTTTGGCTGCTTTTTTGCCACTCACCAGGCAAACGTGGCATATTCATCTTCATTTTGTGGGATACTCCGTCCCTGAGCAAACCAGATCTGCAGGTGAATGCCAGTAACTCTAAGCAAACACAAAATATTACCCTCAGCATCTATCTATTTCACAGACGTTTTCAACGTACCGCCGCAAAAGTTACTCACTTTAGGCCATTTCAAAATTTAGTTTAAAAACCGAGAAATGGCCTGTGTGAAGGATTGGGTAAATCTCAGCCCTATTTAAAGCTGGGTGATGCTTTTGAGTTAATAACACTCACTTTTTATTCATATTCTAAGAAAAAATATATTAGATTTAAATGAGATTTAGGGAGATTTTTACCTGACGTGCACATGGCTCAGAAGTGAAAGGGATCTGAATGTAATCTGCACACTCATTTCCCATAAATGTCTTTATGAATACTTTGCACATCGAATATTTAATGCAAGCGGTAAGATGTCATACCGCACCAATACACATGATCAAAAGATGGGACAAAATGACCCTGCTACACGGATTCCTCTATTTCCTGCACAATTGATTTATTTCACATTATTAATGAACTTTGCTGCAGCTCCACTTGTCAGGGCTGCTGTGCAGAGGTCAATAACCAGAGGAAACTTGATGTTAGTAGATCCAGCTTAAGTGATTCTGTCGTGCTAACGATTCAATATATCAGGACAAATGTCAGGTGCTTTTAATATGTTGATTCACCGCCTCTAATCTGCATAAGCGCAGTGCTCGAGGAGATCCAGAACCCCGCCGAGCCGTGAGATTTATAATGCCTAGCTGAAATTCCTCCTGCTTTCAGTAAATATTTGAGGTTGTAGGTAGAGGTGGCCAAACAGCAGAAGAATTTAAAACATTTTTCCTATTGGTCTAGTGGAATAACATTCAGGATTAGTGCGGTATATTTGTTCATTTTCATTCATTATGATACCTGAAGAAATTTCCACTCTGACTGTAAGAAAAAAAATATTGTGAACATATACTACGACAAAATGATTTTTTGAGGGATTAATGCAATGCCTGCAAAAATAAATTAATAAAATGCAAAAACTTACTGAGTGCTCCTGTTTGCGTGCATGGTAATGCAACACTGTTTGCTAACTGCCACAACAGGAAAAAGCGCAGAAGAACAGCCGATCTATGCGTGTTTACGTGTAATCTCTCAACCAGTGTTTCAAAAACAGTAAAACAGTTTGAGACTACTCACATAGCATTACATTAGTTCACTAGAGACATGAAGGGGAGCATTTCACTAAATATACACACAATATTAACTTTTATATTTTTGTTATAATTACTTTACCTGTTAGTAATGACTTAATTATTTAATTTACATTTAAATAAATTTGTCATGAAAAAGTTATTTTTACTTTATTTACAGTTACACAGCAACTGTGTAAATGACCATTAATTGGAGTTGAAATATAATTGAAAAATAAAAGTATAATTAGATTTAGAAGTTAATGTAAAACCTGTCTTAAGTGCATGTTTTTATTATTTGCCAATCTATGTAATTGTTTGTAAAATTTAGTAGCAATTTCTGAGTGAAAACAGTTTCTACATCAATGTAGTAAAGTTTCACTTTTTAAAACTGATTAAAAACTAGAAGTGTGTAGAGATTTTGTAAATTTTGGGAGGCGGCCATTAACACTAAAGGTGACTAAACTGCTGGCTGCATTTTTCTGGTCGGTTGCAGAAATCAGTGCAATGGATTGGCAGGAAGAGATTTAGTTGCGCGTGGCAGAGGTCAGTGTATTGTGTGTTCTGTGCAGTCAATAATAAAGTAAGGACTTATGCCTGCTGAAAGTTAATGAGCAATCACAAGGACCTTGGAAAGTCATTTGCATCCGTACATCGGCTGCACACTTTGGCTCTGAAAGGGCCCAGGGGATCCAGAGTCATCGGAATGCCACAGCAGGCAAGATGGAGGAGACAGACCTGCGGCAATTACCCCCAATGCCTCTAAAAGCAAGGGGATTATCCATAACAAAAATCAGATGATAATGCTCTTTTGGAAGTTTCAATGCACGTAGTATTCAATGCTGATTTCTGCAAATCACTCACAAGACAATTAGCAGTTTGCTACACCATATTTTTACATTCCAGAAAACTACAACAGCCAATTTTTAATGATTTTTCTAATTGAAATAGAACAAGTATTTGAAGATAACCTTTAAAAGCATCCAGAAAGTTTATAAGAATTTGCTCTCATGACATTAAGTGGGTTGAAGTAGCATACTACAGCCACAAAAGCAAACTTCAACTGTTCAAGAACACCATCAGTCATATGCTTGGCCGAAATCTGAATTACCTGGGTGTTCATGGTGTTTGTTGCCATACAGGGTCATATGGAACAATCGTCAGGGTTAGTGGAGGGTGGGTAGTCAATTGGAATATTCAGCATGCCCTTGAAGTCAACAGCCATCACTGTGCATGCATGAAGGATTCACTTTATCAAAGGGTGGCACCCTGCCATACTACACTGGTCATGTAATCAACCTTGCTGCTTTCAAGTCAACAGCATGCGGATGTAATCTAGAGCCACATGGAACGATATTCGGTTCTTTTAATGGTTCTCACATGTGCATTTTTCTACCGATTCGGACGCTACACTAATATACTCTGACGGAGTTTTCTGCAATACAACTCAGCAGCAGGGTACGGAGCCCCTAAAGGAACATGTTGAAGGGAAGATATTTGAGATGAGAGGAAAAATGATTTGTCAATGCTTTTGTGTTCTCTCACAAATGTTTTGCATTTCACCAAGAAACGTTGCAACACAAAATCTTTGCAAGTTTTGCAAAACTTTTGTGAGGGACCACATCTCATATTTTTCCCCATCACCATGTCCCTTCAGAGGCTCCTTAAGTGCAACACCATTAATAAATCTACGGCGTGCAACCTGTGTAGTCTGCTTACCAAGCCAATGACTCTTATAAATGGACACTTCTTAATAAATTAAATATATACAGTACAATTAATGTAATCCAATTGTCAAACAAATGTTTTTTTGTGAGCAAGTTCTTTTTAGTGAATCACAAACATACATACAATAATACATATAAAAGATAAGATTACTTATGACAATATATTTAATAAAACAATTAATTGCATTTCTTATTTGTTTAATATTATTTAATACACATTTATGGCAAATTATTGGACTTCATTTATGCTGCTACTAAAAAGTCTGTGAAAAGTCAAATGTCTCTAAAACAATTCTTGCAAAAGTGTGTTTACAAGTGTATTATTGGCATTATCTCATCATTTGGCAATGATATTGCATTACTTTGTCCAAATATTTATCACTTACAACATTAACAAATGTGTTAACAAAAAAAAAAAGAGTTAAGGATGACTAGTTGATTTACACATATTAAATGATGATGATTATGTATAACAGGTCTTACTCTTATTGTATGTCTTACTAATGTCTAACTGTATGTAACTTACTGTTAATTTGGTTGAAGAAAATACAAATAACATAATGAGCTACTGAGCTACTTAGTGTCTTGTATTCAATAATATTTTATTTCAGCGTGCCTCCAGAGCTCTAAAATTCAAAACTATACAAGTAGGAGAGGAAAACAAATCTCATTACTTTGCTTGGTGCTATTTTTTCCAAAACAGTAATGGAATATCACGGCAAGAAACAGATTGTTTCCCAGCCCACATCCAACAAGCCTTATTCTAATGTGCCAAGGCCATACAACTTCTAGTTTTGTTACAGTCAAGTGCGAGGCCTTCCTCCCCTCCTATTTTTAATATATCTGTATAGAGAGAGTAGATCTTACACTGTTCTGACAAGAGACAAATGTTTCATTCAAATGTGGCTTTCGCATATTGTGGAAGAAGTAATGAATTCTTGTGCTCCGGCGGGCCCCAGTTCACCGTGTCAAGCCTGCGCAAGGTGGAACCCGGCTGCAACAGCAAAATTAAATTTAATGTTCCAGCCGCCACTAGAAAGGTGCATAAATCAAGGCTTTTGATTTGCATGGACTGTTGCGAACAACCCTATTCCACGCAAAAATAAACCAAGCCTCAAATATGATGTCAGCCCAAGAACAAAGCAATCTTAGGATTCCTAATAAAAGTGAGCAAGTGGCCGAAGAGTTTTAATTTTCACTGGTATTAAGTCGCGCTGATGTCAAGTGTGTTATTAAAAACACAGCTTCTGTTCTCTTTTCATTTTTAAAAGAAATCTAGCACAAAAAAGTTTGATTTCTTTCAGCAAAGCAGTGAAGCTTTTTAAGTGTTTCTTTGACCTGTCAGAACATTCAGACTGTTTATTTAATTGGTTTATAATGTCATTTATTACGGGTAAAAATAAATCAATAAATTCTATCCAATTAAATTGTTTCCCATCGCAATGAACCAAAGCACAAAAAAACTGATGCAAGCTAAGCTATATTTACATTCACCTGTTTTTATGTGCTGATTGGAAATGCCAAGAATTGCATCAATTCTAAAAATGTGCATAAAAACATGCGCTCAACTAAGCAAATAATTTATTCATCCAATAAGAAGACATTCTCACAAACTACGATAGAGCCAAATTTACTTAGTAACCCTATATGTGAAACAAAAAATTTGACTTTCATTGCAGCATCTCAAATTCTGGTTTCGTCATTCTGAAATGCCTGAGCCAAAATGTCTCATCAAAAGGACTTGGTATAATAACCTCCCAGTGTTTATTGCGTTTCATCTGCACACTTACAGGCACAAGTAATTTATGGTGTACGATAAAAAAGCCTTGGGGAAGCCCCTGATTGCAGCAACTTGCGCCAATTTCCCAGGAAGTCCATTTTGTGTTGGAATGGAAAAGCTTCCATTGCTCGGTTTGCTCACACCATATTCATAACTACTTACAAGATGGCAAAACGTGACGTTCTGTACATGTCCTCGGAATTATGCATTTCTATGGCAATATCAAGTGTGCTGCACAAGTCCCGAAAGCCGAGGCATTTCAATCGCCCCCTGGTGGCTGGCTGCAGTATAGGTCATAAACCGTGTCCTTTCCATGTAATCAAATGGGATGCAAGCCAAACTAAAAAATCCAAATACACTTCAAATAATCCGTTTCTGTCATTTTAGCTAGTAATTATGACTAGAGTGAATGCACCTTTATTCACAAATGTTTTATGTGATATTCCAATTTTGTCCTGATTTTCACAAGTAAATTTTGCAACTTTGGGTAGAAAGATCCAATGGCTAGGCTAATGATCTATCTTAACTCACATATGTGTACACAAATACAGCAGGTAATGAAAGCAGTGAGCTCATGGACCTATAAGTTTAGAGTCAGCCTGTCATTATTATTCTAGCACCAGCTAAATTTGAAACTAGTCTACGATCCCATTATAAATCAGACTTAATATCATTAAATGAGTTCTTCTGATCTGATCAATACCTATTATTTTATATTGAGTGTTTTTATATTGAGATAATTTCTGTCCATTATCTCTTGAAAAAAAAGTGAAATCATAATTTTGGCTGAACATGGGACCTAGAATGTTGATGTCTCCTGCAGAAAGGGCAAGACGCAGGTTATTGAAATGAAATGGAGCCACTCTCAATCTACTTTTCTCATGCTTTCCTTCTGCAGAGACATACATAGGCATGTGGAGGGGGAAAATAGCACTGCCCTCCCAAAGAATTATGGGATTAACGTCCACGCCATAGCGCAATTGCCGCAGCCCCGGATAAAGAGGTTCAGGTGTGGCGACTCACCCCTATAGTTAAAGAGATTATCAACAATGAAAATAATCTAAGAAAAGTTACTCTGTACTGCAGCCACGATGAAAAGTCTTGTCATTTTTTGAACAATTTCCCAGAAAAGGCTTTTTATTGTATAAGTGGGCAGGAGCCAAACGTCCTGTACTGGTGGCCATCCTCTTAGCCCTCTGATCCCAGCCCGCGTCAATCCGATCTGCAAACTCAATAAAAACGATAGGAAAGATGATTGCCTTTTACATTAAAAGCCATATATTCTGATGAATTTGTCTTTTTCTTATAGTTGACATGCGCTTACCACGATGGAATAAAGGCTCTGAGTGCATCAAGACATAAAAAGATGGTATGATATCAAAAAGAGTGAGAAGTGACCTGCAAAATGACAGTCGTGCACAGTGATGCCTCAAATCAGTGTCAGTTGAGGTACAGAATAAAAGATGAAGCACAGTACAAAATAAGATTTAAGAACCTGCTAGCTTTGTCAGAATAAAGCGAACAGATGCCACTTTCTCAATTAATGGCGAGTCTTAATTTGCAATGTACAGCTATAAACAAACAAATTTATGCTGTTGTCTTTATTGTTCTACAGAGAACTGCAGTTCAGAGTCATTTTATGAAGAACACTGGATCAGAGAAAGTGGCAAGCATTGTGAAACCGCAAGCCCATCTGTGAGCAGGGTCGCAATGCAAAACCGTAACTATTCATGGCCATATGTCCAACTAGAGAATGCCATCTCATACTGACAGAGCAGTTTAATAGCAGTGGCAAATGGCTCACTGAAGTGAATGTATTAAATGGTTTACTGTGCTGGTATCAAATGTGTGTTTTATAATGATTTGAGGCCTCTTTAGGCCAATAAAACGTTTTGTAGGTCTCTTGCTCGTCGATGTGAAGGCATGTCATACAGAACTAATCAAATTAGTGATATGGTATAAAATGACCCACTTACTTTGTCGTGTCTTAATATTCCAGGAGATCATTTTTTACTTAAAAAGGGTGTTTTTTCCACCCTTAGTTTGTACTTTAGCCACAACTGTATGCTTTTATATTCTGCAGGGTAATTATAATATCACGGGGCTCAGGACGACTAGAATGTTAAAAAAAATAAAACAGTGCGACAGTCATTTAAAACACAATGGCCACTGATGAAGGGCGGAAAAGTATTGACTATATTCTGAATAGCATAATAATATACTTCTCTTATTTCTGTCTTTATTCTTTATATGGCAGAAACAGCAAGAGCAGTATACTGGTATGCATCCATATTCAGTTTTGTCAAGTACATGCACGTTTACTGCATGCAGCACCAAAAACAGCGCAACCCAGATGTCTGATTCATGAACGAATGACTCATATGAACACGTTTTTAATGAGTCAGTCAAAAAAATATTCATGATGTGGCCTCAAACATCCATTAATTGAATCAGGGTCACACAGTCAGTTTGTTTACTTTTTTGTGAGACATTATTCTATTCACATTGTTTTATATATACATTATCTCACAAAAGTGAGGAAACCCTTCACATTTCAGCAACTATTTTATTATGTTCTCAAGGGACAGTACTATAGAAATGAAAATTGGATATACTTGAGAAGTCAATGTGCAGATTGTATAGCAGGATAGATTTACTGTCCTCTGAAAATACTTAACATACAGCCATTACTGTATAAATAACTGGCAACAAAAGTGAGTACACACTAAGTGATAACAGCATGTAACTGTCCCTTGTTTAAGCCACATATCCTATTCATCATGTTCCTGTCATTCTTGATCAATGTATTGCTAAATACAAGACTTAAAAAAAAGAAAAATTGGAGTCAACTAAATATATTTGAAGAAATTAATTCTTGTATTTAGCAAAAAAAATGCATTACATTGATCAAGAATGACAGTAAAGACTTATAATTTTACAAAAGATTTCCATTTCAAATAAATGCTGTTCTTTTCAATTTTCTATTCAAAGAATCGTGTTTCAAATAGTGATAATTTGTATTATTTGTACAATTGATAATATAATGTAACGTTCGGGTGCAGGAACAGGCACGAAGACAGGATTCGATTTCACCCACAGGATACAGAGAATAACACCATTCACAATACTTTTAGAACTGACAAGTACTGGACAGACACGGAGGGAATATATACAGATGAACACGAGGATAATAAGCAGGGCACAGGTGACAGACATAACTGATAACGAGACACAGCTGATGAGGATGAACAAAGATCACATGACAGGGACTGACGAAAGCAAAACAAAGGAACACATGACAGGTGACAGGACTAGAATACATGATACATATAAACATGATTTCTTAAGCACCAAATCAGCATATCAGAATGATTTCTGAAAGATCATGTGACACTGAAGACAGAAGTAACGGCTGCTGAAAATTCAGTTTTGTCGCCAAAGGAATAAATAACATTTTACAATATATTAAAATGCAAAACATTATTTTAAATTGTAATTATCAATATTACTGTTTTTTTTGTTTTGTTTTGTTTTTTAAATCAAACAAATGCAGCCTTGGTGAGCATAACAGACCGCTTTACACATTGAAAACCTTTCGGACTCCAAAATTTTGAACAGTAGTGCACGTTAATTTTAGTAGCTAAAGGCTCTTTTCGGTTTTTCTCTTTGTCAGGAGCTCTGTAACTACAGACTAACCCAAACCCTAACTTTTGCAATTGAGGATATGGTTGGATGTCCCTAAAAGAGTTTTTTTCTGCTTTTACACACTTTTGGCCACAAACTTGTCCCTAAACTATAGCCAAGTAAACCCTCACACACACACATAAAAGTGTATTTGTGAGTCTAGGGCAAAGTCAGGACAAGGGCCCCTGTGGGAAAAACACACAAACTTCTTCCTGCAGTGACTCAAATCAATCCTACTGCAAAGCGAGAGCTGGTAGACATTCCTGTATCAATGAGCCTGGGTCACCAAAAAGACCAGGACGAACAAGTGCAACGAACGAGAGAGAGAAAGAAAAACAAGAGGTGGACTGAAGGAAAAAAAGAAACGAAAAAGAAAGAAAACAACTACTTTGGATTTTCAGCTTGCAAATAAAAAAGAAAAGTAATCAATCATGTTTGAGGCGTTTAATTCCCGGGCTGCTGTTCTGGGCAGGGGAAGAATGAAATGGGACAAGACTAGAATATGCAAAGTTGTGTGCTCTTTCACAAGAGTTGCTGGGAGGGGAAACACGTTAAGAAGAGACAAATTGACATTCCAGGGGAAAACATAAAGGCCTGGTAAACGTTTACTGTCACAAACACTAATTAATCACCTTGCCAGCTACTATTAATCATATATTAATGAGATTGTCTCTTTGCTTTGGCTGATCCAGGATCCCTCCTTGGCACTACAGGCTTTGAACGCCAGACATCCACGACTCAATTAATCTTGCAGCACCTATGCTCATAAAAGACCGACTTTATATTAAAAGCAAATAGTCAGAACATTTAAACTGTCCATATCTCACCACATTACACAAGTTACATGGAAGTCAGAATAAGACAATAAGTTCGTTTTTCAAAGGAAGTGTCGGATGGAGAAAGCAACAATGTCAACAAGGAAATAATAATGCACCAAAACCAGTAGATTACAGCATGGGAGCCTGACATGGACATATTTAACATATAAAGATTCATTAAAAAACCATCAATCAAGCTGAATTTGAATGCAAGCAACAACTGAACCGTCATAGTTGCTATGAAGATGTCTCTAGACTGTCCTTTAGTTTCCAGGGAGCTGATGTCTTGGTCTCCGTGGTTGGTTTTACTCAAATGAAAGCTCATCTGTCAACTGTCAAGACCTTTACAATGTAGATATCCCATAATGCATCACTCTTCTTACCATTTCCTCATCTCATTTTGCTTCTTTCAGCGTATTTGTACTTCAGTAGGTCCGGAATCAGGAAACAATGGCAACACATGATATAACAAGCTATAGACCAATTTTGTGTTTGCAAACAGCGATGATGTTTTTGTGGGCGGAGCCTACCTGGTGACAGAAAATGACAGTAGCAGTCTGTGGAAGCCATAGAATAAAAGTATAAACAAGGTTATTTTGATGTTTATATCTCACAATTCTGACTTTTCTTGCAAATCCAAGTTTATATAGCACAATTCTTAGAAGGAAAGAGATTTGTGAGATATTCTCGTTACTCTCGTTCTTGTCTTTTTTCCTCAGATTTGAGTTTATATCTTGCAATTCTGACTTTTTTCCCCTCAGAATTGTGATGTAAACTAACAATTGTGAGTGATAAAGTCAGAACTGGGAGATATTAACATCTGTTCAGCTTCAAAAAATGTCTTCAATTACTGTTTTTCTACATAAATGAAGACTATATTTTTTGCAGCTCCAAGTGACGTCTGCTCCACATTGGTCTATATGATTTCTACATGTTATCTGTATAGCAAAATGCAAAGTGTACTTCCCCAGCTTGGCACAAATGTTGGTCTTCTCCATGTTTTTTTCTATGACCTTTAACTTTCTAAAGACCAAATGGCTGCACATTTCTTTCCAGTGGTTATCTAGAGGCCTCACCACCTACACCTTCGAGCACCTGACCTGTGCATCGGCCCGGCAGAAATGTTTATCACACATTGGGCATTTATAAACTGAGGGAGTGCATTAAACAGAGGAGGCTGTCACTGCATGCTGATGGAGGGAGCTGCTTTGCTTTCTAAGCTGTATGTAGATCGGCACTGGGGTCAGCCAGCCTATACACTCTCCTCGACACATGGTACATACTAATACAGGGCACGATTTCGATTTTTTTCATGTTTAACTAGCCAGCTTAAAAATGTAAACAATATGATTCAAGTATTATTCTTTCAACAATATAGTTTTTTTTAAAAAAGTTGTATTTCGAGTGCAGCACACCTGAAATGATCAACATAGTGTAAATATAAAACAAATTACTTAGTGAAATATTTTTCCAGAAAATATGCACGAAAGATGATGGTAAATACTGTACAAACTTATCTTAAACATATTCTATATACTCAGAAATTATATAAAATAAATAAAATAATACATATTTCTTAGCTAAAAAGTATTAGCAATAAATAACACCAGTAATAGACAATTAAAAGCAAATGCTTTGTAAAAAACAGAAAACTGCAGCACCTTTTAGCCTGTCACCATCATGCAAACATGAAATATCAAAGTAGTCATTCTTTACCGGTTTTTGCATTCCATTGTGCTATTTTTCCTATTGTTTTTATGTTTTGCGGACACGTTTGGCTGTTGCACTCGTGTCTCGCGTCTTTTGCAGCATCTCACCCATGAAACGGCATTCTAGAAAAGTGGAGCTCACTTTAAAAAAAAAAAAAATCAACTCATGTCTAATAACTTTGCTTTTTTCCCCATTCCACTGGCCACGTCTCATTTTTTTCAACGCAATAACGCATTTCTGAGTGAACAGCTGCGACTAGCAATGTGTTCTATGTCACACTAGAGCAGTTACTGAAGTTAACCATGTGGTCGGATCATTTTCTTGCTTTAGTTGTTATCATTGCTGAATTGTCAACGTCTAATTGTAAATTTTGCTAACATTTTTATTCAAAATGGCGATTTCTCGATTTACAAATAATAAAATCGTGGCAACAAAGTAAATTCAAATTAATTGAAAAAAATCTGAAACGTCGCCCAGCCCTAGGTATTAGCCTACTTTAAATTGTTTGAATCTATTCACATTATTTGAAACCCATTTGTTTTGTGAAATGTTTCACTTGGCTTTATAAATAGTCAGAACAATGACATTTATAATGTTACAAATATTTTTTATTCAAGAAATATTTCTTGAGTGTGGATCATGTGACACTAAAGACTGGAGAAATGGCTGCTAAAAATTAATCTTTGCCATCACATCAATAAATTACATTTTAAAACATATTAAATAAAATTTCACAATATTACTGTTTTAAAGGGGACCCTTGGTTGAATTTCATTCATGAAAGAAATGTGCCAAAGAAATTTGGTAAAGTGTTACATATTTTCCAAAATCATTTCATGCAGGACTGCTTCACAAACGAGGGTCAGTTCAACACTGGATTTCCACAAAGATTAACATTACGGTACATGATAGTCGATGAGCTGAATGAATCAAGTTCATTCCTGTCTTTCCACCAGTGTCCAACTCCAGATCAAACACGTAAGGCTGTACATCGCTACTGACAATTTCTGAGATTTTGGCTGCATGAGATTCTCCAGTTTTGTTGTTGTTGTTGAATCAGGAGCTGTTAATTCTCTGCCCTTTACTGGAACTGGGGGTGGGGAGCAGCAAGGTCATTTGCATTTAAAGGGATACACAAAAATTGACAAGCTATAATAAAATATCAGTGGGGTATTTTAAGATGAAAATTCACAGACACATTCTGGGGTATCCAGAGACTTATAATGTATAACATGATGTGAAAAGGGGCATTATAGGTCCCCTTTAAAATATTTTGATTAAATAAATGTGGCCTTGTTGAACTTATTTCAAAAATATAAAAAATCTTACTGACCCCAAACTTTTAAACATTACTGTATATATATTTAACTGTTGCTTAAGTATCCAAAATATTTTTAGGGGTCACTGTATACCCTGTCAGATTAAACCACCCAAGACTGCAATGACTGACGCGCCTCATTTGTGGATCATGAAAATTGTTTTCACAATAATTTCCTCTGTACTGCTCCAAAGGTGTTATTTTCATATCAAACATGTGTATTTATTTTCAGTGGCCTTAATCATTAATCAGTCTATGAATAACAAATAATCGAGGTGTTTAGCAGATTACCATTTTCCCCCACAGAGCAGCCATAGACCGTCATATATGGCAGTCCATAATTCCATAATTGTGCAGCACAAAGAGTTAATATACACAGTGATGCTAATGAAGTGAAACTCATCGGCCCCTCGGTGGAGGAAACCTGCTGTTTAATTACCTTTTAAAAAGTCGTTTGATAGTTGCAAGCGGAGAGCCGCTTTTTCAAAGGGAACAATGATGAGCCTGTTGAGAGCAGGGGTTTGTCTTTCAAATCAAACTCCAGTCGACGTCTTCCGGGACCGAAGAAAACATGTGTAAAGACTTACAGAGCAGCATGAGCCGAGCTCACCATAACCTTTTCTTGTTCTCTCCGTCTCTCTGTGATCTTTGCAGATCACATTTAATGCTTCCCATTAAACGGATAAACTCTACGTTGGAATTAAATATGAACCTGAGAGGAACGATCATAATGAAGCACTTAGTGGGCTATTGGCATAATCAGACCAAAACTAGATCCCATTTCCATTCATGACCTCTAGACACTGACACTTATTTATAATAATGGCCACAGCATGGGGTGATGACATAATAAACCTGCGACCCCATGGCCGGGTTTGTCACAGATGTGTCCTTTAATGGCGAATACACTCTCTAATTGGTTTCCCTACCCCAAAAGAGATGGTGGGACATGGTTTGTGCCGAACTGATGGGTGCACTCACGTCCTTCCTTGGCGCAATCCAGGGACGGTGACAGAGATATATCTTCCTCGTGTGCCCCATGGGGGTGTCTGATGGCTTAAAAGCAAGGTACGAACACAAGAACCCCAACGACCTCTGGACGGGAGATGGGAACATATGTGATGGGAGGTGGAGGGGAGAAACGAGTAATGGATGGGATACGGTGTAGGTGAGGAGCCCAGAGCTGTCCGAGCAGTCCTGACAGCTGATCCCTCCGAGGGCCTTTTGCAATGACTGTTGCTTTAATTAAGGGCAGTGCAAAGAAAGGTACTCTCCTACCTTAGTGCTTTCAGAAATGGTGCTACGTGCTTGTCCACAGTCATGTAAGTGTTTGTATTCTCGATGAAGCGTGCAGGGTACAGGCTAGCATAGTTTGCTTCAGCCCAAGCTCCCTCGCTGCGGAGGAATGACTCAGCCGGCGCAGGCATGTTTGTGGAGCGCTCGAAAGAAGCTTGTAGCTGTGTGGTAATGTCAACGCTAATGTTATGATTACTTGGGCCGGGGGCCTTTGATGACACGGTTAATGAGAAGTCTCGGGGTCCGACCCAGCAGGGTGAAGTTAAGACCTCCCACATCAAACAGTCGTACTGCTGGCCAGCCATCCACCCACATCTTCCATCTCAGTGGACTGCTCTGGAAAAATCACATTTCTCTGGAGAAATTCCCTCCTTCCTCAAGCCATTTAGGCCTTTCTTATGGGGGATTCATACCAGAGAAGGTTCACGGCTGGTCCTGCACACAACATTCTTTAGCAATTATCATTTGAAACACCAGATAAGTTGAGTTTTCATGGACGTTAAATTGAAATGCTACTGGGAAGTGCATGGCTATTTTGTCTTTGAAGTGAAAAAGGAAGGTTTATATTACTGCTAAGCAACTTAATAAAGTTGTTATAAAATACTTTATCATCTCTACAGGTACATTCCATTATAAAAACTAAATGTGAAAAATCTTACACGCAAAAAAAAAAAAAAAACATAATTTTGCACTACTTGTGTCATCATTAGAATTAGGGATATACCAATATTAAAGTTCTGGCTGATACGATTTTTTGCAACAGCCGGTATTAAAGTTTTACCATTTTATACACAATATAGTATAACTAAATAAATAAAAGCACAAAA
This sequence comes from Opsariichthys bidens, assembly GCA_037194245.1. Classification (NCBI taxonomy): domain Eukaryota; kingdom Metazoa; phylum Chordata; class Actinopteri; order Cypriniformes; family Xenocyprididae; genus Opsariichthys; species Opsariichthys bidens. Next base: position 9,621,816 of record CM074294.1, read on the forward strand.
CTACTAAAGTTTTAAATGCTACAAGCGAATTTGGGAATCACAATTTTATGAAAAAAAGCACAATAAGAAGAAATGGATATAATCATTTTGATATTTGCAAGATAAAATTTAGCAGTGTTAAAAATATAATTATTAGTGTTTTTAAAGATTAACATTATATCAGATGACATCAAAGGTAATCAAGAAAAAAAGGAAATGGTTTTGCACAGTAAAATATGAAATATAAAAAAAAAAACACTCATATTGACCAATAACCAATATGGTAGATTTGGCATTTTATCAGTGTGGTGTCTGCATGCTGGTAATACCTTGTAACTCGTTTCTTTGCTAAATTGCCTATAGAGTAATGCAGGGCAGCTTGAAGTCTTATTCATAATGTTTCTCTTTATGCATTCTAAAATTCTCTTGTAGCGAGTATAACCAGGTCAAGCCTATAGTTCTGACATATTGTGCATCACTAAATGGAATTTCAGAAATAATGACTGTATCAACAGGTTTCACAAACACACCTTCCATCCGCCAGTGGTTACATAGACAGCCCCCGCCCCAAACTCAAGCCATTGGTCGATCCAGTGTAGCCATGTCAGGCTGGTCGGAATACTCTAAACAAACAAACAATGTTTTGATAGCACTACAGATCCATTTCTCCTAAATCATCCTACAAATAGCTTTTCATATTTCAGCTTTAAGTCAAAATTAGACACACCAGCCTAGTTGTGAACTGATGCGATTCCACCAAACCGAAAATGAATGTATGACATTCCTCCAAGGTGTTGTATGACATAATGATCATGCTACTAATTGCATCCATAATTGCATTTAACTCACAGCTGTCCCTGCTGATGACAGAGATGGTTCATCTCAAGGGGCCGGTTAGGAGAAAGAGAGGGTGTTCGTCTTGTCACTCTGATGTGTGCCTCACGTGTCCCCTCGTGGAGCAGTTCACCTCCTGGGATGCACTAAGCTCCACATAGGGATTCATCCCACCGAAGGCTAGAAAGTCAAGGAGCGCAAATAATGAGAAAGGACATGGGGGGGGGGGGGGGGGATTGGAGTAAGAGGTGGCGGCAGAACAAATGCCCGGGCCTAACTGTGATCTAAGCCCCTGGATGAGCCTCTACAGATAAGCAATGCCATGTCACTGCCGTAACACCGTCAAGGGGGTCTTGTCCGTAGCCAAAGCTCTCTCTCAAGCACACACACACACTCAAACACACACTATGACGGAGATCGTGCCCTTTTGTTATGTCTTTTGTTTTTTTCAACCTCCTCTACGAAAAAGTTTACTCAGCTTTGGAATCACATCTCGCAGATGGCCGCTCTGTGCAGGAAAGAACCGCCATCGTGCAGGGAAAATATTATTGCAGGCCTGACCTCCGTTTGAAAGTATTCCCATTGAGTGTTTTTATGATTCCCGGAGAAGTACACCCCCCCTGAGAAATTATCATCCTCATCAAAGTCCATGATCTTCAATGGCCACGCTGAGTAAACATGCTCTTAGACGCTCGTCGTACTTCCACAATAATCAACATGGCGCATTTCGTCCCGAATGCATAATAAACAAATGTACAAAATGAACACATCGCTGGCAAGTGGACGATTATTGTCCAGTGCTATTTTTGGACAGCGACACAGTTCTCTCTGGGGCATGTAAATATCTTGCTTACAATGTTATGCTTGTGTTCGAATATATTTTCAATTCATTTTTTTGTCACGTGCGTCTTGGGATTCAAAAATGACCCGCTTTTGACATCTGTAGATAAATTAACTGGCCTATTTGAGGACATAAAAGGCTCTGTGATGTTTGCTCAGAGACGAAAATGTCCTCTGTTGTTTGCTTTAGACGATGCTCAAGTGATGAACATCCGTCCACAAATTTACATCAAAGTGAGTTTTCAAATGGAGGGGCTTGGGAAGTCTATTTGAATACCCAGTATGACAATCCCGTCTCCCTCAGAGCTGAACCTCACAGTGTGTGTGTGTTTGTTGCCTAAAGCCCTAATTGGACCTTCCTCACTTTTTATTACCAAGATCTGCTCCACATGTGACTGAAACCAGACAGAGAGACAGAACAAATTTATGATTTTCTCTGTGGTGTGTGTGTGATAGGTCTGCTCGCTAAGATTACGCAGCTTATTGGTCTTTGTGTTATGTCTTTTGTCGGCTGTGGAGGAGAAGGTGTGCTTGGGTGCCGCAAATATCTCTCTAAATGCCCAGCTAGGAGAGGATGGATTTGCCTCGCTTTTTATGTAATGTCTGGTGCAAGTGTATGGTAGAGCTAATAAATATTTAGTAGCTCTCAAAAACAACTAAAATTATATAGATATATTTATTATAGATATATTATATTATATAGATAATTTTACACAGACAATTGGTGTCTTACTGGTAAATAAAAAATATAAATAAATAAATTGCCATATCGATCAATCTTGCAGCAGTACCAGATGTGACAAATAATCCAAACATAAGGACAATAAATAAAGAAAGAAAGAAATGATCTGCATTACACTTGCAAAAGATGAAAAGTTAATATGTTAATTCCTTGAGTGACTCAGCTCTCCAAAGAAACAGTCTGAACTGCTCTGTAAGGAATTTACTTTCAAAGACAACACTGGCTAATCGCCTGACCTGCCCTCGCAGGCTCAAGTGATTTACACGGATAAAATCTTAAATCATGCAATTTAGTCTGCTGTCACATGGCATAAACTTATGACATTTTAAATGAAACGCACACAATTGAGGAGGTTAAATGACAACATCTGCCATACACCGATTTCACAATAATTTTTTTTTTTGAAAAAAGCAAATATTTGGACAGACATTATCTAGTAATATGGTATTATGGGCTATTCAATATAATTAAGTTCCTATATAATAATAATAATAATAATAATACTATGCAGTATAGCCGATATTTGTATAATTATATATTACACATTTTTAACACATATTAAACACTTTATTTTTTTATAAATCAAGTAGTTGCAAACAATTTATGATTTAAAGAATTTAACGTGATTTAATTGTAATTGTGCATTACTGACTAAACAAATGATCAATGTTAATCGAGTACCTACTGACACACCGCTATCTCAGACAGGAAGTGTAAAAGCATAATGTCAGGAAAAATAAGCTTGTACAACTTCCCTCTGTAAACTATAGATGGCAGTGTAAGGAACTGAAAATCTTTTTGTGGCCACAAGCTAAGACTTGTACTGGGTTCATATTCTGTAATTTGGCACAATATCAAGACAAATGCACAGCTTTCAGATGTGAAATTTAGAATGTCATTACAAAACCACTATAGCAAATTATCTCAAATGTTATTTATTGACTGACCAAAAGTGAACACGTGCCTCTGTTGGCTCATATGATATCAGCCCAGTGAAAAAGTCCTCAAACCCAAAACCGATATCGAATAGACTTTAAAAACATACATAAAAAGAACAAAAATAATAATAATAAATAAAAAGAAATAATAGTATAAAATAATAAATTTTAAGCATGTAAATATTATACTACGCACTGCTTTTTACATTATTATAAATCATTATTATTTTAAAGAAGATATCCTATTTTCATACTGTAAAAAATACCATTTGTTACAGATCAGATTTAGTATGTTATTTTATTATTTTTATTTAATTTTGTCTGTGCTTGTTTAATTGATGGTCACACATTCTCAAAAACTGCACACATTAAATGCAGACAACCATAATAGACTATTATTTTGAATCTGTAACAAATACAGATTTTGAAATGCATTTCCTCTGCATATTTCACTCTGAAAAGCACACAAGCCTCTCAGTTAAACAACCTGCATTTGCAAATAGACAGTTGTGTTGCGCACATTTTGTTGGGGGCCTATTAACCTCTATTTAAATTCTTTTTACCCTCCCCTTTGAAAAGCCTCATGCAATTGATTTAACTTCCATGCATGCAGTGCTTGTCCCCCCTGGTTAAATAAATGGCAAACAGTTTAAGTCTTAATTGATTTTCTTCTTCTGCCTTACACTCATCAGCCGCCTGGCACTGTATGTAAATCCTGTTTCAGAAAATTTAATAAATTCATTAAAGCACAAGGTGACTTATAAGATTTTTAAGTGTCTGACCAAAATGAGACTGTATAATTAGTTGAATGTTTAGGCTAATGATATCAGGGGGACGTGGAGGGAGTTTCTAAGGGAGGGGATGTATGAATGGGCAAGAGGGTGATATGTATGGGGAGGGTGAGCAGCTGCCATGCCATGGGTTGACTTAACCTCTGTCACTTTGATGGCCTTTGTGTTCGCTGCCACGCCAAAGGAAGAGCAGATGTCCCCGAGCCCCCTCCACACCTCTCTGACTGCGGCACGCCCACTCACACAGACACATCTTGGATTTTATAATAAAATTAAAGTGTGGACGCTCAAATGCACGCACGCACAGGCTTAAACCAACAAGCACACACAAAGAACAGCAATCGGCTAAGGCTTACAGAGAAACAAGAGTGCAGCAGGTCTATCGATACAGCCTTTTAAATGAAGTCTGGGTGTCTGGTGGCCACAGATATTGCATGTTATTTCTTTGGCTGAATTAAGACAGTGTAATGAATAGGACACATTAAACTGCTCTTTTTTCTCTCCGCCCCTCTGCCCTCCCCCTCCCCTTCATCCAGCAATGAAAAAGAAATCCTGCGGTAATGAATGTTAACCAGTCATGAAATGATAGTATCTAAACAGTGGCTTTAACAAGAGCCAGGACTGGATCATGTGGAGGTCCACTCAAGCATAATTTGACCAAAAGAATTCTTAATAGCTCAATGGATCTGCTTTATAAATAAGCTGTACGCATGTGCCAGCTTTCCTTTCCCTGCAGGCTGTTGAGTGCAAAGACTGAAAAACTGAAACATTATTTTATTTTATACACAACATATTTATTTATACTTTACATATTGTTGTTTTTTTAAAATATAGTTTGTTGAAATTAAAACAAAATACAATGAATTAAATTAAACTTTATTTTATGAATTTCTTTTTTTAACAGAGCACATAAAGGTACATGGTGAAGGAAAATAATATGAGACGGGAAAAAGCAAGGAAAAATATTATGTTAAATGCTTTTGCACTCTCTACAAAAGTTCTGCGAATGAATGCAAAATTTCTCTGGGGAATATTTTTTGAAATATATTTTTTGCTCCCATTTCAGATTTTTTTCTATCATCACGTCCCATTAGGGGGCTGTGTAAAAATAAAATTACTGAAAAAAATCAAAGGAAACATCCGTCTGATTTAATTTAATTTTTTGTCATGTGAAAAAAAAAAGAATGTGAAAAATATATTTGCTGAATGTTGCATTTAATATTTTTATCAAATATTTTTATAATATTTATTTATCATTTATTTTTATTTTTTCAATAACAAAATGTCAAAATGAAATAAAATAATGACAGCAATATTTTATTTAGCTTTTTTTGTCATGTTAAAAAATTATTTGATAGATGAAAATCTGTTTATATATATATATACACAATGTATACACACACACACACACACACATATATATATATATATATATATATATATATATATATATATATATATATATATATATATGTATGTGTGTGTGTGTGTGTGTGTGTGTGTGTGTGTATATATATTTTGTATGTGTGTGAAATACTTGATATTTCAAAGAGTTTACATTTACCACACGGAAGAAACAAAACTAACTGAAATGATGCCTCAATATACTCAAACTCTCTCTTCCCAGACTGAAAATTGGCCGAGTTCTGTAAAAAGACTCTGAAAGCCCTGTTCTAAGAACCTCACGCTACGGCTTTTAACCATAAGAGTTGTCCAAATAAAACACCTCTCACCAAACTCTGGCGGAGGTTCAGAAGTCAATTTTTATTCAACTGGAGGAAGGATGAGCTGACTTAATGGAATATGTTAATACTACAGATAGTGGGTCACAAGTGCCTCTCTTATTATTCTAAGCTAGACAACAATGATTGTCCTAGAGTCCAGTCAAGCAGCTACCAGATAGTGTGAACTTCTGAACCCCACACAATGCCACTGTACCTGCCTCCGAGGGCCTCTTGGGTGGTCCTCTATTTGCGGGGAGGGCACATAGAGGGGGTCGTCTCAGAGACAAAAGAGAGGGAAGCATTCATTAAGTAAATTAGCCTTACAGTGCAGACATTTCAAGAGATCCACCATCTCTTTCTCTCTCTGCCACACAAAATGGACACAAATTGTTGTGGCTTCTCATTGCAGTCGTATAATTTCCTGTAAAGCTTTGGTCATTCCGCTCACTCAGTGGACAGTGTTCTCTCTCGCTCTCTTTATTCTCCTGGGCGGCATCCCTCAGCTTTCAGTTTGGAATGCTGCGTGTGGATTGACTCTGTGCCTGGCCATTGGATTGTAAATGATTTCAGCTGAGAAGAGAGCAATGATAATTTGTAATTCTGAGTGCTATAATGGATTCAATTGTGTGGTATATTGCCCTGTGCCTTTTGGATTGCAAGATATTATACTCTTTAGAGCTCACACTGCAAACTACGACATGATGGTCGAAACATTTTAGGTTAATTTCGACTTACTGGTTTGGTCTTATATCATCTGATTAATGACTTCCAATGCTGATCATTTCTATAAATAAATAAATAAATATAGAGATTTTCGCTTTTCAGAACATTATTACAAGCATCAAATCCCTAAAGTTAAAATGGATAAGCTGTGTACATAGGTACATGAACATGCATGACGGACCTGGATGACCAAAATCCTCCGGATTACTCCAGGCAAAACCCATGCAAATTCATAGTATCAAGGTGTGGACTGGACCATATCAAATATTGTGTCCTTACCATATATATGTTTATATATTAGTTGAAGGGTCATGTAAAACAGGCTATTATGGGGATTATAAAACATCAAGCATGGAGCAAAAAATATAATTCCATACATTTAGGCTGAATTTACATTATAAGAAAGAGTGGGCACCCAAGTTAAACCAAATATTATTATTATTCATTCTGTGGCTTTTTTCAACAAAAAAGTACCCTACCCAGCCTAGCACTGGCCTGCACAGCATGTCACAAAATTAAATGATAAATTATATGGCTGCCACTTTTGATTAATCTTGGCTTTAACATACATGTTAAATGCAACAATAAAAGAGCCCATTATTCAGTTTTCCTTTGCAACCCTCATAAAACCATCCAGCGTATAAATCCTCATAGGAAACCCATTTGAATTGAAATCAATTACTTTCTTCACCGGGAAGAGGTCCCTTAGATGCCCACAGAGCGATACAGCTGATCCATAGAGTTTAACACAAGAGTTGTGTCATCACGTATCTCCGATATGAGCCTCTGTCGGTCGTTGTTTTATTGACCCCGTACCCCACCCGCTCGTGAAAAGCTAAAGTAAATGACAGCATTTTAAATAATCTGTGAAATTGCTGCATTAAGATAATTAAAGCCTTTAGAGGAGTTTATCCAGCTTTAAATGTCTTGAGAGGGCTTTGCTGTTTGCAGAGGGAAGTTGGCAGGGCATTTTGCTAAAGTGGCCCTATAAAAATTACCATGAAAAAGGAACCCAGACAAAATCTTGAACGGAGGGAGGAAAACGTTTCCATTGATAGAAGCTTGGTTTTTTTTACATACTTTCTTTATCTATTTATTTAGTTTATCTGTTTATTCTATTGTACACGTTAAAAACAATTTCCACCTATTTCAATGTAAAAACTTAAGTTGCCGCCTTAAATTGTTAAGCATAATCAAATTGGCAGTACAAGTCATTCCAACTTAAATGATATTAAACTGACTTTAAAAAACTTGAGTTGAATCTCATGACTTTTTTTTTTTTAAAAAGTTGAAAAAGTCTGCAGGAGCATTTGAAATGTTTTAACTAATCATCTTGTAATGAATGTCATTTCAGTTCAACTTTCTAGTATGAATTATCTAATGTAGTAAAAGACAACAATACTGAAGCACTGTAAAATGTTTTGCCACAAACTCAACTGACTGGCTTCATGTATGATTTCATATGAGTCTCTTCACACCTTAGAACTGTACATGATTTATGAACTTCTACAACTGAACTCCTTTCCACAATTTGTCCTCACTTACGTATTATTTCTTTTTTTTTTTACAGTGTATAAATTAATATTATTATTATTCATCAAGGACCAAGGATATTTTAAAACAATCAAAAAGTTACAGTAAAGACAATCCAAAATGTTTTGTTAACAATTTCCAATTAACAATACTTCAACAGAATTTATTCATCTTAGTTAATGTTAAATTCAATATTTACTAATACATTATTAAAATCAAAACTTGTATTCATTAGCTCTTGTTAATGCACTGTGAACTAACATGAACAAATATTTTACATATTAAACATTAACAAAGGTTAATAAAAGCTGTAATGATATTGCTCATTGCCAGTTCATGTTAACTAATGTTAACAAATGAGATCGTATACCAATACCAATTACCAATATTTCTACTTCAAATAAATGCTGTTCATTGGAACTTTCTATTCATCAAAATCATCCTGAAAAAAATATTTTATCATTTGAAACCTGGAAAATGACTAGATCATATGACTATAATGCTGAAAATTTAGCTTTAACAATCACAGGAATAAATTATATTTTAAAATATATTAAAATAGAAAGCATTTATTTCAAATTTGAATAATATTTCGCAACATTACTGGTTTCGTTGTACTTTTTGATCAATAATTGATGAGAAGAGACTTTGCAAACTTTTAAACGGTTGTATATTATTATATATACATAGTTTTAGTTAAATATAGCCAAACTGAAAAATGTACTTAATTCATATTTCTTGTTTTTGTCCACTCAAAAGCAGAAAGTTCATGCTCAGTTCTATGTGTCACAAATGGAAACTCCCACAGTCTAACGGTTCCTCTGTATCATCTTATCAAAACAGAGTCGAGCTGTTTAGTGGAGGAGCCAATGAAATACAAGGAATGACTCAACATTCTGACACCTCATTAAAATACCAAACACTCACAATTATAAACTCTTCAGTTTGTGTAAGTTGATAAGGCTCAAGAGGTTGGAATAGCCCATATGTACTTGAACTAATATTATTGTAATATGTTAGTCTTAGCTTTAAGACAAAAAAAAAAAAAAAGAGTCTGCATTTGTGGTAAATAACATAATAATGTGTCAATTATGGAGATAGTATGGTGTTTATAGGTAAATATTACTAAATCAGAATTTGTTATTTACCTCATAATTTCATGACCGCACAAAAGACGTGCATTTGTTTGTGTATTTTTTAGCATTCGAGAAAAGCAAATTCTTACATTGTAGGAGCCCCATAAAACCAGACAAAATATGATATACTGCCTTTCAATGTAAAATTACACTCTTCGATACCATTTGTAAAAGCAAGTGCTAAAGTGAAATGACTCAATTAGGTTACAATATACAGATTTCAGCAGCTGGGGAATTAATTGCCTAAGTGCTCATTAGGCATTCAGTTTAGGCAATTAGATTCCTTTTAGTCTGACAGAATAAATGACTTTCCAGTAATTGGACTTGCAGACAGCTAGCTAGCACCTGAAATGAACTGTATTGCAAAGTCTCATTAAAATAAATACATCAAATAAAAATCAAATGGAAAATGAATGAGCTGAAAGTGTGCAATAGTTTTTGTGAGAGAACGGCTCCCTTTTATTGGGAATTCTCTCTTTGTCTTTCACTTCTCTCTAAATACTTGGATGATTTCCCAAATCCACATTAGAACCCAGAGACCTGCCTTTACCACCATCAGATTCATATTCATAATCAGATTCATCTGATTATAATACAAATGGTTTACATGTTTACACATGTTTGGATGGGCAATATTTACAGTTAACAATCATTGTCAGTTTTTCCTGATTAAAGATTGTATAGTTTTGGGAAACAGGTCAGTTGTAGTTAGTTATCTCTGCATGAGCATCACCAAACAGAATTGCAAAAATACTAATTGTTTTCAAACAGGTCACCTGAACACTCCACCCATCTCTCATTGGTTCAGTTGCTGTGTCATTTACAAACAAACAGAGCAATGTTTGATAATCAACTAACAAATGGTTAACCTATAGCTAATAGGAGAAAGTATTTTAACATTGAAAAAAATTAAACACTGCAGCTTTAAAAGGATGGACAGACAGATTAATTGGACACAGCTAAAGATCATTTGATAGAGGGTAAAATCCTCCCTCTTTTACCTTGAAATATGTAAAAGAATGTGTGCTTGAAATATTTTTCACGGAATTGATAGTGAACTGATTTATGGCCCTTATGGTTCAGTATAATTAATTTTATGCATATGACTTCTGTTACAATTACCATGTAGGGCGATTGGAGAAGTTCACTGCTTATATGAAACCATCGATAATTGTAGATTCATCACTGAGAGGTCTTATCGTCTGGATGGAGGAAGATAAAATCCTTTCTCGGGACAAGACAAAAAAAATCTTAAAGGTCAGTTGCCTCAGGTCGACTAAATGCCTTAATGAACTGCGAATCAAACATTTGCGGGGTATTGTAAGAATATGTAAGGAAGCTGAGGATAGTCCTGCACTGTTTTGTTTCTTAATGTTCTGGTGGTGTCTTTCTTCACTCTATCTTCTTGAGAATTAAAAAAAAAATAGTAATAACCATCTTCAAGTCTTTTTACCTCAGGAACACACATTTACAGTCTACTAAACATCAAATGCACTGAAATTGGATCTGCATGCAAAAACAACTATTCTTATAGAGTTTAAACATAATGAATCATGTTAATTAAAAGCAATTAACAATGCAAAAGCTGTTAAATGTTGATAAAAAAAAACTATTTACCCCAAAGTTGAGTAAATAAAATAATAAATAACTTAAATAATATTTGAGTACTTGGATCTCAGTGTGCAAAAATCATTATTATTAAGCTTAAATATATAGATGTTAATTAAAAGTACACAATAACTTAAAAGCTTCTACACCTGAACTCCTTTCCACAAATTGATCATAGAAATAAAAATGAATAACAGTTTTCTCTTGTGCAAACAAATAAGTGCAACCATAATCAAAGTGCTCTCTCAATATTTAAAGTGCAAAGAGAGACCACATTTTTCACAGCACAGCCCAGGTCTAACCTATTATAGATGCTGTTCATATTGGGAGATATTTGCATGCATCAGGGCTTTTATCAGCTATCATTAAACACTATCAGCTTTTAAAATGCACGTGTATCGAAATCGTGTTTGAAAGTGCACTCGTGTTTTACTTTCGCTTTCACGACTGTGCGCTTTCTACAAGACAAGACATTTGTCACACGAATCCTCCGCCATGGTCTTGTCAGTCGCTTACTCTCGTCATGTGATCAGTGAACTCTTGATTCCTGCTGCATTACATACGACTCTGCAGCTCGCGTTGGAGAAGCTGGATGGAAATGAAGCGACCGTTATCCAATTGAATTAAAAGTTTTTTATTTCTATAAAAAAAAGGATAGTAGAGGTAATGTAATGTAATGTAAATGTGGCGGTGGCATTCTACCCTAATTTCACCCTCACACTCCATCATGGCAAATATCGACAGCTTTTCACCTTGACGAGAAATCAAATCACTTTAATCTCGCAAGATCTAATCGCACAAGATCTCGTCACACCCCAACTTAAAAGCTGCTAAATGTCGATAAAATTATTTACGCAAAAGTTAATAAATAATAAATATGGATGTATTAAATTGAAGCTTATTGGTTTATATTCATTAAAAGCACACAATAACTTTAAAGCTGTTAATAGCTAATACAACAATTAACCCTAAAGTACATAAAATAAACATTAATCAAAAACATTATTCTTATTAAGATTTTTTTTTTACAGTCCAGTCCCAAGTGGACCTTTTTAGACTAGGAAAAATGATTTAAGTAAATTCTCACTTTTAGTCTTCAAATGTCAGTGTTACTACTGACTACAATTGAATCCATTTCAAGCTACTTTTAAGGACAAAATGACACCTGTAATTGTGTAGGAAAAGACTTTTGCTCCCACAGGAGAGAAAGAAAGGAATAGAGACAGGGTGACTCAGTCAGTGGACAGGTGAGACTGACATGCTGAGTTTCTCCCTTCAGGTGTCTGTCATGCTCACGGGCCAGATAATTGGATCTGAAACACATCACACACAGAGCCGAAGGAGCACAGTCAGGACCAATTCTGGGCTTGTTTTACTAAGTGACTGATGACCAAACTGGGGTCAGGAGTAATGAAGACTACAGACGTTGCTGGAGATCTGCAGGACACTTGTCCAGCAGGGAGGGGGCCAGCTCAGTCCATAGGGAGATAAATTCAGCAGGGACGAAGGGGACAAAAAGAGATGACAGAAGCCCACTCTGACACCAGGAGTAGATTCTCAGAGATCTATTAAGCTTTGGGGCACAGGGCTGGATGACGTGAATGACGCGCATGGGAAGCTGAACCGGCAAGTCGGAAAACACATTTGCCTCCCACCCGTTAACACCATAATGATCTAATCTATTTGCTCTTCAGAAATTCATAGTTCCCTGTTATTTGCTCACATGTTAAAAATCAAGGTGTCAGCAGCAGAGTTTATTCCCTTACAGAAACATCTTGATCTACCCAGGAATGTCAACAGCTATATTTATGCAGTAATGAAGATAAGGAATGATGGCACACTGCCTGGGATTTATGTGCACCATCTTTGCCTTAACGTCCTAATCAATTCCAGCACATAGAAATACATTCACTCAGACACAATAAATTGTCAACACAATCTAATCATTTTGAAGTAAAATAAACATTCATAGTATATGGATTTTTTTAAACTTCCTTATCTATTAAAATGACATACCAAGATACATCTTGTTCCATCTTGAAACGTTAAACTTTATTATATCCTGTTACATTTTTCTAACTCATTACACCCCATTAGACATCATCTCTTTGCAAACAAGTAATTTGACTGCTCTCATTCATGTCTATCAAATGTTATCAAAACTGCTTAGGCTCCTTTTCTACTCAACAACTGCCACCTTGAGTGTTTGTAAAACAAAGATGTGTGTGGTATAGCCATATATCGATGTCAACACAAGCGCAGGTCATTTAGAAACAGCTCTGGCGCACGTCTGCCGCTGATCTGAGAGATCTGTATTACAGTGAAATGAAGGTAGAGGGAAAAGCCCCTGTTAGATGCACGACCTCCGTACTGAACACATTTTGACTGAATTGATCTGGATGATATGAATAATTTAGGAGACACCAAAGGAGGCAATATAAATGCACACATATATTCTAATCTCTCAAGCTGTGTTGCGCAAATGCTCTGTTTTCTGCTGTCTTGGAGCTGTGGAGCACTGCCGCCTGCCCCTGGTCTAAATTAATCCCGAAATGTATCCTCCTCTTCTATTCTACATTCAAAGTTATTCACACACAGGTGCATAATCATTATTTTGAGATTAAACTAAGGAATTTGTTTGCCAGTCTCTCTATTTTGGGTGCGATGAAAAAAAGAATTGTATAGCTCTTCTTCTTTTTTTTGACCTTTAGCTTGCCTGTAGGCACATTTCCCAGGTAAATCTCATTGACATATCTCCTCTGCTTCTAATCCCACTGACAGCAGAAATTTTTCTTGCCACAAATGTTTTCCTGAGGGGGGAAAAAAGTGGACATTTGTGTCCCTCAAATCTCCAAAATTTACCAATGAATAGCTGATGCTAACTTTTACTATATTTTAATACAGATTTTTTTCTAATAATAAGAAGAAGAAAATGAAGAAGATGATGATGAAGATTAAGATTAAGAAGATGATTAGGAAAAGAGGATAAGGAGATAACGTGGTAAAAAGAAGACACTTCTAGGTAGGATTATTAAGTCATTATGACAATAATAATAATAATAATAATAAACAGTAACTATTATATTTCATTGTCTATTCATTTTATTTTCATTCTTGCGTATAATCCATAAATCTAAAAATTAAAATCCAGCAAATCCTGCCCCCTTCAGTTACTGCTGCTATATGTCCAACAAGCCATGCCGCCCTCATGCCACACATCATGTTCTCACAAAGTGAAAAATACATTGCAGAGCAAAGAGGACACTGACATTTGATTTCTAGCATCAAATAAACATAAATGAACACCAAAAGGAAAGCTGTTTCTACCACAGAAAGACATCAATACACACCATTTTACAAGTACAAGTCCACCGATGTTCTAACTTCTCTGACAGCTTTGGTGCTTCTCTGACAGCTCTCTGACAAAATGATGGATTCAGAAATATGATTGGTTAGATCGGATGTCAATCAAACTCCTGGCGAAGGGCCAATTTATATTCAAGGACATTAAAAGTTTTTTTCTTTATTTTTTCTTATCATTATATGATTGTCATTAAAGAATCATCTTAAAAGGGATAGTTCATCCATTTTTTAAACACAGTGGAAGTCAGTGGTCACCAAAACTGAGTTTTCCATTTACAACACGTTGAGCTTTGTAGCCAATCATAATCATATCTGTTGAGAGTGTGGGCACAATGGTCTAGCAGAGGTGCTAGTCAGTAAGTTAGTCAGAATCCGCTTTTGTTTTTTTCAATGTGAGCCACATGCTCGCAAATCCTTTCATTATAACCAACAAAGTGTAAATATGATGTCTATTAGAGATTCTTTCTACAATTAAGACAGCTTTTTTTTATTATTATAACGGGGGTTTTCGCAAGAGTGCAGAAAGTGATTGACAACCTTTGTGCTTATGAAGGGAGGGCTCTTCTCTTGCTTTCTGTCCATTCACAATCTGAATAAAAGTACTCTGAAAAAGATTGACAACCGTTTTTAAAACCACAATTGAAGCGGAAACTGTAATGACTGACAGTGATAACCAATTGACGAGACAAAAACGGGATATTTTTTAAAGTACTTAATTCAACAGCGTTTGCTCTGGAACCAAATTTGGTATGGAGAACTGCAAAATTTTACTGGTATTGGTACAGACTACTGAAATTTTAGCACCATGACAACCCTTCTTCAAAATATCTAATTTTGTGTTGTACAGAAGAAAAAAAAGTCAGGTTTAGAACGACATATGGTTGAGTGAATTAATAATAAAAAAGAAAAAAAAAATTTATATAATCATGTAACCATGATTTTGCCTAAAAAAAATCAGAAAAATAAAAGTCGATATTTGAATTAAAAAAAAAACAACAACAACAACATTTGAATCTCAATAAACCTTGAAGTTACAAACCATCAACAAATATTAAAATGTATTAATCCACTTTTAAAAAACACAAGGCAATTCCTTAACACTTAAAACAAATTATCTGTCTGGTAGAACCTTTAAAATTGACAAATATAGTAAAAATCGCCTAATCAAAACAGATCCTTTCCATTACAGTGAATACTAATTGTTTTTTTAATCCATTTCCTCAAATGACAACACTGCACATCTTGCAGCAATCACAACTGTACGTTTAGTAAACTATTAACAGCACAGCATGGTCTGGAGAACATTAAATCTGTAATGACTCTATGGTGATGAGGAGATGGGGCCAAGCCGTGCATGGTTCAGCAGTTTCAGCAGTCTGAGGAGAAAAAATAGATAGGACGCAAGTAACAGATGGCCCATAGAAGTGTGTTCATCTGGACACAAACAAAGACTCTAGGAATGATTTAATGAACATTTTGGACCCTAGTAATGATTTAATGATCATTCTGGCCTCACCTATTATTTATATGGACATATAATCAACTGAAAAACTATATTTCACAGCCGAACAACGAATGTCAAATGCAGACCTCGTCAGTCACGAAGCCCTGTCAACAACAATCCCGACCACTCATATATTCCCAGTGAGGCGGTTTGTTTGTAAACTACACACCTATTCTCATATTTACAAACGCAGCTGTTCTACTAATATGTCCATAACAGGAAATAGTAATAGTTTTGAACACATAAACTACCGTTTTAAATCAAAGTCCTCATAAAAACGACTCGTAGCTGATGTAATGTAAATAACACAGATAATTTGCATGGCTCATTAGACTCTTTCGATAGCACAATATTGTTCACTGAATCATGTTTATGCCTGTTTGTGGTAAACAAGGGAGGATGGAAATGATAATGGTTAAATTAAGAGTTAATGAGTGGCGTGAGTGTCACACATGCCGTGTGTCACGACGCGTAAAGGGAGTCTGGGGTCGGTCGGAGGCTCAGGTTAATTAATGGACTGAATCACGCGTAGATAGAAAAGCACGAGGCTCAAGTTTAACTAGAGCAGCAGGGTATAACACTGACAGATGCCCTATTACAATGTTAATGATACCAGAACCCTGGACAAATAATTACATTCAAAGCTTTCTCTTGTAAAGCCACAATAAGCGGCACGCCAAAGATGACTTTCTTGATGAGAGGGCAACGCAGCTGGGGACATATGTGGCACGAGTCAGGGGATTCCCTCAGCAACACCTCAAGAACCATTGTCTGACGTTCGGCGTGCGCTCTGGGCCGCTGTGCCTCATGAAGAGGCTGATTTAGGCTCTGATAAGGGAGAGACTGCTCCATTTAGCTGTGCCATGTGGTCTCATCAAAGGATCATTGCAAACCTTTTAATTTACCCCTGGCCCTGATTGCGCTACTCCTCCTATTGTTCTGAGGTGGATAGGTTTGCCCTCGGTCTGTGGTAACAGGTGCTGTGTTAACATCAGCGTGGCAATTGCACAGGCATCTCAACTGGAGTTTAATAAACATCATTGTAATTTATTGCCAATGGAAGAATGCACTGGGATTTTATCGAAAACAACTACATATATATACACACTGTCATATAACACAATTATGTACTTTCAGAAGCAAATGTGCAAAATAAAATGCCCTCAAAAGCCCTATTCGGATGAGGCTAGTTTTTATGGAGGATAATAGAGAAATATGACAGATTCAGACAGGATTAAAATCATAAAATATGCTTTGTGATTTCAGTCCAGTCTGTGTTTTTCTCACACAACCTCAGGGAAAGATTCCACGGAAAATTACCAACTGTTTTTCGGCAAACTCAACGGCCCTCCAATCCAATCCCATTCGAATTCGAATGTCTGTGATTACTAATGTTTGTGTATTATCCTAACGTTTCTCCTCATGTGTTTTTTGGCCTAGCTGAGCTACCTTCCCACACCAATCTTTTGCATGCTTTCATTTAATTTCAGTATGAATGATAAAATTAAGCTAAATTGCAGAAACTGTGAAGACTGCCCATTTTAATATCAGTGTCAGGCAAGACACTTGTCTAGGTGTCTCTGCTCCCTAATGTGGGTTTACTATAAAAAGTCACTTCTTTAAAATCATGTGAAGTTTATTTAAATAGGGTTTTAATAATGAACAAAACTTATACCAATAAGTAATTAACTTAAAACCTTAACATCATACATGATGCACGCAAATTACCTTCTGTAACGCCCTCGAAGGAAACACACAATCTCACCTCTGTAATAAACAGAGATGTTAGTCCCTTCCAAAAAGGTACATGAAATCAGAGATGTTGAGTGATAAGAATTGTAATTAGTTCCATCCGAATAGGGCTGAAGATACAATACAACTTGACACTCTTCAAAATAAATGTAGTTCCACGGAACAACCATTTAAGGTTTCCCAAAGAAGCTTTCCGTGACCTGTTCTGAAAAGAAGCATTTATTTTTCTTAATGTGAAGAACATTAAGCTTTTTTTTAACTATAAAGAACCTTTTGTGCAATGGAAAATTTCCCATGGATGATAAAGGTTCTTTAACACAGAATAACTGGAACCAGATGCCAATTAAGAACGAGTGAATAGTTGAAATGAGCATCAAAGAGGAAAAAATAAAACCTAAAATATCTGAAAATCAGTCTTGCCACATACACATATACAGTTTTGGGACAACTGCTTGTAAATAAGAAGAGGAAGACCTATACAATCTTTCTGTGTGTGTGCAGAATACAATAATCACTCCAAAAACTGCCATGGTTTAATGTGATAAACCACCATAGCTAATATTCTGGTGTTGCACCGCAGGGAACATGAAACACAGCAGAACAAATTTGTAAAGAAATGAATGCATTAAGATGCATTAACATCTAACTGTTCAGTATGATTTTATGCCATGTTTGTCCCTTTCACTTCCACTGACATCTCAACATATTTTCTATACTGTCACATATTAAATGCAGATATAATTTCACATTTTCACATCTGACCCATCCCGTACAGACATACATCATACAGGCATCAAGAAGCAGCAGAGAGCGGACAGACATCAGGATGGTGATCGTAGAGAAAAGCGCTTCACATGTAGATCACAAGATAAGCGCTTGAGGTCACCTTTGAAAGGCTGCCGTCATAATTCATCTGACCTCCACGTACCGTCGCTTCACATCCTGCAAGAACTAATCAACAAAAGGTAAAGAATGGGGTGGGGAGGCCAATGGCCCAAGATGGGGAAAAATGAAGAGAGCAGAGAAAACCAAAGAGGCAGAACATGAGTGAAATTTATTTTTTAACCCCTGTCCATACGGCGTATTAATCTTCCCGTGACCTCCTGTTCAGTGAAGTGTCATAGAGTGATTTCTCCATCTCGGGTCTCTCACTCTCCACACTCTTCCGAAACATTAAATATCACCTGCCGTGATTAATCCAAACTTAATTAAATCAATCAGCGAAACAATGGCAAGGCAATGAGGTATGTAATCATTGAAATAGTAAATTAAATGATGTAAGGGGCCGCAGTTTGCCTTATTGACAGTGATGGAGAGGAAACGGGGGGTCCCGGGGAAGCTGTGCCGGCCGTTACGGCTGACCACATTGGCCCGGCCCCCTTCGGCACATTGGGGAACTTTCCAATCTGCCCCTCCACGCCGGACACATTTGAATTAATCAGAGCCCTCTGCTAGCCCTCCCCAATGGTTTCTTATGGATGACTTCCATTTAAAAGCTGTTAGTGTGTGAAGAGCGTATCTGTGTCACTGAGCTAATCACGTGAATACTGTACACATGTGCCACAGATGCTTTTCCACGATGAGGATTCAAGTGTAATGCGTGTACAGTGTATTTTTGTGAGATTTTCCACGATCATCATGTAACAGTTCATTATTAGATGTAACAATTACAACAAAACTTAATGTCAGGAACTATACTTCATTTCGTCAAATAGAAGCGATTTAGTCCAAAATTTCTGAAGAGACACGATCAATTAATATGATGAACAGATTGAAACAGGCTTTATATATATCATATATATAAACATTCATCAACTCACTTATCAGTTGAGGTAAATGGAAGCTCAAGCGCGTTCGCTTGACGTTCGAGAAACCAATGAGGTTCATTCAGATCATTTGAACTTCCGCAAGAGGTTTGGTTCGGTTTAAGTTCCGTGGATCAGTGTTCATATGCGAGCAAAATATTTTGTCCGTATTGTGCAAGAACCGTTAATAGAACCAAAAATGATTCAATAAATTAAACTAGTTCTGAAAAAGAATAAGAAAGTATCCAAACTTGTCCCAAGCCTGAAAACGCAAAAGGATGAACAGATGTTTAAGGGTGACCAGCAGGTGATATAATCAAGCGCTTGAGAGAAGTGTGTGTGCACTTCCTATTACTACAAAGCGAGTACAAACATTTTGTCAAAAAGGGCAAACATCAACCACAGCTGGGATGTTAATGCTGGCAAATAAGATTATCACCAGAAAGGATTTCTCTTCTAAGCATTTGCCCCTAATTAGATTTCTTCATCTCAGGAATGAATTGCCTACAAAAGCTGTCACTGAGGGAACAGTTAGCTCCTTATAACTGAGTTAAATAAATAATTACTAATACAATTACAAAATTACAGGGGTCTTTTGTGAAAGGAAGGTAAATATGGAACTCAAATAGTTAGAGATAGTTATGTGGTTAGATTCAGGCCACTTTCTGAGCCAATGGATTTAGTTTTCTTACTGATAAGGCTCATTATTAACTGAACAAAAAAAGACATAGCATTAAAAATAAAATCCATAATGCTAATAGGGTAAAGAAAAAATGTATGGTGGAGCAGAGACAATTAAAGTGCAGTGAGGATAAACCAAACTGTGTGAAAGACAACCAGGTGGTTTAAGTAATCAGGGTTGGGTTAGGAAGTGCAAGGCCATGCAGGCCTCAGCTGGCATGAGGACGTCTTAGAGAGGAGCAAGCGAGACGTGGGTGAGTATGGATCCTCTCGCCGTGCCTCCCCGGTCCATTCATCACCCAACTGCCGCTGACAGTGACGGATGGGTCAGACCCAGGACTGGCACCGCACCAGCGCCAGAATCATACGGCCCACGAGCCCACTGACAGCTGGAGCACTGTGTCAAGTGGCAGAAAGACGGTGGCCATTAATAATCCCCGTCACATGATCCAAACGGTGTACGGGCGGGAGAGGGGCCGCGAGTCAGACGGTGGCCCGGAAGAGAGATGTCACGTCGGGTAGGGTGACAGTCATGCAGGCCTGCTCTTTAATCAAGTGTGTGGAGATTGGATAAGAACTATATCTCAGCCAAATTAGAGGAGGGCAAAGGATAAGGTTTTTAAAGAAGAGCTGTTTTTAATAGCTTGGGTTTGGAAGGTAAGGCTAAGGGATATTAAATACTGCACCAATAAAGGATAAAACATGTTGGGAAAATCTTGATTTTATCAATGAGGACTTTGTTTCAAATTTTCGAGCCAAGTGCTTTAACCCTCCAAAAAAAAAAAAGATTTTAAAAATGACATCTTTTAATATATGTGACCCTGGACCACAAAATGAGTCAAAAGTCACACGGGTATATTTGTAGCAATAGCCAACAATAAATTATATGGCTAAAAAAAAAATTTCTTTTATGCCAAAAATCCTTAGGATAAAGATTATGTTCCATGAAGATATTTTGTACATTTCTTACCGTAAATGTATCAATTTCATTTTTGTAAGTATGCATTGCTAAGGACTTCATTTGGACAACTATAATGGTGACTTTTTCTGATCCCTCAGATTCCAGATTTTCAAATAGTTGTATCTCAGCCAAATATTGTCCTATCCTAACAAACCATACATCAATGTAAAGCTGTACTGTATAATGATGTATAAATCTCACTTTCAAAAAACTGACCCTTGTGACCCTGGACCACAAATCCAGTCATAAGGGTCAATTTTTTGAAATTGAGATTTAAGTGTTTGATTCAACTGTTTGTTTTAAATGAACCATTTAGAATACAACAAAAATGCTGGTATTTCGAACCTAACAATTTAATTTGTGATTTTGAGAGGTCAAGATTTTAGACACCAGTGAATATTTAAAAAAATAAAATAAAATACAAAAGTTACTTGTGTTTTAAGGATTGTGTTACTTTTGCAACATGCACCTCAATATGGATGCTTTAAATGTGACAAGACATCATGGCACCTGTGATATGTGTTCCACTTGATGTGTTCTCTTCACATAATACGGTTTTAATTGTCTTTCAATTCTCCTTGCGCAGAAGAATGCAAACCATGTGGAAGAGTTGCATGTGCTTAAGCCTTTTACTCTCATGCATTGTTTAGGAAGCAGGATCCCTTAATCCAATTCACCACGGCAATCAAAAAGC
Source organism: Opsariichthys bidens (assembly GCA_037194245.1). Taxonomy (NCBI): domain Eukaryota; kingdom Metazoa; phylum Chordata; class Actinopteri; order Cypriniformes; family Xenocyprididae; genus Opsariichthys; species Opsariichthys bidens. The sequence goes on from CM074294.1 coordinate 9,643,424, forward strand.
CACATTTAATGCATATAATAACCAAACCTGTAATGCTGTGAACCATTTTGCATATCATTACAGATAGTTTTGAGGTAATGAAGCTGCTTTTAATGGGATTCCAAAAAAGCCCCCATATCATCAAAGTATACAAGCACACTAATTTGGTTAAAACTAATTCAGACCAAAGACAATCAGACACTAGAAAGAGTGAACTAGATTTGTCCTCTAAGAACAAGGACCCTAATTTCAACCTTGGGCAGTGGCTCCCTTATTTGAGTGGGGAGGAAAATATCATTACCTATTTCAGTGTGATTAAGGCAGAATGCCACCTGGCCAAATGCAAAGTGATTAACTTGAACGTCCTCCACAGCCTTATAAATGCAAATTTGGCAGATATCGGTAGAGACAGAAGACCGAAAGTCATACTACTAGAATTATACACTGGGAAAAAATGTCATATCTACCTTTCTCTTACGATAACACGGCAAATATTACCTGTGCAACGTTTTTTTTTTTTTTTTACTTTACTTCAGTGGATATTTAGAGTAACAAGTTTATTTTCTAAAGTAATTTATTAAGTACATGCCAAGTCTACAAAAGTGCTACTGAACATTTTTACCATTATTTTAAGATACAGTCCATTTAAAAAAAAAAAAAAAAAAAACGCTAAGTGCCGAAGTATGTTGTCACACTGTAACAGGTGATTCACAGTGGAACTTATTAAAAAGACTTTCAACATTAAAATAGATAAACGACTAAGAAACACATGAATGTAAATATACAGAAATATGTTAATATTAGTTAATGTATTAACTAACATGAACTAACCATGAGAAATACATTTGTATCTGTATTTGTTCATCTTTTTTAACATTAGTTAAAAATACAGCTGTTCATAGTTTGTTCAAATTAGTTCGCAGTGCATTAACTAATGTTAACAAATACAACTCTTGATTTTCTAATAATGTATTAGTAAATGTTGAAACTAACATTAACAAAGATTAATAAATGCTGTATGTTGCTAATATTAGCTAACTACTAAATAATGAACCTTATTTTACAGTGTTACCAAAATACCAAACCATTGTTTTCAACAAATAAATGTTTGTTATTAAATGTTTCATTAATTGTATAACATTTAAAACACATGAAAACCCCCAAAAAACTTGACATGAACAAAAAATATAGTTGACCCTTCCCTGAATGCATGCTTGCGCTAACTTGTTTTCCCAACAGCTATAGCATTTCTCTATGTTAAATATCCATTTATTACAGCCATGAGACTGAGACAAAAATTATCCTGCCCTACATGAGCATGAAAAAGATTTGTTTAATGACAGTTCTTAAGATCTCACATTTCATAACGGAGAGAGACAGACTAGGTTTAACTGGCGGTAAATGTTATTTACCATTTTTATGAAGAATTTCACATCTATAGATCTAGCTTCACGTCTATAATTACAGAGGAATGGCAGGCTGATAGATTGGGTTAATCAATTTAGAAAAAGAGCAGGAATGTGCTCAAGATGAATGCATAAATTGCACTTGATGGACCAAGTTCTTAATCCATTAGTTATGATTAGAAGACTGCAAATTATAAGGTCCTCAGTTATAAAAGTGAAATACATAAGGATTTTTTGATTTGGAAGCTGAAAATAAACATTAATATTCCCGTTCACATTAATATTCTGCAGGCGAATAGCATTTAAAAGCAAATATGGATTCAGGAGTGCAAGGGAACACTTGTGAGAAATTAAATCTAGCTCAGGAGGAGCAATAACTAAATTACTGCAATATAAGCCCCTCTAAGTCTCAACACCTGAGATCAGCCTTAACGTGGCATCGACGGTACAGATTTCACACGTCTTATGCATATCTGAAGGATAATTCCGTGGTGAGAGATTACGCAGATGAAAAAGTCATTTCTGAATGAATGGTCTGCACAAAGTCTTACCGTCTCACAAGCCAGAAAAGCATTTGAGGAATCTCAATAGGCAGAAAGTGAACAGGTTCAATTCTACATATCCCTATGTTCAAAATCACTGAAAGTACTGCACATCATGTATGTTATTCACACCCAGATCACGGCATAGATTACACACTTAACAGCAATTTTAACTACCAGACAATCTTTTTACAACTAGATTTGCCCAATAAAATTTAACATTCATTAGCCCTTTGTCATTTTTTAGCGAAGAATGATATTGAAATTCTTAATAACAATAAGCAATAAGTCGATATATATTAAAATTCTATATTTAATTGTATTGTAAATAATGTTCAATTTAATTATAATATAATATATTGTAATAATACAATAAAATTATTGCTTGAATATTACTTTACTGTATAATAGATAATGCCAGGTTTTTAAATATGACAGCAAGCTTAGCTTAAAGTAGCAGTGTACAATTAAATATTGTACTGATAATATATATATATTTATATATAGTGTGCAGATAGATTGTGCAGCCCTATTTTATTGTTAAAGCTAAATAAAATGCCTTCGCTAGCAACCAAACTTGACTAAACCAACTTGCTCATTTTACTCTATTTTTATTGTGCCACTGGACACCTGCGGGGGCAGACAGCCAAATCGGTGGGATGGTTGAAGGGATTTGGGGGCGGAATTCTCCTTAGCTAAGGAACACTGAGCTCTTTTTTCCCCATGACTCCCATCTGTTGAGTGGTCATTGTCCATAAAGTGTTACAGCTGCAAAGGACCGGTCCTACATTCTCCCGTGAAAAGGCTTTTTAACATATTCAAAACCTCCACAACCCATTATGCCAGTACTGTTACCAGGCCCTGATTTATTCATTGACTTTGCCTCAAAACCAGGCATTTGCACCCTGTTTAAAAACTTCACCCCCTATCCCTCCGACAGATTGGCTCCTCCTCTGGCCACCAACTCATTCAGCATTCTCTCTCTGCCTCTCTCTTATGCATAGCCTCGTAAGAGAGTCCTAAACGGGTCCCTTCCAGGTAGAGATGACATATGTTTTTTCGCTGCCGCCCAGTTATTCTGTGATCACATCCTGCTTGGGAATTGTTCATCCGTTCACTCTGCTTTTGTGGCCGATTTCATGCCATGTACGAGTCTGTGTTCTTGTCCTTCATGAAGCTGTCAGCCACATAAAAGTGGCCTGACTGGGGTCGTGCCACAAGTGGTGGGAATGGGACATCACCGTGGCTTCTTGGAGGAAGCCCACCCACAGTTCTTTGCTCCGCGGGGCTTTAATTTGACTTCGATTTTTAGTATGCAGGCCCCCTGAGGAGAGAACACTTTTACAAGCCTCCGTAAAGCCCTTTTTAATAATGGGTTGAAGGGGCGAAGAATGGGCCCGCCACTGCTGTTTGACCACTCATGGCATGCTCCAATAAAGTGCGCTATTCATCCCTGCTCCCTTTCACTGAGTCACTATGGGGGGAATTTAGGCTGGGTGCTTATGTATGGAGTACCAAGGAAAGCTGGTGAAATAGATTTAATGGATCTCTACGATTCATGCACACATAGACTGAAGGTGGCCTTTTTCTCTTCACTTCCTTTGCCTCCAAGCTCTGTGCTTTTGTGAAGGACCAAGGGGTGGTGAAGCTTATAAGCAAAACAAGAGTCTAATTTCAAACGAATTGCAAGCGACCAACAGAGGAAGGACACAGTGAAAATGTACATCAAAAGATAGATAACAAATTTGTTTCGTTTTGTATTTCTCTATTGTACTCTAAGCTGGAGCAAAATATTTATGGATGCACCAATATTACAATACAATACATTCTAAAAATGCAGGGTTAAAAACAACCAAGTTGGGTTGAAAATGGATAAACCCAGCAATTGGGTTAAATGTTTGCCCAACTTGCTGGGTAGTTTTATTTAACTCAACTATGGTTTAAAAATTACTGTAAAAAACACAAAATATGTTGGAAATTTAATAATTTGTTTAATAAATGAACATTAAATAACTTATTAAAAAACCTTTTCATTATTATTGTTGCCTCCAGTAATTATGTCTGATTTTTAATTTCCAACCTATTTTGGGTACATTTTAAGCCAGCCACTTAGTAATTTTTAAACAATAATTAGGTTAAATAAAACTGCCCAGCATGGTGGGAAAACATTTAACCCTACCGCTAGGTTAAAACAAGTCAATTGCTGTGTTTGTCCATTTTCAACCCAACTTGGGCTGTTTTTAACTCAGCATTTTTTTAGAGTGTACTGATAAATACGTTCATGTTTATGGTCGATAACCAATAAATAGCTAATATAAAAACTTATCTTATTTTGTCAGAATATAGAACAAATATAAAACACTAAAAACTAAAATCAGTCGTTCAATTGAATTTAGGCATCGCAACATTATAATGTGCAACGAAAAATGGATTTTAATTTTGAGATTTGCTAAAGATTACATTTAACAGTGCTACTACTATACATTATTGATGTTTTTAAATGTCAACCTTAGTATTAGATGACAAAGGTAAATGTAATCTAAATGTAAAAATGTGTATATATATCATGTACTCTTATACATGTATCATGTATATCGTGTACTCTTAAAAATATTATAGATGAACATCATGCAAGTAACAATAATTAAATAAATACATTTTGTCTCCTTCCTCTCATAGAAATGCAAGATTTAAACTAAAAACCTCAGTAAGATTTTTAAATACCAAGCCACGTCACCCATAACTGATCATGTAACTGAATGATGCATAATTAACTATTAACCAGTTCACTATATTCTGGTCCTTTTTCTGCACACACTGAAAATGAAGTGACTTTTCTATGGCATATCAAAAGGCACCACTTATGCATCGTCAAGTCAGTCTAATGCCTCTTTGATTGTGCCCCACATTGGATTTTAAATAATGACAAATGACGCAGTTTTACAAACTGCCTGAGGAGCATTTTTAGAGCAGCAAGCCCAACTTAATGCCACGAGGTGTTAACGGATTGATTCTCCTAATCTGTTCAGCTACACCGCTTGTCAGTGTGGGGCAGCTGAATTGTCTTAAGACAGCCTGGTGTGCTGTGTGTTAACCAATTTCACGGCCATCTGTCACGCACAGTTAAACTTTGCGCTGCCGTGTTGAGGGGAGGGAGGAGAAGAGGAAGGGAAAAGAAGGGAAGGAAAGGAAAGGGAAAGCCGCTCTGTCGCTGAGGCCGGGCAGAATGGATCATACAGCAGGCCTGTGTAGCTGTCTTCAAGTTCATTCAGAGCACTGCAACCAGACCAGTGACTTTTCTTCCCAGCTAATTATGTGGAAACTGCAAAGACAATAAAGCATCTGGTGGTCTTTCTTTCTGGTTTCAATTTTTCTCAATATTGTGACAGGCTAATGCATTGTGTCTGACTCAGCCATCCCAGCAGGGGATTGAGAGAAAGGCAGGGTCAGGAGAGAGCAAATAGATGAATTTATAACTTTGCCTTTTCACATTAAAGTAGCAAGATTGTTTCACTGGGACCCACTCCGCCCCCTCTCGCTGTCCCTCCACAGAGACCGAGACTCTTTCTGAAAACATGTTTTGTCTGTGCCACCCAAACTGAGTCTGGCCTTCCCCTTTCTGAGAGTCCTGGGTCACCGCTGTTGGCCAACCTCCCCTATTCCTGCAAAACCTCCTAACAGGGAGCCGGTGAAAAGAGAAGAACCCCAGTTCAGACAAATCTGTGCTGAAGAAAGAGGACGACTTCGAAGAAAGAGAAAAGACTTTTCTATAAATTAAAAATAAAACGGTAAAACATTACTGTATTATGCAGCATCTTATTGCAAAATTTTGTAAAATACAAAAAGCATAACACAGAAATGTTGATTAATGCTTACTACAGTAATTCTCAAAATTATTCGCTTTGAAATGGCATATTTTGCACAAATATTTTACACCAAACAGCTTGTTATGCTTATTGATATTGCAAAATGAAACGAAATGCAAAGTCTTGCATGTCACTAGCACGAGGCGGGAACTGGTGAAGCCTTTATTCACCACTGATCAGAACACCTTGGAAATTTGTGGCAGTACTAAGGTTTTGAGGGTCATTATTTAGAGTGATTTCAAATGGGATTGGCATGTTGTCCTCAGATAATATAAAGCTTTTTGTCTTCCGTCGGTTAGAGAAATTTGGTGTCTGTGATCCTGATTTGGTTACCATCTATAAAGTGCCCAGTGCTAGAGTATGCAGTTCCAGTCTGCAATAGTTCCTCGACTGCATATCAAACCAAAGGACTGGAAAGTGCAGAAACGGGTCTGTAAAATTATTCTCAGTCGAAGTTATCTGGGGTATTCTAATTCTCTTGGCCACCTTGGACTGTCAAACCTCATGGAAAGACAAACTCAATTGTGTCTTGATTTTGCAAGAAAGTTTTACAAGTCTGGTTTTAGAGACTGGCTACACCCTCTTAGGCGTGAGCTTACAAATCGCCAGATGAGGAATTCAAATAAGATGACAATTCCAAGAAGCCGAACAGAGAGATACCGGAGATCACCAATTCCTTACATGTGCAGACTTTTAAATGATTGCAGATTTTAGAATACAATATTATACAACGTTTAGAATTTTTACTGCAGCTGTGGAGGTGACGACGCTCATTCGTGGCATCATCAAGCTACTCATTTGTTTTGAATAAGCGACCTCTAGAGGAGAAAATTACATATTGTGCCTTTAAACAAAGAAAGCATCCCTAATTTATTATTATTTTTATTATTGCTATAATTATTATCACAGCAACTTAAAATGATAAACTATTTGTAGATAAATAATCTTAAAAAGTAGTCAAATTTTCTGAGAAATATATATAATACAAAATTTTGTGGTCATTTTAAAATTTATGTAAAATACTTTTTTGAGCAAGGGTGCATTAAAATGATCTAAATGTGACACTGAAGACTGTAGTAATGGCTGCCGAAAATCCAACTGTGCCGTCACAGGAAAAAACTACATCTTAAAAATACATTAAAATAGGAAATCATATTTCACAATATTATTGTTTTTAAAGCATTTTTCATCAAATAAATACAGCCTTGGTGAACATAAGAGACCTCTTTCAAAAACATACTGGCCTGAAACTTTTGAGCAGTATGGTGTAATATTTTTTCAGCAGAAACAGATATTGTTGAGCCCTGACGTGAATTCAAAAAGTAAATAGTCACTTTCAGAAAGAAATAGAAGTAAAAAAAAAAACAGTAGTTATTATAAGTAACATGTAACTCCACTTACACCCAACACTGGCCAATAGTATTAACCAACAATGATCTGAATTCCTCAAAATGCAACACTGACAGCAATCGTTGTTTGCCAAAAAGCTCATTGGTTTCTCAACAAGCAGACACCCAATAGCAGGACACCCTTATGGTTGTGATATAATCTTCCTACCCCGCACACCCGATCATCCTCAAGTCGCTGCTGATCTTCAAGAACCCTCCATTGCCCCTCTTTTCCCCCTTAATTAAATGTGCACTTCATTAATGTAAATTGAGGGGCTTTAATGCCCTTGTTGAAATTCTGAAGAAAGTGCTGTGGCCTCGCGAAATGCTCAGGCATCATTGCAAATTAGATTAGGGACCAAGAAAGGCAGTAAAATTAGAATGATAATGGTTGATATGGCTGCCTGACAGGCATGACTATTCAAGGATCAATGGGACGTAGAATGCCTAGAGAAAGCCCACTCTCAAAGGCTTGGACCCACGTCAGCCTACAGATGTGCCTTTTGGAAGCACTTTAAATTAGTTTAATTTGGTAAATGGTAGGGATTTAGAAGCTCTTAGCCTGCCTATAACAAGACAGGAATACATTGAAATGTTTTGCTATACTTTTATTAGCATAAAATAGGATTGAGGGTGATTTGCATTCCCAACAAGTCTACTTTTTTTGCTCATTTAGGTTTTTTTTTTTTTCATTTAAAATAGCATTTCCATCCATAACTCATCCATGGACTTTAGAATGAACCCTTTTCCCAAGCTGCTTTTCATTCTACTTAATCCTGTTAAGGACGGGAATGGGGGTTGATTTTATTCAAACTAATCTCATCAAACACACCAATTACAAGGTAATTTTGATTAAAAACCAATGGCTGAAAAGGGCTAAGGACGTTTCCTTCCAACTTAAGAATCACAGCTGTTTTCGTTTGGAAGATCTCAGCTCATACCTGTCAAAAGCTGCTAAAGCATTACGTCCAACCTGAAGTTCATGGTTTAGACATACAAACAGTGGCACAAAACCACTAACACGTCTGAAAACAAACTGTCACTGATTCAATGAAGGGGAAAAGCTCTGGAAGCTGGCCACACTGTGCATACGGACTGCTGCTTTTAATTTGACCCCAATTCTTTTTCATAATCTGACATCACTGACTTACTTTGTTTGCTCTCTTGGTAAACAGCAGCAGCATTGTGGTGTGCAGTTGAAAAGGGAGAAGCCATGCTTGAGCTGATGGGGGCTGGGTCAGAGGAAGTGACTTTTAACTAGTTTGGTCTTTAGCCACTTAGGAAATGCAAAGAGAGGGATTACACAGAGATCTGCTGCATTGTTAGACATGCACTTTGTCTAAAGAGTCACTATAATGCAACTCAAATTCAAGCAAAAAAAAAAAAACATGGGATGATTTCTAGCAGCACATTTAAATAGGGTAAACAATTTTAATTTCCATGTACTTTTGTTTTGATTGCATATGGTTTATTTTGAAGTAGAAAATTCACTCAAATTGGAATACTGTAATTATAATACATTATTTTAAATAATATACAAAGTTCATGTATTATAATAAACAAACGTGTACACTACTTTTAAATTATAAATTATTTTATCTGCTTTTTAAAAATATTATTAAAAGTAACTGAGTCCTTCAGGAAGCAACAAATGTCAGGAGAATCCCGATTAATATTCCCAGTGTCACCCCACAGAGGGAGGTCTCCATGAACAAAGCAAGCTCGGGCAGCAGGTCAATATACATATATTGCTCATATAGCTCAAGCCTGGTAAATGCTAGATCGCTAGCGAACAAAACTTTTATTCTAAAGGATTTCTTCGCGTCCCGAGGATTGGATTTTCTCTGTGTGACTGAGACGTGGCTGAGTGTTGGTGAGTCCAGCGCGTTTTCTGAACTTCTATCGCAGGATTGCTGCTATTTGAATTCCCCGCGGATGTCGGGACGAGGAGGAGGAATAGCAACGGTTTATAAGAGTGATTATAAATGCAAACCGTTATCTCTATTATCCTCATTCAGCAGCTTTGAACTGAGTTTATTTGAGTTAGGTCGTTCGCGTACAGTGTTATGTGCAGTGGTCTATCGGCCTCCGAAATACAATAAGGACTTCATAAATGACTTTTCTGCGTTCCTGGCTGAAATCATGCCTAAATACGACCGCGTCCTTATTGTTGGGGATTTTAATGTTCATGTGTGTTGTTCTGATAACCAAATGGCAAATGACTTTTTATGCCTTATTGACTCTTTTAATCTTGTGCAGTCTGTATCTGGCCCCACACATGAACGTGGACATACACTTGATCTTGTCTTATCTTTTGGTTTGCCGGTGTTTAACCTAGAGATCTGTGATGCAGTGTTTTCTGACCATAGGCCTGTACTGTTTGAGACTGCTTTTGCCTGTGATTCAATTGAATCTCGCGCTGTTGCCCGGCCCTGTCGCATTATTAATCCTTCCACTGCTGTTCAGTTCGCGTCTGTTTTTAGTCAGAACTGTGTTTTATCGGAGTCTACATGTACTGATTCAGACGAGCTTAGCTCATGGTTGCACTCCACCTGTCTAACTGTTATGGATACTGTGGCTCCACTGTGTATCAGGCAGCCCAAAACTAAATCTGAGCCATGGCTAAATGACATGACTCGTGCAGTCAGACGCGAGTGCCGTAGAGCTGAGCGTAAATGGAAAAAGAACAAACTGCATGTGTCGTTTCAAATGCTAAGGGACTGCTGGCGTCATTATCAGACAATTGTCAAAGATGCTAAAAGAAAACATTTATCTGAAATTATTCTGTCTAACTGTAATAAGCCTCGTGTTTTGTTTAAAACTATTGATTCAGTTCTTAATGCCCCGCACAATGTCTGGGTTGATGCCTCCTCTGCTGTTTGTGAAAACTTTCTTCACTTTTTTATTGATAAGGTCACTTCTACTAGAGCTCTTATTTCACCTTCTGCTCATGATCCCTCAATCCCTGTTCTATGCTCTGCTGTCTTCGACAAGTTTGAGCCAGTGACATTGTCTATGCTACATGAGATTGTTGATCACTTGAAGCCCTCAGGTTCTCCACATGATGCTGTTCCTCCTCGACTTTTTAAGGAGGTTTTTCCTTCTGTAGCACCATCTGTTATGGCAGTTGTTAACTGCAGTCTGTCCTCAGGTGTGGTTCCCAAAAATTTTAAACATGCAGTGGTGCAACCTCTGATTAAAAAACCTAGTCTGGATCCTACAGATATCGCAAATTTTAGGCCTATCTCTAAATTACCTCTTCTTTCAAAAGTCCTTGAAAAGGTAGTATACAGTCAAGTAATGGACTTTTTGAAAGACCACAATATTATGGAAATGTTCCAGTCCGGTTTTAAAACCCTACACAGCACTGAAACGGTTCTTTTAAAAGTTTTTAATGACATCTTTCTAGCTACTGATTCTGGTGATCAGGTAATTCTTGTACTACTTGATTTAACTGCCGCGTTTGACACTGTTGACCATGAAATCCTAATATCTCGTTTGGAGCAGTGGGTGGGCGTTAAGGGCATAGCGCTTGAATGGTTTAGATCCTACTTGGAAGGCCGGACTTTCTGTGTCAGCTGTGGTGGTTTTGAGTCCTCCTCAGCTCCTCTCTCTTGTGGGGTTCCACAGGGCTCTATTTTAGGCCCTCTTCTCTTCTCTCTTTATTTGCTCCCACTTGGTTCAATATTAAGAAAGCATGGCATGTCATTCCACCTTTACGCGGACGATAGCCAGATTTATGTGCCTCTAAAAAAGAATGACACTGTCAGATCGCTAATCGAGTGTCTTGATGATATAAAGGCATGGATGTCTCTTAACTTTTTAAGCTTTAATGCACAAAAGACAGAAGTGATGGTCTTTGGTGGCAAAACTGGAACCTCTCCTGTTGATTTGGGTGTCTTGGCCCAGTACAGCAAAACGACCATCACTAACTTGGGAGTTAAAATCGACTCTGACCTTAAACTTGATAGTCAAATTAGAGCAGTCGTCAAATCTAGTTTCTTTCAATTGAGGCAGCTGGCCAAAGTAAAGCCATTTCTTTCGAGGCAGCATTTTGAGACGGTAATCCACGCCTTTGTTACCACTCGGCTGGATTACTGTAATGCATTGTATGTGGGGGTTAGTGTGTCTTCTGTTGCACGTCTGCAGATGGTACAAAACGCTGCAGCACGTCTTTTGACCGGAACACGTAAATACGAGCACATTTCGCCAGTTTTAGCCTCACTTCATTGGCTTCCTGTACATTTTAGGATCCGTTTTAAAATTATTTTACTGGTTTTTAAGTCCTTAAATGGTCTTGCCCCACCCTATATTTCTGAGCTTTTAGAACCTTATACTCCTACCCGTTCTCTCAGGTCAGCTGATCAACTGCTCCTGATTGTGCCCAAATCAAGGCGTAGGCTCAAAGGGGATCGTGCCTTTGCTGTGGCAGCTCCTAAACTGTGGAATGATCTGCCACTGTCCATTAGACAGGCCTCCTCATTGTCTTCTTTTAAATCGCTTCTTAAAACCCACCTTTTCTCTTTGGCCTATGAAACGTGAAATTGACATTTTATCTACTAATTCTACTGTGTCTTACGTTTTATGTTATTTTTAATTTCTACTGTGTGTTTTTATGTTTTTATATTCTTCTGTACAGCACTTTGGCCCACTTCGGTGGTTTTAAAGTGCTTTATAAATAAAGTTTTGATTGATTGATTGATACACTATACATCAAGGGTTTGGTAAAAACAGGTGTCAAACCACCTGTAGACAGGCCTGAAATTCGAAATGATCGTAAATATGAGTCTCCTAGGTAAAAAAAAATGCACATGAACGCCCTCCCATTTCGATAAACTCGTAATAACGACTTACGACTTGAGTATTATCTAATTTCCGATATCACGTGAAGGCAGCATGAAGCCACAGATCTTATAATTGTAATTCATGTAGCTTATCTCATTTGGCATAAGCTAGATCAACTAATATGTAAATTACAACAGTATGTAAAAAAGAGGCTTACCTTACCTCAGTACCAGCTTTCACTTTTTTTTTTAAGTGTATTTCACCTTACCTCAGTACCAGCATTTTCGCGCCAACCAAACAAAATCTGTTCACATGCTTCGTCCTCGTTACCTGAACTCGTGAATTAACTAAAAAAAAAAGGCTACTAACTTGACGACAAAAATAGTGTATCTTTTCTATCAACGAACTCGTTTTTTCAACAGGTAACAGCTTAGCGTAACAAGATTAAAAACAGTCCACTCTCTTCAATATGAAGCGATGGAACGTATGACTAATTCTAGTGAATCGGTTCGTTCGGATGATTCATTTAAAGGAACAGATTCAAAAAATTATTCAACAGTTGTACCCAGATATTTTTATTTTATATATTTATTTCCAGATATAAAATTCTGATTAAATGATAAAAATATTTCGTCAGAATTTTTAAAATGGAAAAAATATTGCCCCCTGAAATATAGATTATTTTTTTTAACATTGCTAGGTACAGTTTCAAAGTAGGTTCCCTAACACTGGTATCATATTATTCGGCATCAACAAGACAAACAAATTTATTCTGAAAATGCAATGAGCAGATCTTATCACATTCATTAAGTGAAATGATTTTATACCCTGGCTGGTCTAAAAGGGCAGCAGAAAGCTAATGAGACCTCTGTAGGAAGTGAAGCCCCTGTGGCCGACTCTGTAATTAATCAGCTTCCCCTCTGATTATGGTGTCCATCAACAAGAGACACGCTGCTGTTTGCTTTAACAGACAGAGGCTTGGAATTGGACACACTTAAGTGAAATCGTCAATTGATGTTTCCAGTGTGGAAAGCATTGAAGCACTGCAGCTAAAGGCAGGTCTTTGGAATTGTAAATGGTTTAAATAAGATAATGATAAATTATAACTAACATATATTGACTCAAAAACCTTGGTTTTCAAGCTTTTGGATTACTCATACAATTATTCCTTTATTTATGTCTTGTTCCTCCCCACCCCCCTCCAGGATTTTCTTCAGCAAGGATGCATGTCCTCTATGGGCCCGGATCAATGGTAAAAAGTGGAATTAGTCATTCTAAATCATGCAGCAGTGGTCGAAGGGATGGTCTCCGAAAATCATTAGACAATCATGTATTCCTATTGATTTATTCAAAGTACCTGGACTGAAAGCAGATTAAACAGCAAGTAAAAGGAAGCTAATGCTGATTAAATGGCAGTGGGATGGGAGGTCCTTGGGGTATGTTTTCATCCTAATCAGTAGGAAACAATACTGCTGCAATCACTGGTCCAAACAGGTCTATTAAGGGCCCTTTACTTGACATATTTATGTATTTCAAATACTGGAGCGCACATTAAACTGAGTTTACTCACAGCACCTTTGCATCCGGTTGTAAGCATCTGACGGAAAGAGGACAATGGATAATCGCACTGCTCATCCAATGGATATTAATCCGCATCACAATGTAATGCATTTTTGACAGTAAGTTTTTAGTCATCTGTTTCTATTTGAAAAGGTAAGAGTTCAGAGTGCAAACTATTTTAATCAATTTTCAATTGATGTTTTTGTTGATACGTTTTGATTCTAAGCATCAACACATAAAAATCAGTGACAGAATAAAAATAAAATTAATATAATACCATATAATAATGTTGCACCAATTGAAAGAAATATCTGATTTTTAGTACATTTTTTGTTGACAAAGTTGCTACTTGATGTCCAATGTAAAATATGGGTCGTGAAGCAAAAACAGCAAAGATCCACTGGCATAAAACCATCAGTGCCTAATGTAGTTCAGCATTGAGCTCAGTTAAAGTCATAGAATCTGAAAAGTCATTTGTCTGTTTTTCTCCTCAGGCAAGTGGACCATGGCAAACCAGAACAAAGCAAAAAGTCAATTCAGCTTGAATGAAACCTGAGGTAGCAAAGAAAAATCATGTCATTTTGAGAGAGAGAGAGAGAGAGGGAAGGTCTGTATACAGAGAGGCTATAGCAGGATTTGATATAGCATGGTTATGCTTGAAATCGACTCTAAAGCACAGCCTGCTTGTGTCAAGCCATTGCTCAAAGATCAATACTTGTTCAGTACAAACATATAGAATAAAAGCCTGTTCATGGGCTGGCTTCTCTCGTGCCTTGAGGATCTACATTGACTGCAGAAAGGAGGACTAGGTGGGCTCCACAAGGAGGGTAATCAATGAGGCAAAGGGTTGAGATCTACTGATTTACTCCTTTTGTGGGTTGATTAGGCTTTGGGGACATTTGAAGCAAGCAGAAATCACTACAGCAGAATGCGTAATCCATATCAACATCAGCTCCGGAAAGATTTGGATGTGATTCAACTGATGAATGTGCATAAATCATCATGTGAGCTGAAGGATTTCAGCCGTTTGCAAAATAAGGCAAATTAAGGTACATGCGTTGTCAACTTGGTGGCGTTGCGGGTTTTTGGATTAAGAATAAAAATGTCATTTATTTAATTGAATATTTCTTATTATATTTCTTAATAATATTTCTTTATTTAAAATGTTATACTTTTTTATTTCCAGGTTTAAGTCAGATTGTGAATGTGAATCAAATCCATTCAGAGCAACTAATGTTTAATCCGGGTTGTTGGCTCAACTCTCTGCTTTTAATTTGCCTTCAATGCTCTTTTGTTGACAAAGGTAAACTGATGACAGTTTAGAAAAGCCAGCTCTCAGCCATGTGGAAAAGAAAGAGAAAAAAAAAAGATGTGTTGACCCTTCCTAGATTGAATTTAGCACAAGGCTGGATAGCAGCAGTTGCAGACATGATGGATTATTGTAATGACCACCTCCACGGCCTTTTTGTCATGTTTAAATGGCAATAAATTTAAACAGAAAGCGCAAACCATGTATTTGATGTGTAAGTAAAATGTACTTCATCAATGATGCGCATATTAAAATATTGCTAAATTGCAAAATTGGCTCATGTTTAATATAATTAATATTTATTCAGTGTGTTTTCTAATGTTAAGTGAAAAAATTGAAACCGTAAAGTTGTCATGTCTACCTAACCTGACTAATCTAATGTAGTCAGGTTGATTCAGTCATGTTAAATAATATATTCAACTTAAATAAATCCAGTTATTTTAGGTGTTATCACATTAAATATATATTTTTACATTAGCTAACAAAAAAACATTTTTACTATGTCTTGTCAGGTTGTTTTTAACCATTGGATGAAAAAAAGCGATCTTCGACCACACTAATGAATATTGAAAAGGCCTACTGAGATAACTAAAGCATGAGGAAGAAATGAGATGTTCTTAAAAGGGTCTGAATGCTATTAGCCAGCTTTAGTTTAGCTTTAACGCAGTGTTTGCTATTGGATGATTTTTCATGCGCTGAGTGTTGTGGATGAGAAGCTGATACTGAGCGTCTTTCTGTGAGAAGCACTGCATTTGCTGTCGTTTAAGAATCTCCTGGTCGATACGTTTGGGAGTACAGAGGTATGAGTCTCTGCTGGCCTTATCTTCTGCCCTCCTCCCTCTTAACACCGGTGATTGAGTGCTGGATATTAGACCCTCAGGCCACCACATACACACATCACACTCTTGCTCACATACACACACAGACAAACACACACATCACACATATATTACCCAAGTTGAGACTGATGGCCGGTTCCCACATAACTCATGAGGAACTAGGAAAGAGGGAAAATCTGATCTTGACGCAATTTGTTATTAACCTCATTAAATTTCTGCAATTAAAATTCCATATATGTATATGAACGTGTACATTTATAAATGTCATACTTATAAAATGTGTAATAAATACAGTAAAGTCATATTTTTGTCTGATGAGCATTGTAGATTATCCATAAA
Organism: Opsariichthys bidens; assembly: GCA_037194245.1. Lineage (NCBI taxonomy): Eukaryota > Metazoa > Chordata > Actinopteri > Cypriniformes > Xenocyprididae > Opsariichthys > Opsariichthys bidens. The sequence continues at coordinate 9,659,437 of CM074294.1, forward strand.
TAAAAGTAAAGGAAACTGAGTTTCTTTAATAATTAATTAAATAAAAATTAAAGAAAGGTAGCACATAAAGTTTAAAGCTTTGCCATTGTATGAAGGCAGGATGACAGTGTGATGGAACAAAAGAGACAAGTTCATCTATTTGGTGATGGACAGAGTGCCCAGGCAGGGGCAAACAGTCTATAACAGCATGTAAATGAAGTAGCCTGTGCCAACACACCAGCACTGTCTCTTTATCATGAATAAATATTGGTGGTTCTCACCATCCAACTTGGGGCTTGCTGTCAGACAAAGCCTTGTGCAACACCACATTCCATACATCCTGTTGCTACACTGGATGTCTTTATAAAGGTGGAAAAACCCTGTGACCGCTTTATCAAAAAACAGGTTTGGTGGTCAACACAAAGTCATTAACCTTTGACCCTGATGAATTTTAGGCCAGAGGAACACCACCTGACCAACTGATTGTTTGGGAAAGAGATTCTCAGGGGCTTAAAATATTGTTATTTATTTATTAGGGTTTACCTTTATGTGTGTGTGTGTGTGTATAATAAAACAAAGTGACAGTAAAGATATTTTTACTGTTACAAATGATTTCTATTTGAAATATCAAAACTTCTTTTTTTCTATTCATCAAAGAATCCTGAAATTTCTTTTTCATGGAATATATTTCTCATTCTGGAATTTTCTATTTTTATGTTTATACTTTTGCATATAGTGTGGCTTATGAAGTCCATTGTAACATTAATAAATGTTCCTTTTATATTTTAATGACAGTTATTAGGGGTTCAAGCATGTAACCCTATTGTTAAAATTTCCGAGGATCAGCATTCTCCCCTAAAAGTGATCGGGTAGACCAAACCAGAAGTCAGACTTGAAACTTTGGGGGCTGGTAGTACTCACACCGTCTACAAAGTCACCAAGGATCACCCCGATCGGCCTGACGGGGGGGCGCTACAGCGGTGAAAAGTATGAAATCTCTCATAACTTCTAAACCATTTGGCATTGACTCAAGTGTCTTATATCATTGGAATCCTTGGCTCATGACTAGAATTTGCAAACTAGTCCTAGGGTTTTGGCCTAATTGGAACCAAATCAGTTCAGCAAGATTCTCTGGAGTCCAATTGTCAATAATTATCCCAAAAAAAAAATGGAAATTTTGATTCACGGGCTGCCAAAAAGATCGAATTGGGCTAAACCACTTTTACTAAAATGGCTAACTCGTGAACAGAATGAGATATGTTCACCACATACACAACATTCATTCCAGGTAGAACTCCTCATTCTGAGCAACTTTGCCTCCAGGACCTCAACTGTCCATTGAATCGTTTGTTAAACATTGGAGAATTATTCCAAAAACCATGTTTGGCGAACTAGTCCTAGGTTTTTTGCTCCTCCTCAATAACGGTTTAAAACCTTTATAAACCATATGGTAACCTTTTTATGGATGTGCTTAAAGGCCTTAAAGCACTTGAACCCTGATAATTGCTGCTCGCAGCTATATTTTTGTTTATTTTTTCCTTGGAAAATATATACATTATATAGACTAACATTGTTGGGTCGTTACTTGACTTCCAACGTAAAACCTGTGTGCTGATGCAAAATCGCTGCACTTTAACAATTTCCTGTGTTATAAGGCTTGGCAATGCAAAATCCTTTAAAATAAAGAGACAACAGACTACAGCCCTGTAAGGAGTAGCAAGATTGCTAAATGTGACCTAAACAGGCAGCCATCTCCAGACCTGATTTGAAGGAGTGTCTCCAGTGACAGAACGCTGTCTCCTTCATGCTCTGCTATAAATGGTTCCACTGTCGAGGAGAATGGGTGGAATAAACTTCACTCTCCAATCCCCTGGCCCATTTAAACAGCAGATGAAAAGGTGGAGGGACAGGCAATACATGTTACTCCTCTTTCATTCGCCGCTCGGCAGCTGATAAACAAAACAGCGAATATCCAGTGCATTTTTAGACAGCCGCTTTTCACCTGTCACTCCACATAAAGAGACAAGCTGGGATTTTCACATGCCACTTTCTCTATTGCTGTCATTCGCACAGCAGCCTCCCAAATGAGGCTGTATTTATCATCTTGCAAGGCCTCTCTCTTTCTCACTTTCTCTCTCTCTCTCTATGTCTCCGATGGCATAGTGACACAAGATTAATTCCAGTCAGCTGCTGAAAATAATTATTGCATTATGGGAACAGTGATCATTATTTAGAACATGATTAAATGTGTCTGCATCTATTGACTCGAGGCCTTGTGATTTATGTATTTATTTAGTCAATAGTCTAATGTAAATGATGTAATTAATTATAGATAGTGGTGTCGGGTCGTTGATGAGAGGAACCAGGCGTGCTGCTTCGTGACGCTCGTTCTGACAGATGTGAGAGGTGGTTTCGGAGCAGTTTAGGGAATTCTTTGGCCCCCAGGTCTATTTCTTTATCTGTCCTACCTCCGCTCCGCTCGTATATATGCTCTACATCTCTCTCTCTTTTGCAGCTGCCATTACAACTGATATACTTCTGACAATCCACTTTCTCATCATTCATTCTTCAAACTGAGATTAGTGTAGGGCACAGTTTAGCTCCCTGAACAGTGTAACAAGACGAGGCTGTGGGATGGAGAAACGGGCTGAGTGTCAAAAGGGACTTGTTCTCATTTGCAGCTGGGTAAAAATTAATGTTTTTCAAATGAAGCTAGATGAACATGAGTAGATCAAGCTGTTCTGGGAGTTTTTTCCTCTAGTGTTTGATCTGAAATGTAGAAAATGTGTGTTTTTGAAGACTGTCATCATGAACATTTAAAGGTGGAATTGAACTAAGGCGATCATTTCTACTTAATGTCTTTAAGAAAATGAGATTAAGTCCTATTCTATAAAATGGAATACTTACAAATTTATGGACACATTAACATGTGTACAGTATATATAAATATACATATACAGTATATATATATATATATATATATATAGAGAGAGAGAGAGAGAGAGATAGATAGATATAGATATAGATATAGATATAGATATAGATATAGATATAGATATATAGATATATAGATATATGTAGCTTGTTTGTCTAACTTAATAAAATTATGTTACCTATATCCACACAGATGAACTGATTTGTTTGAACTTTAACTAGTTTAATTGTACTGATGAGTAAAATTCTACCTAATTAAATTAAATCACACCAGTTTCATTTGAGGTATACTGTGATTGTTTCCTAAATATAAATCATTCTTGTTGATCCAACCAAGTGCTCTTTATGTTCAGTTATTTCACTTTAATGGCAATGAAAAGGACTTAATGATTGCCACTAAAATAAATTACTGAACCTGAACGCAGGAGCCTGATAAAAACGCTCATTTTAGAGAAAATTTCAGATGGTGCTTAGAGGCTTTTGTATGTGAAGTCTTCATACATATATATATATATATATATACATGTGCTTACTACAGGGTTAAGGTTAGGGTTAGGCTTAGGTTTAGGTTTAAATACTTGTAATTATGCATAATTTTCTGTTAGTTACATGTTAGTTACACACATTACCACACTAAGTACATGTAACTAGTAATACACCACCTTAAAATGAAGTTTTACCTTCCATTTATTTACATTAGTTAAGTACATTAGCATGTACTAACATTGTGAAATACTTCTAAAGCATTTATTAGTTTATGCTGATTTGAACATTAACTAATACATTAACATCAGAAGTTAAATTTAATTTAAAAGTCAAATTAAACCTAATGCTTTCAACTCTGTTACCTTTCTAAAAGCATATATTTATATTAGCCTACTTTATATTAAAAATAATATTGATAGAATAACTGAAAATGGAAAATGCTCCCATTTCGGCCCAGAAGGATGACTGATTTGTTTACTCCCCCTGAGAAAAATCGGTCTCCTCTGCACCGCCCTATTTCCCCTCTCCCAGTGGAGCGCTTCATGACTACCTCCCTCCCAGAAGGATCATTCGGTCATCCGCCAGTCTCACTGGGACGTCGTGGGTCACGTAGTGTCCCTTGTCATGCCCGAGTGAAGTGATTTCCATTTTAATGTCACACTTCTAATCTCTCAAAGATGCAATGTACAAGACACAAAGGCTTTAAGTGGTCTTCATATATCACTCATTCCCTGCGCTATCACTCAGGTAATCACCACGATTGCTCACCATATCTCAATATCTGCCTTCTGAGGTGCAATAAGAGTCCTGCCCGGCCATGGCTTACAGCCTCAGAGCAGGCTGAAATTTGTAGGACATCTTCCAGTCCCCCCGCCACGCGTGTTTCATGCCGCAGGGGGACCGAAAGAAGTGAACCCCATCCATTTAGCCGTGTCAATATTCTGCTCATTTGGGATTCCTTTAATGGATCCATGTATGGCTAAGATGTTATTCACTGACCCTAATGATAATGACACCCTGACTGCAATAATCATAAAAAAAAGTTTGCCAATAAAAACGGCATTTTATATGCTTTGTATTTAATATGCTGAAGGAAAAAAGCAACACCCCGAATTCAAACAAAAAAGGTCTCAAATGAATCAACCCCGTTAAACCTCAACATGCATCTTCATCTCCTATCGTATCAAAAAGCAATCTAAGATTATATGCAGAGTATATGTTTGCAGTAAAGCCAGCGTAGTAGAAAAGCACCACAAGCCCATCTGGAGTACGATCAAGCTGTGTGGCTGTACACACTGTGTCCGGGTGACTGCTCATCTGGCACACGGCACACCATCATTTTTCCCTGTCACGAATGGAAAGGGGGAGGCATTTGTGGAGGAACCCCACCGTGGAATGTTTATATTTCATAAACAAAATGATGTTTTCACCATTGGCTGGGACGGGTGGTTCCAGTTGCTGAATTTCTCCTTTGCCTGACGCAGATTATTAATGCGCTCGAGTAACTGTTAATTTCACTTTGGGGGAATGATTTATGGGCAGGCTAAGAAGAGAGGCATAATCTAATTGAGATCAGAATAGCTGTTTCTCCTGTAGTCACGGCAGTCCCATCCAGATGGGGCACTATGATTAATGCCTAATGAGCAAATAATCCATGAAATTAATATAAAACCATTTTTTAACAACACGGCTCACTTTAGGAGGGAATAAATAAATAAATTGAGTCAGAAGTGTTTCTTTCTTCTTTGTGTGTGAGTGGCTGTAATCAAACCGTGGAAAAGGTTCTCATTTGGTTAAGAGATTAGATTGTTTGCTCGCCCGATTTACCAAAAAAATAATAATAATAATAATAACGAGAAAAGTGAGATTTGATGGCAGGGTGAACCCAAAATGCGACTGCTGGAACAATTACATACCCATTTAAATATCAGAATGCCAAACATTATCACAGCCAACTAGAAAATAATCAAAACAAAATTACTGGTGGTGAAACAAATTATTTTGTGTGCATGTCTGCCACTGGCTGTGTGTAAATTGAAAAAGACAATTGACATGGCACCAGGGTTTTAACTTGAAAATGGATCCAATTACATCAGACAGAGGTTGCAGATTAAAAATATGGGAATAATATGCAATAAAATGGCACAGATAAAAGGTTTATCAAAGTTAAAATGTTGAATGCAGTCTGCAGGATTAAACTTAAAACCAACTGCAACGCATTCGATTGCACTTTAAATGATTTATATTTATCGAAAAGGGGTATTATAATGAAGGAACGGATCCTGCATTAGAAATATCTGATGCTTATGTCAGAAAGATCTATATTAATAAATGCTGACACCTTTCTTAGCCATTGTCCATATTGATTTTTCATGATGGTTTCATCTGTGAGCACTATAACATACTTTAGCAGTAACTTTCGCTGGGCAGCTTGACCAAAAATCATTGAAAGTCCCTTTTTAATGCTTCATTACTGAAATGGGCTGCTCACATCATTCAGCCCAGTTGCTAATGAGGTGAAGTGTGAGTTTAGGTTGACAAAAAAGACCTTCTTATGCAATTACGTCAAGTTATTTATTTGCCTAACGTCGGTTTAACCCATGCTGACCGGCACTGTTTACATTTCAGATACAGCTTTTCCCATTTATACAGCTGGATTGTTGCTTTTTAAGATTGTGAGGTGTGAGTTTTTCAGTCTCACATTTGATTTTCATAGATTTAATTTTGCAGTTCAGTTGGTGATATTCTCTAAAAATGAATAAACATTTGTTTTAATAATTTTTTTGCATTTAATCATGCAATCTTTTAAAAATTATGGTTTGAGTTGTAACATTTACTTTGTACATTAATTAATATGTAAATAATATTAATAATATTACCCACCTGTGTCCACCTGTCTAAGTCTAAAACGCCATATTTTATTCAGGTGAGCAGTGTACAGAGAAGAAAGACTTTCAATTCACTTTGAGAGCAGGGATGCACTTTCCATTCCATAAACACCTAGAATTAGATTGGACACACTTTAACTCATTGGCTGTAAATTGGTGAGACTTTGAGGTCACCAGACTTTACTGAGTGAATGTGCCGGTGAGTGACCTCTTCAAGAAACATACATACAACAGGACAACTAGCCTGTTGCATTGTTGAGGGTGCGGAACTGTACAGCACTGCCCACAGTGTTCAGAACAGATCATTAAGGAAAACTGAATTATTAAAACACTTTATCACTTTCAGGGTCAAATATATTGAGCCTGCTTGGATGTATGTGGGTGGAAGCAGAGATTGATTGTCTTTTTCACGGTGGTTTTACATTTCTGCATGCCCCTCCCTGTCTCTTATTGGCTGCTGAAAGGATTCCATCAGATAAAAAACAGTAGGAACCATTTTATGTCCTGATTAAGTAATTGTGCATGAACCTGCTGGAAATGTGTGCCGTGTCATGCTGTTAATATGTGAGATAATCCAATGTTTCAGTTGATTGTTGATTGTTAGAAGAAAAAAGGGATTGGGTTGGTCTCGTCTGCTGAATATTCTGTAAAATCAGAGTTTCAGCGCTGGCTTCATTTGCTCCTGTTTACCCAGTCTGTTCATTTGTTTAAAATTTAAAATTCTTTGCTATGTTTTAGCTAATGGTTACCCCATTACTGATCAATCTCTAAATCTACCCGGTATATCAGCCTTGCTCTCCTCACTCTCTACTTATATCAGCCTCTGGAATTAAGTTGAGAGCCATAAACTCGACTGCTATAAAAGAGGTTAAACAAATAAAAGCCGATTTGCCTGTTTCCAAGAAAATAAAGTAAATGTACATTCCAGAACATACTCGACAAGATTGATCTGCTGGCTTGTGAATTCGTTTATGCCTTTTACGTTCATTTTGGGCTGTGCCTACTGGTCACATGTAAACTTTCCATTTTAATTTAATGAAGATAGTTTAGTTACAGTATTTACCAAGATTATTATATTATATTATATTATATTATATTATATTATATTATATTATATTATATTATATTATATTATATTATATTATATTATATTATATTTTTCCCTATAAAGTGGCTACTTGGGTGGGGAGTGGATCACGGCTCTTGTAACAGCAGGAGCTTCTATGAGACAAATTGCTACAAATTGTGAATTTTCCATTTTAGAGGATTACAAAGAGGCCCCATTGAGCTGCTGTCCACAGCACACACACACAAGAGCAGCAGGAAACCAGAGCAAAGCTCAATGAACAATGAAGCTGAGGGAATTATCTGAGTGACAGCCAGCATCTCTTCAGCATGAGAACTCAAGAAAATTCTTAAGTTACTGATCATTCTTAAGGGCAAACGTGCTGTTTGGGAGAATTTATGTGATCAACATTTGTTTTTCAAAAAAATATTTGCCATGAAATGTTTTAATTATTTATTTTAATAAATATAATTTTTACAATATTTAGTTAAAACAAAATTACTTTAAATATTTTTTATACAAACTTCAGTTGCACTTTCTTGTGGTTTCACAGCTTAGGTCCAGATCTAAAACTGTAAATAAACTAATAACTGATTTATGAGCCTGCTCCGGTCTGATTTTTCAAACATGTTTGTGCTTTTGGTCCTGAGAAGGTTAATATTTACTCTCACAGTTGTCCCACAGGCCTTCAAGACCCGGTCTTGCTTGAGAACAGACACAACTTGTGTTGTCTACAAGTGGGAGGTGAGAGAGAGGCAAGACCCAGGAGAGCTTGATTTATGGTCATGCTCACCAGAAAACAGTCTTTTATGTACCTAATCCTGCCTGGGAAAGTTGGTATACATGATAGAAAGTTGTCAGTTCCACGCAGATAGAGTGAGGAAAACAAGGCTCAAATTGTTCTTTTTTCTCCTTGTCAATTTGCTCCCGGGGTATAATGCTATTTTCCCATGCTCGCCAAGGCCCTGTCGTTTGTTTAGCAATGTCGCAATTGGGTGTTAATGCCTCTTTAGTTATGTCACCCCTGTCTGTTGAGGAGCAGGAGAGGCGCCTCTGCTTTTCCTCTCTCAATCCTGGACTTCAGATGGGGGAAATTAAGACAGTGTCGCTGTGAGGTCGGAAAGTGACAGCGCAGCAATCTAATGCTCTTTACACTGACTGGGAAGAATCTGACATATCCCAAGTGGCAGCTGATCTCTTCCGCCATGTAAGTGTCTGGCACTTCAGGACACTTGTTATTGCTTTTGTTTTAATATTAACTGTACATATTACACTACTCATCAAATACTTAAACACGTGCAATAAAATAATTATTTTTTAAGTGTTATTTTACCATTTTACCTGTATATTATCCTAAAGTTAGTCCATTTCTATGTGCAAAAAAAAAATCAACAAGACAAACGCTTAAACAATATTATAGTAATATTAATACTGAAGACCTCAGAGGACATTTTATAATTGAGACGCAAATGGCATGAGTTGAATTTATATGAAGTGAGAGAGAGCATGCTAAAAATGTGTAGAAATAATTTTAATTCTGAAAATTTGATTCAATTTCACAGTTAATTACAAAGAGACAGTACGTAACACATTGGATTAAATGTAAAAATCTGAAGAAGAAAGATAAAAATATTTCTTGTAAAATTATTCCAATGTAATTATATAAGGTGGAGATTTTGTGTTTTGTATGGAAATGTTTGATTTTTTATTTTTTTTTATTAAATGTAAGCACTAACCATCTGTGGAGCGCAAGCAGATCGTACAAAAATGTATGAATAAGTTTGTAGACTGTAAATAAATATACATTTCTTGTTTCAGCTTAAAAAAGTGATTGTGCTGACTTAAGATTTTAGGTTTAGGGTTAGGGTTAGGGTTAGGGTTAGGGCTAACTCTAACCCTAACTCAAATATCACTTAGTACAACTTCACATTTCAAGTGAACTAAACTTAAAATTTTAAGGCAGCACAAACACTTACTTTTTTACAATTTTTTTTTACAGTGCAATAGTTAATACACATAGTTAAAGCCACCAGTTCGCTTTTACTTAGAAAAATGTCTGTTATACAACAACAAATATTAAGAATTATCATACTGCTACAGATGGTGCGTTTGACCATTCACAAAAAATAGCCTATTTCAGAAGTCCATGTTATAAGAAGTCATATTTCAGACCAAGTCCAAAATCAACCATTGAGTTCAGTTAAGTGAATGTCTACTTTTGAGCTCTAAATTATGGTGCTACAAGAACAGGAATGTTCATTTATAATCTATGCCTTTTGTTTGCTCAGAAGCTTTGACACAGGCTTGCAGTCTAAACTTTTGACCCCTGGTCACTGCGGTACAGCTGATGGTGTTTGAGGAGAACGTAATGGGGCTCATTTCAGATGGAATCATTCCAAGTGTAAACAATGATTCTGATGCCTCATCCACATTCTCCTCACACACTTAGAGGAAGGAGATCCTGGCCTCATTACTGCAGCCAGTGTGACGATCATGTCCAGAGCCAGGGGGACTTGACATTTTGCCCTCTTCCATGAGGAGAACTTCAACTATTGTCTTTAATATAGAAATCGTTCAGCCAATATTTCTGGTGCATCAGCTAACTGATTTACTTGATGATATATATCTAAACACGTGATTTGCACATTTTTTAAAAGCATATCCGCCATTTCCTAGAGGGTGTTTTTGTTGTTTTAACTTCAACTCATTTAACACTCTAGTGTTGTTCAGACATTTTAGACCATTTTTTTTTTTTTATTGTTTTACTTCATCAGAATGATATGAAACTCTGTGAGTTTTATGGCATGTGGACCCCCCCTCATGGACTTGATTTGAAAAAGTTAAATGGTCATAAAAAACCGCCATAGTAAATGAATGGGAAATAGGCAAAAATAAGAGAATTCCGAACTTTTTTGTGCGTACAATCTATAAATCAGCCACGATGCAGAAAGAAATGCTCAGTAATGAAGGACTGACACTCTAAAATCAATCGCAAAGCAGGTTTTTACAAATGTGTGAAATTAAATTAATTCAGCTTCAGTGCAGAAAAAAAGGACAGCAAGGAAAGAGGTTATACACTCTAAAACATTGAGGCATGCCCACTCCAACACACACTCAATTACACACACGCACAACACACTATCATTCATGTAAATGAACTGTGTCTAACAATATGGCAAAATTGAGCCAGAAGACTCAAATAAGAGGTTGAACTCAGGCTGATATAGCTCTGATAAAGCATTCCTGTTCATTTTTGTAACATTTTTGTTTCATTTTGATGTTATGGGTAACAAAATGTCTTTCTCTCTGCAGGTATGACTAGTAAAATGAACGCAAAAACTGACACCTCAAATCAACATTTAAAATATATATATATATAAACCTTGACAAAAGTAGTCTTCGAGAATGTCTATACCGTTCATACCCAAATCCACAACCTAATAAAAATAAGTATTTTAGTCTAAAAACAACTGGAGAATTCATAAACCTTTTTAGCTGTAATCTAGCGGTTACACCATGGCACTACAGATGCTTTTCTTTTTTACTCCCAACAGATGGCACTGATCTGCCTTCAAAAATTGGATTTTAAAGGCATTTAGTCTCGTTCACTAATAGTTGCGTGGATTATTTCAAATTTGTACGCACAGGAAGTGCTCTTTTTTGAGTAAGCACTTTCAGTTGTTCCTATGTTCGTAAATTTAGACTGATTTTTGGTACGAAATTTTTAGTGAGTTGTGATTTGTTCTTAGAATCGTTATACGCACATTTCACTCACAAATTTGCTTAGTGAATGAGACCCTCTCTGTTTTAACATGAAATACAGCTTTTATAGAAAAGTAATTACACAAATAAAATAAAATAAAATAATGGATTATTTTCAATTGGAAAACAAAATTACCATAAATATTAATGAGTACCATGGAATTTTCTCAAAATGGACAGATGTTATTGAACAAAAATATATTACATTGATTTTACTGAAAATAAAAAAGTTACATTTCAGGTGGTCAGTCACTTTTGACCTTGAACAACACAAGTGTGACCCCCAAATGAACAACACCAGATAGTTAAAAGGCATAAAACCATATAGCTGTGTATTTATCTATTTTGCTTTTATATGCAAAAAGTACATGAGTATGAACCTCTTCAATCCAAACAATGGTTTTGCCTGAAATTTCTTTCTTCTTGTCTTGTTTGAATTGTCTGTTTGACCTTGCAATCTCCATTGCAAACCAGCAATGTCTATTTCAGCAAGAACCCGGTTTGTGTTTGTTTTATTGACTGGCCACAGACCAGAGTTGTACCTCCTTAGAGTTAAATGGGTTTTCATTTTTTATTGGCAGGCCACTGACAGAGGTGTTTTATTGAAGCTCTTTAGAGTTTAACAGCTCGGGGCATCAATGTGTGCTAAAGAGATGCCTATAAAATCAAACAAAATGAAGTAAAATAAAAATGAGATGAGAAACACCTCAAACGTAATGGGAAGTAAAAAATTAGAACCATTAACCTCAGGTGATTAAATGATAGCAATGGCCTGTTTACTTTTATCACTGTAACATGCTCAAACTTCGTTTTGTCATAGATCTCACTGCTTCAAATTCTGTTTCAAAATGTTCTGCTTCAACATTGCTTTCTCTGAAAGGATTATTGACCACACAGAGCATCTAATTTGAATAGGTTGTAAGTGCCCAAAACATAATCTTTTAGTTTTCAAGAAGAGCATTTATATACTGCTTCCAATATTCAGTGACAGCAATAGTGACAAATATATCCATGAAAAATAAAGAGGCATGAATAGGATCATAGCCTGCTGAACTTGAGGTCTCGTCATTATTGATTATGGAAATATGCCTGACTATGACCTAGGTATTTTATCAGCCTTAAGCATTGATTAAATGCACACCAAAACATCTTTGGCAGTAAAATCATGGACCATTCAATTAGTGTCCCTCCTATCTTAAATTCTTCCTCTTTAAAAGCATTTCATTCTTTTATGCATTTGCTCCATTGTCCAAATATTAAATTAAGCTTGTGCCATACTGATGGCGAATGACCTCTTGTGGAACATTTGACCTCCGACTTTTGACAGAGAGGATCGTCTGGGGTTCTGGTCATGTGGTGAATCAGAGGCGAGAGGTCAGAGCAATGCACTTAAGTTCTTCTCTGCCCATCGCCCTCCATGCGCTCGCATGAAGCTACAGCCTCAGATTTGGCATTCAGATCAATAGATTCTCAAAGATTGACTTCATAAGTAGGTCATAAGAAGCATTTTAGATATTAGCGCCGGTCAGCAAGAGGGTGCGTAGAGTTCACGCTCTGGTCTCTCACTTAAGCTCTCACCCCAGCAATAAAAACTGAGAAACATATTCATGAATCATCTAAATTCAATAGGCAGAAAGAGAAAGAAAAAGGCTAGATAATAGTCTCCTCCTGCAGATGATAGACAGTTAAACAACTGAGTTGAAGTATTTTAATTTGTTTGTTTGGGTTTTTGTTTTGTTTTTGTTTGCTTTGTTTGAGTTTTTGTGTTACACTTTTTGTTTATTTTGCTTTGTTTTTGAGCTTTGCTATTTTTCTTTGATTTGTTGATGGTTTTGTTTTGTTTTGCTGTGCTTGTTTTTGCTTTTCACTGATTTGATGATTTTTTTATTGTTTGATTTGTTTATTGTTATGTTTGTGAATGGTTTGTTTCTGAAAGTTTAGATTTTGTTTTATTTATTTTTTTATTATTATTTTGAGTCGTTCATTCTTCATCACTGAAATTGTGTGATGTAATTCGTCATTAATATTTAAATTTTGTCTGCTGTTGTTATTTGGGTTAATATTAAAACAACAACAACAAACAACCCCCCCCCAAAACAAACAAACAAACAAACAAACAAAACAAATGGAAATACTTTAACTGAAAAACTATCATCTGTTATTAATATTAACCCTATTTTTAATATTTTAATACCACAATTTATTAATAAAATGATATTAACATTATTTTCTCAAATAAGTCAAATATTTAGTGTCGACTACAGTAGGCCTATGTATGTTTTAGTGGCCAGGTTTGAGTTTCCCACGGCAGTGTTTCAACAACGATAACACATTGCAGTCTCACGACCTAATCTAGTATATATCAGTTTGAACCACTATAGCAAAAAAATATGAAAGACATGACCTCAGACAAATGACAGAAAGATACGCCCGAGCTCATCAATGAAATTCAAGCTGCGAGTTAGTTTAAAATTCCATATTTCAAGAACCGAGCACGCGGGCCAGAAGAATACCACCCAGAGCTCCGGGATAATATCATTTCCATGTTCACTTTTTCATCATTTTTCATCAGACCCAATATTTAATGCTGTTAGCCAGAACGCACCGGCGGTCACAATGAAAAGCTTGTCAATGGCCGCATGTGTCAGACACACAGCCGCTATTGAGTGAGCTGTCTCTGTAATGGAGTGACGAGTCTGGGGAGAGACACCCCCTGAAACACATTTGGGTAATATGCCAGGGCAGTTCCTGTTTATCATGTGATTCATTCACGAACGGGCGCGGTACATTATGTACATAATTCACGGCTTACATTTGTCAAAACATGGGTTTGTATGAGAGCTAATGATCCGCATTAAATTAATGACACCATAAAGGAGAAAAATCCACTGTTCACGCAGGCATGACAGGATCCACTGGCCCTGCTGAAGCATTAAACTTATAAGGGGGTAATCAGGCCCTGAAAACACAACATAGCCAAACACAACACGGCGAACGGCGTGGGGAATGTACCGTACTCACTGTACAATTTGCGGTTCATAAAACATTTTTCTAGCCGCTAACCTCCTCCTTGCGTTTTTTGCCGGTTTCCCGTGAGACGTCCGAGTCAAAAAAGTACATTTATATAAACATATATTGCTTTATGGCTACACTTGAACTGTGACATTAATAAATTATTACATTATCATTAAAAAATAATTATAAATCATTATATTAATCTCAATTAATATAATATATTAATTATAATTAATATATATATAATTATATATATATTCATATATAATATATATATATATATATATTATATGTATGAACAAAAAAGTCATAGAAATAAGACTTTTATTAAGAGTAAAAGCATTTAGAATTTTATATAAATGAGAGTAAAAGCATATATTACTTTATAGCTACAATTGATTAATAAATTATTATATTATCATTTAAAATTATTATAAATCATTACATACACACATATATATATATATATATATATATATATATATATATATATATATATATATATATATATATATATATATATATATATATATATATATATATAATATATATACATATATATTCATAATAGAAAATATAAGTAACCTAGATAATCATATACTATTTCTCCCCATACTCAGTTTTGATGAAACCTTTGGAGCTGGATGACACCTGGCTTCAACTCTGTGTCCTCCAATAGCAGGAAGTACACTATCAACTGATTCCTGCTCTACCCATAATCCTCCCTCTCTCTCCTGCTCAATGTCACTATCGCTAAATGATACGAGACGTGACAGAGCTTGTCCACTACTTTAATTTCATTAAAAGATATAATACATTCAGGGTGCACTTTATCACCTTTTTATTGTCTTTTTAATTCATCGCACCGGTCCTCTTTGTGTCGGCCATAACTTTTCTCCCGGCGAGGGAGGGCTACGCATCTCGCCACACAATACAGCCCTAAATGCATGTATAATAAGGCTTTGATTTCAGTGGCATGCTGGGTCTCCTCAGCCAGCCAGGGAGAAATCTATTACTGCACTGCCATTTTCCTAAGTGTTTGTACCCTACCATGACCCTGCTACTTTATCTGTTGGTTTTTATTTTCAGAGTGCATGCTGTCCATATGTTACTCTAATAGTTGCTATAATTCTTGGCCAATAGGGCTCATGTTTTATTGGAGTGGGTAAAAAAAAGAAGATGACAAAAAAGGAAAAAGGACAAGGCAAGAATACATTTTAATAATAAAAAAAACCTCTTTAGCAATACACTAATGGGCTGACATTGATGTATTTGCATAGAGATGAATTATACAGGCCTGGCTTGACGTGACTTTTAAAATATGATTGAGGAGGTTATTATTGCTGCACTATGCTACGTGTTAGCAGGTTATTTTAGCATGGCTAGTACTAATAAAATGCAGGACTCAGGACTTGGCCAATGAGGGCAGTTTATTCATGGCCTGAGCCGTCTCTTGAAGGTGCTCATTTTGTCATTATTCTCCCCTAGACCCCCACCACCGTAAGCATTAAACAAAATGCCAACAGCTTGCTTTATGGTTTTTGAATAAGAGTGCAAAATAAATAAATAAAAATAACCAGCACATTCCTTTTTTGATTATGAGAATAATAAGAAATGTTCCTTGAGCATTAAATCAGCATTAAAATGATTTCTGAAGGATTTTTTGACACTGCTGAAAATGTAAATAAAAAGTTATCTTATATGTAATAATATTTCACAATATTACAGTTTGTACAGTGTTTTGATCAAATAAATGGGCGAGCCTCCTTTCAAAATCATTCAAAAATCTTTTGAATGAAATAAATGTGTATTGACATCTATTTAAAGGGATAGTTCACCCAAAAATGAAAATTCTCAATGGGAAAAAATACAATGGAAGTGACATTTTTCAAAATATCTTCTTTTGTGGTCAGCAGGAGAAAGAAATTCATAGAGGTTTAGAAAAACTTGAGGGTCAGTAAATGATGACAGAATTTTCATGTTTTGGGTCAACTATCCCTTTAACATCCATGGAACCTTTTCCAAGGTTCTTTGTAGTAAAGAGGTTCTATGGATTTTTAAAATGTTCTTCACACTAACAAACAAACAACAACAAAATGGTTCTTTTAAGACCTAATCACAAGTTTTTTGAGGAACCAAAATTAACTGCAAAAAACTCTCTTTGAAACTTTATTTTTAAGAGTATGTGAGATAATTAATAATATACATAGAAATTAAGCTTCATTATTTACTGCTTTAAACAAAACCGGCTCATTTTTCCACAGTGTACGAGTCCTTCCATCAGATTAGTTTAAACGTGCTTATCTTCGGTTGTTTACCACCATCTGATTGTGAATCCAGATTTGTTTGTAAGCCACTGCATCTAAAGGCTTTGACAGATTATGAGAACATCATTAGACAAGATTACAGGAGATTATAAACACTAGAGTGTGTTCATACCACCCAGAATGCCCCCCGAAACCTCAGCTCCTGGAGAACAATACAAATATACTCAAGAGACCACACAAAAACCCCGAACCCAAACATCCACATTCACCTGCACCTATAGGGTTACATACTTAAAAATAGCAATTATTAACCAACCAGTTACCAGCTATCAAAAATATGTTCAAAGAACATTTTGCTAAAGTTTTTTGCTAAAGTTATTACTGAATATTTTCTGAATATTCCAAATGTTTTTAATGTTCTAAATCTGAATCATGTATAAGTAATTAGAGAACATCAGATAATGTTTTAATTAACATTCTTGGAAGAACATTTGTTCAGAACCTTGCCGCAATGTTAGCTAACGTTCTGACAACATGTTAATTTGCTTATTTAAAAATAAAATAAATTGGTAAATATAGCTTTAATATAACATGAGACAAGAATAAAGTGTATTATTATAATTAAGAATTAGAAGGTATAAGAGCAAAAAAAAAAAAAAAAAATCCTTCATGCATTGGAAATATCTCAGGAAGCTCATTGCACTGTGACAAGCACTCGGGGTTTTCATAATAGGGGATCCCAAGGTGCTCTTTATCAGGACTCTCCAAATGGTTGAGAAAGAGATAAGGCCTCAGGCGCTTGTAAGCCAGCATTCATTCTCTACGGCTGCAGCCTCTTGTGACACAGTCTTGTATGTAATCTCTTGTAGTACATGATCAACTGAGAGCACATCAATGGGCTTCTTTTTTCCAAAACACACAGTTATCAGCTAATTAGTCATGTCACTAAATGTCAAAAGACATCTTACCAAGTGCCATGGATGAAGATATGTGTGGAGAAAAACACTGAGTATGGGAACTGCAGTAGATTAGATGAATTCATTTACAACAGACCAGAATTGTGCAAATTTCAGAATTTAGAATAAGAAATTATTCCTTTTCAAGTATGAGCCAGAATTTGAATTTAAAAGGCCACACCACAGATGCACTGGAATGACATGACGGGAATTCGCCCATAATCCTCCCTCTCCTGTTCAATATCTCTATGACAGAGTTTCTCCACTACTAAAATTTCATTAAAATATGTAATCTTCTATCTATCTATCTATCTATCTATCTATCTATCTATCTATCTATCTATCTATCTATCTATCTATCTATCTATCTATCTATCTATCTATCTATCTATCTATGTATCTATCTATCTATCTATCTATCTATCTATCTATCTATCTATCTATCTATCTATCTATCTATCTATCTATCTATGCCTGTCTGTCTGTCTGCCTATCTATCTATCTATCTATCTATCTATCTATCTATCTATCTATCTATCTATCTATCTATCTATCTATCTATCTATCTATCTATCTATCTGTCTGTCTATCTATCTATCTATCTATCTATCTATCTATCTATCTATCTATCTATCTATCTATCTATCTATCTATCTATCTATCTATCTATCTATCTCTGTCTGTCTGTCTGTCTGTCTGTCTATCTATCTCTGTCTATCTATCTATCTATCTATCTATCTATCCCTGTCTGTCTGTCTGCCTGCCTATCTATCTATCTATCTATCTATCTATCTATCTATCTATCTATCTATCTATCTATCTATCTATCTATCTATCTATCTATCTATCTATCTATCTATCTATCTATCTATCCCTGTCTGTCTGTCTGTCTATCTATCCATCTATCTATCTATCTATCTATCTATCTATCTATCTATCTATCTATCTATCTATCTATCTATCTATCTATCTATCTATCTGTCTGTCTGTCTGTCTGTCTGTCTGTCTGTCTATCTATCTATCTATCTATCTATCTATCTATCTATCTATCTATCTATCTATCTATCTATCCCTGTCTGTCTGTCTATCTATCCATCTATCTATCTATCTATCTATCTATCTATCTATCTATCTATCTATCTATCTATCTATCTATCTATCTATCTATCTATCTATCTATCTATCTATCTATCTATCTATCTATCTATCTATCTATCTATCTATCTATCTCTGTCTGTCTGTCTGCCTCTCTGCCTGACTGTTTGTCTGTATATCTCTGGTCTGTCTATCTATCTATCTGTTTGTCTGTCTGTCAGAGAAACTTTCAACTTTCCATCCATAAAGGGTTTTTTTACCTCTTTTTCAAAACTTTCAAACAAGTAAAATGTGCAGTTATATGAATTTCTTTGAATTTCAACTCATTTTAAATTATGCATTCAGAGTCAAATGACAATTTTGCATCCTGTTTGCAGCCCAATTTCAATTCAAGAAAAGGCATTTGAAATTAATTTCTGAATGCCACAGTAAAAATGTGGTGATAAACAGCGCATTTCCTATATGGATGCCTTCTCAGGTAACGGCTGCGGGAGGCAACTGCTATTTCTCAACTAATTAACCTCACTTACAACAAGTGTCTGATGGGAGAGCAGCACTGACCCAGGATCATGTGGCCAGCTGCAGCCCCAGCACTGTTCCTGGAGCAGCACAGCACTACATCAGCAGGCACTCAGCAGATGCTAAGATATCTCCCCTGAGGAAGAGACGCCATGTTCATCAAACCTGGACCACGGTGATGGATCATAATTCTACCCAGATCAGAGGAACGAGCAAGCCAGCAAAACCCGGTCTTTCCTGCCTATATCTGGTGCACCAGCTCTGCCTCTTCATCTTGCTCAAATGCACTGCAAAAAAAAAAAATATTACATGCAAGTGTTTGAGTTCAAATTAATATAGAAATGTGTCATCATACAATGAAGTACTGCTCACTTAATCACTCCTTCCATAAATGAAGAGGAATCGATTTAGAGAACATGGGTCAGTTTAACCCCACTGCAACATTCACACATAATCTTAAAATAATTCATACAAAATTTAAATGATTCAAAACTTCTTTAGCCTATTGTTCATTTACTATTGTAAAGAAATGTTGGTGTGATTGAAATCATTTAATTTCACTGTTATTTTCAGTCGACATTCAGCATTGTTTATTCTTTTGTATTAGCTCATTTCATGATGTCCATTTGAAATGGCTTTGTACAGTAAAGGTGCTAATGAGCATATTCATGAATGTATTTTAATGTGAAGCAATCAGAGATTAATTATTGTATATGAGAGTTCATTAATCTCTCGCTGAACGGTAATTTGATACCTTATTGACATCAGGTCATTGGCCTACACATGTAGCAAAATACGGATAGATTCATTAGAGTTTGACATGCTGAAATCTCGAGCATATGATAAGAATAAGCAGCGAAGTAAACAACATCGACGTTCTTGTAAAAACAAGACGAACCGCTGAAAGGATATAGAAAATAAGAAGAAAAAAAATCTTATCGAAAAAGTTCTCCATTTTCTGTTTTTTCTTTTTAATTTCATTATTTAATTAGTTAGTTATTTTTATTACTGAAACGTCAAAGCTGGGTAAAGTCACTTGATAGACGCAACCACAGAATAAAAGAGAAGTTGTTGTAAATTGGAAAATGACTTATTGCAGAAAAATACTGAGATGGAAAAGCTGAGTATGGAAAATTGTGAGAAAAAAAAAGAAAAAGAAAAATCAAGGCAAAATTGAACGTACTCGGAAACACTGTTCAATTTTATTTTATTAGCCTGATATAAACTTTCTACATTTGCAAATTGGTCATATTGCGCACGCTCTCACTTTTGAAGACTGAAGCTTGCTCTCAGATTTACAACTTTACATGGCACGCGTGTAAATTACACAATTATTACATGTTTAGAGAATTGCAATAATCTTTTTTACCTTATGATTTGCTCAAAGAAATCTAATTTGAAAGGTTGTTAAAATTAAAATGCCATTTCATTACAGAACCAAATCATCAGGCAGTCTGCGTCTTTATAATGTATTTTTATGGGGCCCATATCTTTAATATTATATATATTATATATATTTATCGCATAAGTAATTTTTCAGTTATTAATTTAGACTAAAATGTTCTACTTCAAACACGATTTTATTTGTATGCACTGAGCCACACATCCTTGCCAAGTGCATGAGACAGATTAAGTTAGTCGCCTTTGTCAATTCGATAACGTGCAAAATGCTGAACAGCTAAAAGCTGTCCTGCCTCATGTGGCTACTTTTTTTTCTTCAGATTAATAACAGTTTAAAATTATTTCGTTCTTTTGGCAACCCTTTATGGAATCTTATAACCTGAGTTGCGCATCAACATCTAACAAATTATTAAAACGAACAAAAGTGTGAAAACAAAATTTAGATTTTTTATTCTTTTTTTTTTTTTTTAGTTTAACTGTAGGTCTGTCCACAATGATAGATGTAACATAATAGATACTGCAAAAAAGGATTAATTTTGGTTGATAACCTGTGGAGAAGCACTGGACCTGCTGTCCTTCAAAAATAAAGCTCCAAACATTTTCTGATAGTACAACTGTGAATGGTGCATCCATCATCTCACCTTATAAATTAAAAATTTCTGTTGGTTTGTTGAGAACAAATCGGTTGAGTGCTTTCCAATTTCCAAAGAACATGGTGATCTAATCGCGCGAATCAGCTGACATATTGAAGTTGTGACGCGATCAACTTAAGAGCACCAAAAAACCCTTTTTATCCCCCCAGTTATGCCGTAGCCTTTTTATTGACATTTCTCAAGAAACGAAAATTTAGTAAATTAGCTTGAGTCTTTAAAATAAAACAATTAGGTGGGTGAAATATGAGTTCACACAGAGCAACATGCTTATTCAGTTACCGAAATGAAACATCATCGTGTTGATATTGCCAAAAACGAATAATAATACAAATTATTCTTATTGGTCTGTATATAAAACACATTTATTCAATCGCTTGCCATGTCGACAGCTCCTCAAAAGTGAGACAACTTCTTACCGAAGCGAAATATTCAATAATTAATGAATCATCGGCAAGCACATTTATGAATAGCCTGCCTGAAAATGTTTTTTTTATTCACAAAATATTTATATTCGATTTAATAATAATAGAAAGAAAAAAAATATCCCATATGCTTAACATTTTATTAAATAAAAGTGCAATACACAACCTGCAAGGCGCATTATGCAGGATTCAAACACTGTTACAAACTTAAAATATCATAAATTAATCATGAAAAAAGATATTAAAGAAACATCCTAACATTGGGTGACGAACACTATGCATTATATTACAAATATATGGTAAGGTGTTTGTTTGTATTTACACTTGTTGTGGCCAGATCAATCTTTTGAGCCTCAATTTGAGCCTGTCGGTCTTTAACCATCAGTGGTAAAAATCTGAAAATTATTCTATATTTCCATTTTTAAGGACCAAATGGCTGTATCCACTGAAAGAAAAATAACCTATACAAATTAATATGAAAATGCAAATCACAAAGCCTAAACCAAAAAATTAAACGAATTCTGCCATGTTTACTATTCAAAATATTTTACACATAAATATTCACAGTAATATAATTCCTATGCGATACAACTGACGCTGTTAATTTACAAAAAATGTACCGTCGTCTTTACGTTGAAATGTGTCTATCGTTCAGCTCCACCAATAGTGCATATTCCTCTGATTTGCATCCTTCCTCTCAAACCAGAGCTCAAACTTGGTGAAAAACAGTAGCCTACATTATTTTTGACACTTCTTGAAGAATCTGACAACAAATCTCCCGCTTCCATTTTACGAGCTCTCGTTTTCCGATGTGTGAATGATAAGAGCTGAGTTTGGTTTGTGTTTTTTCAGCAACTGCGTTATTTTTTCATCGTCCGAGTTTGGGTCTAAAGGTTTGTTGTAGTCGTCGTCGTCGTCTTCATTTTCCGAGGCCCCTTTCAGCCTCTCGGTCTCCGAATCTTGTTTTTTCTTCGCCGAGGCCATTTCAGCCGCGTGCCGTTTTCTCCATTTTGTTCTTCGGTTTTGAAACCACACCTTTATAATTGAACATGAGATGAAAACGTATTTTACTCCACACATAAACGATGGTTTACCTCAATCAAAAAGTCAGCATACCAAATTGGAATTATAATAAGATGTCTCCCAGAAACATTTAACAATGTCACACAAATTAAACAGATGTTTCCTGCCTACCCTGATTTATATATATATAATAAGTAGGCTGTCTGTATCCTAACTACTTTCACTCCAAGTCAATACTCGAAGAATAATAAATAAGTTATTTAAACAATATTAATGGGGAAAACCTGAGGTCTTAAAAAAACTGCAGCCTAATTAAATAGTTTTAATCAACATTATTTGTTTTATGATATTTTAATGAGGGAAGAACTTTGACTTGCCTTTATTACATTTAAATACATCGCTGTAGAGAAATAAATAAATGTAGGCCTATATGTAAAAGTTGTAAATGAACTCATATTTTTCCCCACATCTAATTCTCGTTTTAAAAGCTAAACGCTGCATGGATGAATAGCTGTTCCTTCTCATACAGAAACTGTCTCACCTTGACTTGGCTCTCTGTCATTCCTAAAGAGTAGGCCAGCCTCGCTCTCTCAGGTCCAGCGAGATATTTCGTTTGCTCGAATGTTTTTTCCAGAGCAAAAATTTGCTGCCCGGAAAACGTTGGTCGCGTGTGTTTTCTTTTCCCATCTTTGTCCAGCAGCACAGAGTTTTGATCTGTAAGGAGGCAAAATAGAACCTTTACACCTTATGTTTGCGCTTATTGTTAAGTAATATTTTGGATGAGTCGTTAACATCTTCAAGAAAGTTAATGCACTTACGCGGTGAACATGCAAATCTGGCGTCTCTCCAGTGCGGGCTTTGCATAACTCCAGGCCAGAATATCGGGGTTCTGCCCGGAAGGTCTGTCAGAGGTTTCGGGTAGCGAGCCACCGCCACGGCCGCGGCGCTGGGGCTGAAATACAGCCCTGGAGGAGGAGGTGGACTCAGGCTGCTGAAACGGGGCAGTCCAGACAAGATTCCGGCGGGGGAGGACGCCGCAGCCGCTCCGGCGACCACCGAGGGTCGACTGAGGATGTCGTTTATTCCGTGAGGTGTGGCGACCGCGCACTGCTGAGGTGATCCGAGAGTGGAAAGTCCAGTGGATGTTTTGATCCCCGGGGACGAGACGGGGATACCACCTGGATTCGGAGAGGTAGCTGTGGGTGAAGTGGAGGATGCTGGTCCTGTGGAAGATAACGGGTAGGCTGGGTAAAGTGGTGTCTTCATCTCGGTCATACTGTGTAAAGCAGCCAAAGGTGGGGTATTGAGTAGGAAAGCGCTCTGGCGAGACCCGTCCATTTGCCCCACCGCTAACATAACCAAGAAACTACAACTTGAACTAAATATTGCGCAAAAAAAAAAAAGGGCAAGACTGTGGGGGAAACGTTCAAAACAAACTGAATGAGGGGGTAAAGAAAAACAAAAACACCTCACGTGCTCAGATAAAAAGTAATTTCTCTAAAAAATCCCAATCAGATGTAAGCTCATCTCCTCTGGCAAAATCCATTCCCTTCTTTCAGATGCTGTTAATGTGGCATGATACAACAGAGCGCCGTCCTGTCGAAGATGCAGTGCTGTGAAATCTATAAATAAAAAGAGAGTCTTTCTGGGCAGTGCACATGAAGATCTGGAAGATAATAAAACATTTTCATCAACCTGCTGTCTTTTGCTGCAAAAAGTCAAAACTTTGAGAGCGTGCCTGGGAAAGTGGAGGGGCTCGGTGGGATGTGATTGGCTGAGGCCGGAGGTGACGTGGTGCGTGTCGGCGGAGTGGCTCTTTCTGAACTGAATTTAGGAGTCTGTCCTCATTGGTTCTCATTTGCACATTAAAAGAGCTGCCATCCGACCCACTATTAAACACAAAAAGGGGACAAAATCAATCTAGTCAATTTGAGATCTATTTCTTAAATAAAGGGACATCTGCATGCGTGCCGGTCGGATATCTTATGAGCTTAAAAGTCTTTGTGGACACTCCAGATGAATCACAACACAATCACTGAATGATGAAGCTTGAATAAACACTATCGTTTTACTTCAGCGTAGACCTCGAAGGTAAATGTATTTCCCACCTTCACTTAAAAAACTTTTTTTTTTTTTTTTTTTTTTTTTTAATTGATGTTGTTGTTTATTGGCAAAGATTATTTGGTGTCTTCTAAACAAACTCATTCATTTGGATACACGCACAATATTAGATATTTTGGCATGCTGGCCACAGAACAAAAGGCTGTACATCAAGACATTTGGATAATCTAATTTACAAAACACAATACTTATTAATTAAAAAGAAAGAGACTGACTTGTAGTTACAGAATATTATTCAAGAACCAAAGTGAAACTATTTTTGTGTCTTGATGTATTCTCTCTGCTGCACTGGTCCATCTAAGGTGATAAACCTAATGTAAAGTGGTGCACCATCTAGTGGTCAAAGAGTGAAATAGCAAATACTGGGATGTGGCAACTAATGCAACCCTCCTGTTGCATTAAATAATCCTCTCATGTTTACGGTGGTGTATCTGCATATCGAATAGAACATCTACCTCTTTATTGACATAAATAGGATTTAGAGATCTATAAAATCTATCAGCTACAAATTTGTATACACTAGTGTACATTAATGCAAGATTTTTATGAAAAACCGGCTCAATTCTTTGAGGAATATAAACTCAAAAACAGCCTATACATATATATAAACCAATCTAATATTTAAAAAAAATATTTGATATTAGTTTTTAAATTTAGTTTATATATAAATACGTGCAAATATTTATCTCAAGATGGGGAGCAGTGGAATTCAAAGTTTTTTAATTTAACTCAAAGTACTTATTTCTTTTGACTAAACATACAAAAACTGAGTCCCTCGAGAGAAAATTATTTTGCCTTCCTTTGAATAGATTTGAGATACTGCAGCGCCCTCTAATGTTCAACCTGGCGTTATGTCCTCTGGTACCAAACTACACGAAGATCGTGCAAGACAACCGTTTATAAGTTAATATTCAATTTCAACTATATACAAATAGAAATGTCAGTTTGTCAAGCTTATTCTGGTTGACAGTTTGATGACGGCATAATTCAGGTCAACAATGAATTATACAAGGACACGCTTAATTCAGAATCAATAAATCTAGTTAATAAAACCCATCAAGGTTTTATATCAACCTTTGATTCTTAACCAACCACCACAGGACATTCAAAGATCTCAATTCACAAAATAAAACAAAAAGGTACACAATCAATACACGCTAAATGAGTTAAACTTAGTTAAAGTAACCATAGTTTAGGTTCTTTTTGATTAATGCACTGTTTATTACACAAATAGGCGTTTACATTTTTGGGCTTCTGTTCAAGCCCACAGGTGGAAGTGCTAGTGTTCTGCTCTTCAAATAACCCAAGTTTTGCTTGGTACTGATTATACAAAAAAGAAGCAGAGTCATTCTGTAGTACGAATGTTGGACTTTATTTACATTTACTCCCGAGCCATAAGCTTCTGCTTCTTCAGTTTCTTCTGAGAAATCTGCAGAGAGACAGAAAAACATTGGTTAATGTACATTCACCAAGAGTAGTCACTAATAAATTCCTCAACACAACTCCATTTATTGCACAATGGCTGCTCAGAAAACATAACATTCTTTTCATTATTAATCCAAAGGTGTCCTAAGAAGGTCATCATAACAGCCAAGAGAACGATTTGTTAAAGTCTTCACATTGACGACCTTACCTTTTTCTTCTGAGAGACCTCCTCCTCTGGTTTTGGAACAATCTGTTCCTTCTCAGTGAGGATCATTTCAATGTGGCATGGGGAGCTCATGTAGGGGTTGATGCGTCCATGGGCACGGTAAGTACGCCTACGCATCTTTGGGGCCTTGTTCACCTGGATGTGTTCAATCACTAGAGAGTCCACATCCAAACCCTACAGGATCACAATGTGGGATGAAATAAATGCTAGCCAGTTTATGGTCACAAACTAAAGCCACAATGCTGCCCAATTCAAGAAGAATTGAAGATTTATCTACAGTAATTGTTCCTAAGGTCATACCTTGAGCTCAGCATTGCTTTCAGCATTCTTCAGCATGTGGAGCAGGAACTCTGCGCTCTTCTTGGGCCAGCGTCCCTGAGTCCAGTTATGCTGCTTGGCCTAAAAATGGAACATGACAACACACCAGTGAGCAAAAACATTCATCATTTCACTTAGACTTTGAGCTACAATACTGTTGTGAAGTTTGGGGTCGGGAAGACATTAAATAAAAAAATAAATAAAAAAATCATTCAGTAAGGACGTGTTAAAATTATTGTGTGACAGTCAAGACCTTAAATTGTTACAAAAGAAAAAAAAAATATCATGGTTTCCACAATTAAACAGCACAACCATTTTTAACATTAAAAATCAGTATCAGAATGACTTCTGAAGAATCATGTGACACTGAAGACTGGACTAATGCTGAAAATTTAGCTTTGACACCACAGAAATAAATTTGAAATATTGAAATAAGATTATTTCACAATATTACTGTTTTGACCAAATAAATGCAACTTAGTTAAAAAAATAAAAAAAAACCCTGTATACAAAAACCAAACTTTTAAACATTGCACATGTTGCTCAGAATAAGAAGATTTTTCATGGTGAACTCCAAAGGTGTCCTAAGATGGTCATCATAGCAACATGGATGGAATGGTTTTAAAAGGCAGCTTTAAATGATTTGGACAAAACTCACCTGAGCACAACGGCCAACACCACCATTGTAACGACGGAAGGGAACACACTGGTGCTTGACCATCACGTCCTTCAGGTACTTGTTAGCCTTGCGGATGTGCATGCCTTTGATGGCCTGGGCGGTCTCACGGGTGTTCTGATGGTGGGGGACAGCGAGACAACACTTAATGAAAGTCTACCTGAAGTAAATCAGCCTCCATCTGCACTTTAACAAACTTGAAATGTGGCTACTCAGAAAATACTTGATTCTTTTCATGATTAATAAAAAGGTGTCCTAAATAATCATCACTGCAGCCACACTGTGCATTTGCAATTCTAATCAGGTATGGAGTGCAACCCCATTAGCATTTAAGAATCACATTCAATTTTTGTCTAAAGCAAAATTACCATTAAGCAACTCTAACCTTAACTTTAAATTAAGAAACACCATAAATAATCATGAAGCAGCCATTTGAATCATCAATATAGTGCACTAATATCATGGAAACTAAAGGCCATGATATTAACAAAAGAACTGCATCAGAAATTACGATCATGTCATTTTTTTCTAGAAAGTTCAGTGGAACCCAATGGAATCCGTGTGACGACCAATGATTGCTGTGGTGGTCCCTCACTGTACAGGAGTACAGCTTGGGTATCTGGCACAAGAACAAGGTGCAGAACATTGACGGATGCTTTCTAGTGTACAAGATGGCGCTACCAAAATGCTGTCTTTCCGCTATGTGAAAAATTGCATTGCATTTATTCACATTCTTAGTGGTGTGAGTGTTACGACCCGTGGACATATTTGTAATATATGTGCGATAGTATTTGTTGAGCATGTAATTTGTTGTGTACATGCTCTATTATCTCATCCCTCTCCTTTGCACAAGCTGCTAATTGGGTTTCACCTGGTGCTCGTCAGAAAACTTTGTTTTGAGTTCGGGAGCCGTAGAGAGATTTTCTTTAAACTTGAATTTGGTTTGTTAGACAGGGAGTAAGGCAAGACTTATATATTTGTATATGACCACTGTCATTGAGAAAGTGGTTTAAGTTGGCCTGACTCTCTCCCGAAAATGTACTTCCTTTCCTCATTTCTTTTTTTGTTGCTGTTATCTTTGAAATACAATTAAGTTAATTTGACTTAATCGGATGCTTGTTGCTTTTCTGGATCAGTGGATTGAAGTGACCATTCATTGTTGTGTTAATTAATATTTTTTATTTACAATAATCGTTACATCCTCCAACTCCTAGACAAATTGGGAGGATCGTAACACTTCCCTACTGGTGAAAAACTCGACATCCAAATTCACAATACTCTCAGGGTGCGTTCACACTTGTCATGTTTGGTTCGATTAAAACGAACCCTGGTGCGATTGCTCAGTTAGTGCGGTTCGTTTGAACATATGTGAACGCTGCCATCCGAACCCTGGTGCGGACCGAGACCGCTAAAAAGATGGGTCTCGGTCCGCTTCCAAACGAACTCTGGTGCGGTTCGATTGATATATGAACGCAACACGGACCAAAGACATGTAAACGAACAAAAACAGGACGTGATGCCTCAAGATGCGACGCTACAAGTCACTGATTTGACGACGTGGAAAGATCGGTGAATCAAAAATGAGTCGAGGGCAAACGTGGAGCAACGAGGAGGTGAAGTGCCTCATCAATATTTGTTTCAGCATACAAAGGAGGAAATCCTGCTGCTGTTTTGAATGTTTTGAACATTTTATGAGCTCTTCGTGAGTTCTTAGCTGGTAAAAATAAAGCATTTGTACACGCATGAAATGATTGTGTTTAATCCAGCACACAGCATTGTTTTGAATGTTCGGTAATGAAGCTCCGTCGCGAAATATCGGTCATAAAAGCCGACCAATCAGGTCGTGACCGTATCCCTCTGCCTTTGGTTCGGTAACTTAAAAGTTCGCTGTTAAAAATGCCAGTGTGAACGCCAAGCGGACCAGGACTATCTGTTTTGTTTTGTTTTTTGGTCCGGACCAAACGAACCAAACCAACTACAAGTGTGAACGCACCCTTAAAAGACAAGGCATAAAACACCCAAATGCAAATTCAGACTGCCTCTTTTAAACGCTTGTATTTTGCAATGAACTTAATATGCGTTTTTGTAAATGCTAATAGACAGTTTTGCTGGAACAACATAATACACATAAAATACAATGAAAAATATGATTTGAATTGGGTGACCACTGCTGGATCCATCAATATAATCTGTAGTTAATCAGTAATTAAAGTTCTTCTGATCAACTCAGATTACGTTGACAGATCCAGCAGTGAATGCGAGTCATGAAACCTTACCTTGAAGTGAACACGGAGGTTTGAGCCCCTCGACTTGCATGCTGTAGAAATAAAAACAAATTATAATTATTTATTTAGCATTAAATATAATAATAAACAGCAATACGGTTAAAAAGTAACGACAGCCATTAACTCACATTTGGTCGGGTTCTCTGGGTCGAGTGAGTAGCGGACCATTTTCACAGATCTACGGAGAAAACGAATGACACCAGACGGTTAGAGCAGTAAGAACAAATGCCAAACTAAAAATAAAAGTCTTGAAACACAACATTACAACACTAGCACGGACAGTACGAGCACTGCACGATTAACACATCGACTTCTACACAGAAATTGCCATGTCAGACTAGAATATCTATTATATTTCAGCACATGTAGCGGGAGTCCCTTCCAATGCCGAGACTAGAAAATGGCAGATCACGGGCGAGCGATTATCCAGTAGCAAAACATTACGATTTCTTTACTTCAGCGACGAGTCATATTCTCTGAGAATGCTAAATACAACTTAAATCAACATATTGATGTGATATGTGAACAAAAAAGTCAAAGATGATGGTGATACAAATGGATTATTTCGAACATCACGGCAGTGGGATTGTAATGGGCACTTACGGTCTCAGGCCGCGGAAGGGAAGAGGAAGTGAAAGGCATTCTGGGAGAACAAATCTGTTCTTACTTCTTCGCGGAACCTCTTGTGTAGCAATGAGCGCTTTGATAAAGAGGTAACGCCGCCCAGTGGCTCCGCGATCATTTTTTTTAAAAAATAAATAAAAATTTTTTTGGTTATTGCTAATAGTATTGATTTTGTATACAAAAAACTCAAAATAAACGATAGCAGGTATAAACGATAAGTAGGCGATAAAAAGGCTAGGCCTAGCTTATAATGCTAATTCACACGTTTTTTGTGTTTTGTTTATCTTTTGAGTTTATACTGAAAAGAACATTTTTCCATCTTACTGTACAATAAAAATTTCTTCAACATTTCCAACAATAATATCAAGCACAGTTTTCCAAATGCAAGACACATAGGGGCAGTGTAAATGAATAAAAAGCGTCTCTGTCTATCTTTCATCTATGTCTTTATAAACTTGGTTAAATAAAGTTTAGCAGGGTATATTCTGTGGTAAAACAGGATATTCTTGTTGTTCCAGGGAACATCACTCACAAATTGACTACAATATGCAATATTTGGTATTTTTTTTTGGAAGAGGGCTCTTGTCAATCTGTTATAATTATTACAATGAAATGAGAAACATGTTTTTCCAGGAGTGTTTTGGTGAGAAGGGAAGGAGCAGCTGGCTATTAAATCTTTGTTGTTGTCGAAAAAAGTTCTGCAATATCTTCTAGAAGAAATTGCGTCAAGCACAGTTGCGAATTCCATCAGTGGTATGGACATATGTTGTATTTTGCCAAAAATTCCTCATAAAAAGAAGATTGTGTGAGTTAAATAATTAACAACATTATTTCCTAACCAATTTCCAAAGAAAACAGTCTTTTGTTTATATAGAATGTTCTTATTGTTCCAGTTGAAGTATTTGTGAGGTGAAAATTTAAACTCCATGCTAGAAAAGCTTGACGATGAAGTTTCACAAGTATTTTGTTGATATCAAAGTTACAAACAAGGAAGAAATTTATGCCACTCAGGCTAGATAAAATATGGAGGGGAATAACATTACAAATAAAGACTGGATCCTTAAATTGTCTAATCCAGTTGATTTTAAGTGTGTTTATAGCAAAGTCCAGGATGTTGAGACCATCATTTTCATATGTGTTCAATAAAATTGTTTTCCTTATTTTCAAAACAAAATTAAAGAGCATTTTATGAATCTGTTTTGATATTTTATCATCGCCCTGAAGAGCCAGTGCTGATACGTTAACCAAGATGTAGCTTCTGCTTTGGAAATCAAAACACCTCCTCCTAAAAGCCATTGATTAAACTTCCTCTAAGTTTTTGGCTAATATAGAAATTGAATTTAATTGATAGTTAATTGAAGGCATGTGGGAAAATTTGGACAAAACACACAAACAGGACATGAATAGAGTCCTACCACTAATACAATAAAAATTCAATAATAATATCAATTTTAAAGGTGCCCAACAATACAATAACTTTGCCTACTTCTTTAATTCAAAACTGCCTGGGGTTTTCCTACTGGGGTCTATTTAGAGTTTAAAGTTTAGAGAAAACAGTGTAAATAATATTATAAGATTTATTACATTGATTAAATAAACAAATCATTTGAATAAAGAAAAAAAAATTGCCACCATAAGAGAATTTAAATACTTACCAAATAATGTTTTACACATATTTATAATGTGATTTTTTTCACAGCATAAACTGGATACACAAAAATATATTTAATTTTTAAATTTTAGGATGGGGGCTCTTGCACCAGGATGATCATAGTTAATTTAGTTAAGAGCATTTTGGACTTCTTAGAGTCTTGAAAAATAAACATATTGTCAAAATGTCAAAGAAATACTGTTTTCAATATCAGGCCTGTATATAATTTTCAAAGGTGGGCCATATATGCTCTGTATGATAATTATTGAAATATTTATTTATTGGGGCTGCATTTAAGATATAATAATTTGAAAAAGTCTTTCATCATAATAGGATTATTGAAATAATGTTTACCCCTGTTTCATCGCTAGAGGGCAGCACAGAACTAAATTACGAATGGTAAGAAAACTTCTGGGCGGGGGCTCTGAAGATTTGTGCAACCCGCTCAGGATGTACTACTGCTAACAGTGTTTTTGTTTTTTCTTTTCTTTTTTTCCGCCAGTCAGAAGTGTGCAATACTTCTTGGGACACAAAAGAATCTGTGAGATGCAGTAGGACATCGTGAAATGCGTTAAAAATGTAGGTAGCACAGGAAATAACTTATTGTTCATGTGGTGTGAACTTAAAGGGATAGTTCACCCCAAAATTTCAAAGATGTCATCATCCACCCTCCAAAACCCATTGTTCCAAGTCATATGAATTTCTTCCATGCTTTGATAACAAATGGAAATATTATGAAAAATGTCAGAAACCAAACAGTAGATGAGCCCCATTGACTTCCATGGGGGAAAAAATACAGTGGAAGTCAATGGGGCTCATCAACTGTTTGGTTTCCTAAAAATACCCTTATAACCCAGTAATTATAGTACACATCCTGATATAGCATGTATTGTCAGAACACATATTCATGTTTTAGATACTGAAGGCTTCAACATGACACTTGACTTTATTTTGAACTGCAAATACTCCAAACTCAGTCCAGGAGGGCCACTGTCCTGCAGAGTTTAGCTTCAACCCCAATTAAACCCACCTGATCCAGCTAATCAAGGTCTAATTAGACATACTAGAAACTTCCAGGCAGGCGTGTTGAGGCAAGTTGGAGCTAAACTCTGCAGGACAGTGTTTGGAGATCCCCGTCAAATCAGATTTCCTAGTTGGCTACTCCTAATTTTGAATTCTGTCTTTATATAGGCTTAAAAATAAAAACAATGAAAACATGACTGTAATTAGTTCAGCAATATTAGTTAACATTTTAATGCATATGATTAATCAGAGCATTTAATTAGATCATCCTAGTTAACATTTGTTGTATTGATAATACCTCTATTCAGCACTTTATTTGAGGAAATTACTTAGACAGTTGTTGTTTTTTAACTGTAGAAATGTGTTAAGAGGTACAATTGTTCATCTGAATGATGAAACAGCACATTGTCATTAGTAGGCTATTTGTTTGGAAAATGACACTATATGCGGCAGCCACTCCGTTGCATCAGTCAAAGTGTTCATTTGGCGCAAAGCACTGGGCAAGAACTCAGAAAACCTTTATGAAACGTGTAGCCACAGTCAAAAACTCAGTATTGCAACCACATTTCCTGTCAAGAGGAATAATGACGGCTCACTTTTCCCTCTGTGTGTGAAATGAATACTGCACTCTACTGCTACATCAGTCAGACATTTGTCTCCAGTCCTTAACGCAGTGCTTTAGGATGAGAGATGGTGATTTGAACGGTCTGTCTGTGCCTCAGACATGTAGAATTTCATAATGTTCCCATTAAGATGCTACTCTTTTTGCTGACCTTTTACCTGCACAGAGGCAGCGTACTGTATACCCAGCGTGTTTGGAGGAGCTTCTCACTCCGCAGTATTGAACTGATTCTCTTGTATCCTGCTCGGAAACTGCTGAAGCTCAAATGCAGGTTAAATTACGACGCCCCTTGAGAACAACCCTAGAGCACTCCAGGATGATGTTAATGCTGCGACTGGTCAACGTGTACCCAGCATTACATTACAGCAGATTTGTTAGCCTTGCACAGTCTTGTTCAGTGCGACAACAATTTATTGATCCATTAAACCTGCAGATTTCAAACGCTGAGCTCATAAAATATCTTATTTTTTCTCTACTATAAATATAGTATTTTGCTATATACTGGATAACTGAATGATGGTGACATTGCATTACTTTCTGCTTGCTCATATCCTCACTCAACCTTGTTCTCACCTGCCCCAGCATTTTTCCGGCATGCTCCTGTTCTTAAATAGGAAACGTCAATATATTTCCAGAGAAACCATTTATAATCTAATATATTTGTCAGGTAGGAGTTTCTAAGAATTGCACAATCCATTCTAATCACATCTCCTGAAATATCTTAAGCATTTTTCCATTCACTTGATGGCTCTTTATTTTGCTGATTCAATTTAGGCCCAATCTGAAACAAGTCCTCAGTTACTTTCCAGTTCAGTGCATCTCAGGATTGATCATTGGGCTTTTTCTACTGGGTGGTGAACTTATACTGTAGGCCACCTGTCAAAACTATAATGTGGAAAAAATTCAAATATTGTCTGGTCAAGTTAACAAAATCACAAAATAAATGCAATCACATGTGTCCTTTTGGATTTTTCTTTTTTGTGACAATTTAAGTCAAATTGCTCAGGTTTTGAGCTTATAATCAAAATATATCAACTACATAGTACAACAGTTTGTGTGTGTCTGAAATACATGTACAGGGCTCGTATTCATAGTGGCTTTAATAACAGCAGTAGCAGCTTGCATTCAATTTGTCACAAAACTCACATATTTGGATTGTGTGTGTGCAGACAAGAAAGATTTATTCAGTGATTTAGATTAGACTTGTTGTTATCATTGTTGGGGAAAGTTTCTTTCAAAAGTAATGCGTTACTCATTGCGTTACTCCCTAAAAAGCAAGTAATTGTGTTACTTTATTACTTTTCCTTGCTAGTGATGAATTATGTTGCTTTTGTGTTACTTTTTTAATAAATAAAAAAAGTTCTATTTTTGGCAAATGTAAAGGCCCTTTCACATCAAAAATGAAACCTTATAAACTGAAGGAGACGCAAATTCACTCCTGTTCAGTAGAGGGCGCAGCTCAAACTAACTTTTCAGCTGTGCTGTCATTCTGGATTGTAGAAGAAGAAAATTCACGACTTCAGCTATAATCGAACTGTTAAATGCTAAAGTCATTTTTGCTTATTACTATGGTTTAACTGGATTATTGAAAGCCAGCAATAAAGACATTGGTCAACAATGTGAGAATAAGTGCATGAAGTATATATCTATTATCAGTGTTGGGGCTAATGCAAGATATGTAATCAGATTACTTTTTTTCAAGTAACTAGTAAAGTAACACATTACTTTTAAATTTACAACAAAATATCAGAGTTACTTTTTCAAATAAGTAATGCAAGTTACTTTGTTTTCCCATTTATTGACTGACACCTCTCCTGTTCCCATGTTGAGAGAAATCAAGGGTGCAGTGGCATTGTGTGTGCCATTTGAACATGATGGTTATTCTAGGGTAGTTCTAGACTAAATGCAAGAATACATTTACCCATTTACTTCTTCTCCTGTGCCCTGTTCTTCTGTATTCCAGAATGGCAGCACAGCTGAAAGGCTTGTTTGTTTGAACTGTGCCCTCTACTGTACATGCATAAATGTGCATTTCCTTCATTTGACTTTTGGTGTAAAATGACCTTTACATTTGCCAAAAGTAGAACTTCTTGTTGTTATAAAAACAAACAAACAAACAGCCCAGATGAGAAAAAGTAATGCAAAATAACGTAATGCATTGCTTTCCATAAAAAGTAACTAAGTAATGCAATGTTACTGCAATGCAATAAACGCAATATTGTAATGCATTACTTTTAAAAGTAAGTTTCTCCAACACTGGGCATTATTTAGCATTTAATTGTTACTGGTTTGCATAATATTCTGAGTTTGCGTTTCACTGTTTTCATTAATTTTGAGGAAAATATTTTAGCAAGATTAGTAAATGCATGCTCACATTTAGTCTAATGTAAGTCAGCCAACACCACACCTCCTCACCTTACTCCAGAATTTTCTCAACATGGGGGCAGGAGGGCTCTCAGTCAATAAATGGGAAAATAAAGTAACTTGTGTTAACTCAGATATTTTGTTGTAAAGTAATGCATTGCTTGTTATTTTAAAAAAGTAACAGAGAAGTAACAGAGAGTCTGGGTTCTCTGGAGAGTCTGGTTTATTGGTTTGTTAGTCCAGGTTTTAGTCCGGAAAGTCTGGGTGCTCTGGAGAGTCCAGAGAGTCCGCAAGAAATTAATTTCATCATTCACTATTCCTGTTATTCCTCAATGAACAAATTCTTATTTTTCCTTTCCTTTCCAGAGAACCCGGAGACTCTGGAGACCGGAGAGTCCGGAGTCTCCAAATTCTCCGGGTTCTCCGGAATCTCCGGGACTTCAGACTAAAACCTGGATGATATTTACAGCATTAACTATTTTGTACAAGCTGATTGGTCCATGTCACTTCTGCAGCCAATGAGCTTGTTGCTCACATGTTTAAATGGCTGGTTACATTCACCATAGCAGTTTGCAGCCTTGCTTCAGAGTTCCTCTAAAACCCTCCTCCTTCCCCAGCTCCACCTGTATTGCTCTGCTATGGGTTATTGATGCTATTTGTGCTGCAGCACACTGACTCGCAGCAGAGTATCAACGGATACATTGGCAGTGGCAAGTTCCTGCAGCAGCAATAATCAGGAGCAGCATTAATGTACAACAACAGCTATACTTTACAGCAGCAACAATTCAGCAGCAGTGTAGCAGATCTATTCTGCCAAGACTAAATACATTAACATTTTCATATCCTTTTACCATGCTAAAAATCTTCAGAGAGTTGTCATGATTTAAATATCATAAAATACATTTTCTTTGCAGCAAGATGCAATTCAGCCTTGTTTAACGTTTTATGCAAGTTTGTGCTTGAATAAATCAATGAATTCAAGCCATTCTTCTTGAAACTTTAAAAGCATAGCCTTGTTTAATGTTTTGTGCAACTTAGTTAGATTAGGCAACACTGTTGTGATGTGATTGGCCAGCTTAGGTCCCAATTTCTTTTTAAATCCCATCCTACGATGAAGAACCGAGAATTGTGCTCCTCCTCCTGTGAGAGGGCAGAGGGTTAGAGAGCTCTGATTAATCTGAGGCCTGAGGGAGGACAGTCATGCAAGCAAGAGTAAGGCGCTAGAGAGAGCGTGTGGGTTATGAATTACCTTCCTGTGTAAATGGACAAGTCTCAAGTGCCTGAGTGACTCTCGGTGCAATGAATTGTGATGAAGTGATCCTTGGGTGTGTTGCAGCAGCGTGACTCGCGAGGTGTGCTCTTCCTCACGGCATCTCTCTTCTTCTCCCTCCTCCTCACTGCAGATAACAAGAGAGTGATCAAGAGGAGGGGTGAGACTTTTGGAAAAGGAGAGACCGCAGTACTGCAGAAGCGGGGCGTTGGCTGTGAATTTGAGGAGAGGGAGTAATGCAAGATGGTGAACAAATGAGGCCCAGTGGAACAGCTGAATGTAAAAAAGGAGATAAAACGAGAAAGATTTAATGTGAGAGGGAGAGAGAGATCGAGAGGTTGTATTAACACTTCAGTACTGCTGTGAAAAGACTGCAACTGACATCTTTAAGCCAACAGTTAATGAGCATGTAATTGCTTATTGATGATTTTCAGTGACTTCTTTCACCTTTGTGGTATTAGTTAACCATTTACATACTTTATGGGACAAGATGCATGATAAAATGAACTAAAGCAATAGCAAACTGATCACATTTATGCAAATATTTACTTCAACATTTGGTTGGTTTTATAAGCCGGAGTCATTTAGTTATTTATTCTTCCATTATGTTGTCCTGTGTAAGTCTTGTGTATCTCTTCTCTGTGTTTGTGCCTGTGCATGTTTGTGTAACAGGTGGCCGGTGTCTTGTGCAATTTGTTCTCCTCTCCACCTGATCCAAAAAAAAGGGCCACCGCAAACAATCAACTTCCGCCGTCTTTGTGCCATTCTGTCACTGATGCCAGAGAGATTGATAGTGAGTGATTATTTGGGAGTTTGATAGTGATTTTTGGACCTTTGACAATTCTCAATTCTTTGACTACTATTCTGGATTCTGCATTTTTTGCTATGGACTTCTACATTCATCACATGTAAATATTCTTGTATATAAATATTTGCCAAATTAAGGGATGTAGGGGGTTTGCCGCCATCTTTTCACATAGCTTTTGGTTAGGGAGGTAGGTAAGTTTACATTGTATTTTGTTTTCTTTTCTTTTTGTGTGTGTGTTAGGAATCGTAGAGGATAAACCAAGATTATTGTGTTTGTTATTTTGGCCTTGTCAGCCCCTGACGCTAAACCATTATAAAGATATAAAACTCATTTCTTCTCGGCATCTCTCTGGTAGTGAGTCTCTTTCTTCCTTTTCCTGTTACGGCTGACAACTAGACGGTTGTATCAGTTGGAAAGATTTTTTTGTGGCAATAAATAAGTCTCGTATAAAACTCCAAGCTTTGATAAAATGCTCCAGTGGGAGAAAATGTCTCACATCAACACTTTGATGTCATAAATAGTTATATATTATTGGAAATTGCATTATTAAAACAAGATTTAACATGGTATTAAAGAATATTTAATTACAAAAATGATAGAATAAATAGGCTACATGAACGAATGATTAAATAAATAAATACTATAGTCAGTCAAAAAAAATAGCTTGTATAAAACTCAAAGCTGTGATGAAACACTCCTTACAATGGTCTCTGATGAACACTATGATACTACTATGATATTTTTATTATTGCAAATTGCATTAACCACAATTCGCAAAGAAAGACAAGCTTGTATGAAACCCAAAGCTGAGAAAGAAATATCGCTGTCAATGAAGAATTGTCTCAAACGAACATTTTGATGTCAGAAAAAGTATATTTATTACTGAAAGGTGCATAAATTAACAATAACTAGCATGACAATTGAAGGAAAATACACTCAAAAATATAAAATAAATATTTTTTACTTTGATAAAAACAAGGTTGTTGTTACTCTTGCTATTATTTGTGAGTTTAAGAGATTGCATAATTTGGGATATTTTAAAAAATAATATTACATGTTCAAACTACGCGATAGTGTTTCTTAACTATGCGGCATGAATACTGGAAGTTTCTGCAACACTTAAAGAATTTTACCAGCACAGGAGTTTGGTGAGGAAAAAGGGAAGCTTTGTGTATCTCCATTACTGATAGCTGCGCTTAGAGGTTTAAATATTTAATGAAAGGAATCTGCA
Organism: Opsariichthys bidens; assembly: GCA_037194245.1. Classification (NCBI taxonomy): domain Eukaryota; kingdom Metazoa; phylum Chordata; class Actinopteri; order Cypriniformes; family Xenocyprididae; genus Opsariichthys; species Opsariichthys bidens. Next base: position 9,698,547 of record CM074294.1, read on the forward strand.
GAGACCAGAGAAGATGCCTGCATTTATCATACTGCAGGAGTTGCTTGGGGACATTGGCAAAGGGCTTTTCATCGAGGACTTGGGCCGATCTCAGGAGGTTCAGCCAATTGCGCCATGAACAGAGCACATTGCTTCACTACCACAGCGAGTGTGGAACGCATTCAGAGGAGGAGCACAAAGCTCAGATCTCTCCTGAGAGAGAGAGAAGTGCTCTACGGCCTATGATACTGCCGTTCCTTTGATCTCAAAGCAATACAGAGTGAATTAAACAGCAGGCAAACTACGTGGGATGAAAGAGAAAAAGTTTTCACATTTGAAAAAAAAAACTCCTTAGAAGGGAGCTTCTATTTATATCGTTATGTTAGAACTCTAGTGCATTTCTTTGGTGATGCAATATAGAGGCTGGTCAAAGTAGCCCAAAACCTAATGTAACCTGCGAAGGAATGGAAAGTTCTAAGATTATTAACATTGCTTGTGTACAGTATATATTGCATATTCTGCACTATACTAAACTGCACTATACCCTTTGCCAGCAGTTTGATTGACAGGCGATCTAACCAATCATAACCCTGAATCTGCCATTTTGTCCGACAAAGCAGTCAGGGGAGTTAGTAGATTAACGTTGGTGAACTTGAACTTGAAAAATTGTGTACTAGCGTCTTTATGCGCTTGAAACACATTTCTTCTGATGTCCATTCATTTATTACATATCCTTGCAAACTTTTGAGCTCAACTGTAAGTTGACTTGTCTTGTTCTTGGTTTGGTGTTGGGATTCTTGTCCCATACTCAGAATTTGTGCTCTGCACACACAGAGCAGTGAGCAGTCACGCATACACTCGGAGCCATTTTTGCTGCAGCGCCCGGGGAGTGATTGGGGGTCAGGTGCCTTTTTTATGGGCTCTTCAGTTGTGGGTAATGAGAGTGGAAGTGAGCATTCACTGCCCCCACTTACATTTCGTGCCAGAACTAAGTCTATTTTTGGTGCAAAAATGTAAATGTTTTCTTAGGTTTTGATGAAAATTAGCTCAAATACACTAAATAATAATAATAATGTATTATTATTTATTGATGTATTGATTATATAATAATAACATCATCATTATATTATTAGTGATAAAAAACAAACAAATAAATAAAACCCTTCCACAAAGTGGCTCTGAGTATAAAACTAAGAAGATAGAACAACACAAGAATCACTTAATATCTTTTCTTATTCTCTCTCTCTTATTTTTCTCCCCCTCCCTCCCATTTCATCTCAGTTTCTCACGTTTTCACTGAGCAATATTCCTCCCCCTGTCCATTCTTACACAGCATACCCAAGGTCACCTCAAATCAACTCATTGCCCACGGATAACACTTTAGCTATAGCTTCTTATGAGAAATATGCAGCTTTGTATTGAGAAACAATTTTGGAGATGAAGCCAGTATGCCCCCCTCCTATGCAGCTGCCTCAGCAGAATTTTTTGAGTCTGCAAGTCAGCATTATAGTACCCCTCCATGCTCGCTGCCCAACAGAGGGCAGCATTATCTGTAGCTGAATGTAATAGAGCACCACCAAAACAAAATCTCACACACACAAACACAAGCTCAGATGAACACACAGGAAGTAAAGCAGCTCTGCAGTGCAGAAAAGAGGCTGCACCATTATCAATTACAGCTCCATCTCGCATTGGATATCAGCTACCGGGCCTGCGGACACAGCACATTTACCCCAGCCCAGGCCAACCCAGTCCGGAGCCAACAGAAGCAGAAACCTTAACTGTGCTCCCATTCACAGGGTCCCTATGCAGGGAATTTCTGCACTAGTTTACTTTACTAAAGCTTCATTTGGAAAGCCTTCCAACACAATCCAACACAATATAACAGTAAAATGATAAAAAAAGGTGATTTATACACGTGTGTGTGTGTGTGTGTGTACTACATGTAAAATTAATAATGTATATATTTAGTAAATCAAATTTAATATGTATTTATTAGATATTAGATATTGCTGTATTATCTATCTATCTATCTATCTATCTATCTATCTATCTATCTATCTATCTATCTATCTATCTATCTATCTATCTATCTATCTATCTATCTATCTATTCATCCATCATCCATCCATCCATCCATCCATCCATCCATCCATCCATCCATCCATCCATCCATCTATCTATCTATCTATCTATCTATCTATCTATCTATCTATCTATCTATCTATCTATACTCTGTTGTACATTGTAATTTGGAAACTGCATTTTCAGGCACAAGTTGGCTAGTTATTGTCGAGTTGATTTGTGGTTCATTGTTGCAACATGACTCACATGCCATTAAATCATATTATGTTTCTCTGATTCTATTTGTTCTTCAAGCTGCATGTTGTTGTGGGCTGGACGTGGTTTCTGGGTGCGACTCAGGGCTGCAGAGAAACAGGCTGGCTGCCCTTCAATGCCATAAAACTAATCACATCCATATATTTCCCTCACCCCGCGAGGTGAGACAGCATTGCATTAGCTTTTGATTAAATATCAGATACTGCTCCTGCAGGAAGGAGACTGTAAATATCTGAAAGTCTGTGCAGTGCCCATCCAGTGGCATCAACCTGTGGAAAATTCAATGTCTCCACCCTCAGCTGCTTTTGCAGTGATCTAATTTTCTCCTGCTCCAGAGGAAATCCGGCAAAATGATATTTCTTACACAGATATGAGTATGTTTTGAATTCTGCCATCTTTTTTATGTAATAGAGACGGGCAATAAAAGTTTGGAATCCTGCAGAGGCAGCTGAAGAAAAGGAAGAGCATTTCAGAAAGTCCTGGCACATTAAGCTTGTTTGTGTAAACGTTCATTATCTAATTGGCTCTACCAGAGACAAAAGCAAATTACTGAAAGGAACGTGGGGGAAATTGTCTGTTCTGTTATCTACTGTTAGAAGCTGCTGGGAGGCAGAGAACCCTTACAAGAGCCTGAAAACAGCACACCAGAGCCAAGCACAGGATGGCACAGCACAATATAATACAGAGAAAGTGCAACACAGCTCAATACAATCCAGGACATCATAAAACTGCACAGCACCATAGGGTGAACAATAAATGCAGTGCCATAAAACACAATATTACAGAGGCCCCAAAAAGTGTTTGGACATGTATGAATGTCACTGCATTAAACAACAAAATATTAGCCCTATGTCTTGTTTTGGTGAACAAGTTTAATTTCACCAATAGGTTTAAAACACGCCTTAAAAAAAAAAGAATAATACAAAATAATAATAATAATATGTTTAAAGGGAAAATTAATTATTTCATCGTATGTACACTTCAGTACCGTGCTGGAAGTAGTTGGTCATCCTGGTACTTTTTGCCTATTCTTTTATAAATACTGTGATTTCGGACATACTATTTTTTTTTTGTCACAAACTATTTTTCGCCCACTATAGGGAAGTATGCAATTTCATTCAATCACTGCAACACATTTAATTAAAGATCTTACATGTCACTTCCCTTTTTCTCAAGAATCAAGAAAAAGAATTTGTATAATCGAATGTTTTGTAATCGGAATCATATTTGAATCATAATATCTATTTAATATTTTTTATTATTGAAATCCTCAAACTCTGCTTATTACAGTAACAATGTGCATGCTACATGTAAAATATTGGACATTTCTCAGGCTTATGCTGTGGATTGATTATTTTATAGCTGAATTAGTGAACAAATCAGAGTATTGATTTAGGCTAAAGTCCAAGACTGCACACTCAGAGTCTGCAGGCAAGCGTTGCACTTCAAGGTCTCTCTTCAGCCTTGTGTGCAGTCTAGTTGTTTGAGTTTGTCTTCTTTTTTTCCCTTGTTTAACTTGGTGAGTTTGTGTTTTTGATTTTGAAAATGAAAGCTTTGCTCTTTACGATTCTATGTTTTTGACTCTTATATAGTTTGGTGTACTACTACAGCAAAAAGTCTTATCGCTTATTTTTGTAATTCAAATATTTAAAGTATTTGGAAAATGTTATACTCTGGAAAAAATATAAATAATCTGGAAAAATATGTGGTACTTAAAAATAGCTTACATTAGTTAAAATAGTAATAGCTTACATTTTATCTGTTTTTATAATTTGAATGAATATAAACCTAAACAGGGGCAGCACAGTGGCTCAGTGGGTACTATTTGAAGTCATGATTGTTTGACTGCCCAGTTAAAATCTTAAACAGAATGATGAAATAATGTTATTTACCAGTTATGGTAATTTCAAATAAGCGATTCTGTTCAGAACTTAATTTCGCTTTTGTTTATGTTCCTGTTAAAAGTTTCCTGATTCTAAGAAAATATTTTTGTTAGCTGGGGAAGTATATGGAGCGTTTTTGAATATGGATCACGCACCCTCTAACTACTGACATTAATGTTTGTGGTATAAAGGATAATTTATATGCATTTGGTAAGGCTAGGATCGATTAGGCCTATCTTATGTTTTATTGTTTGGATGATTACCTGCTTTAGCCTCACATACATTTAAGTCTGCTTGCAGTCTGTGGAGGCATTTGTTCCCACCCTAATCATTTTATTATGCCTTCGTTTGTGGTTCACTAATGAGTTGAACAAACTGACTACATTATATAATCAATAGTTTATTCATTTTCTCAGAATTATTAATATAAATCTTATTAGTTGTGCAAGCAATTTGGAATCTGAGAGGTGAGTAAGGGCCTGGCCCATGACAAGAATGATAAGACATGCTGTGGTGGTCAGTCGGAGTGGAAGAGTCGCATTTCTAGGCATCAGTTGGAGGGAGCTTTTCGTTGGCTGTCTGCTAGGACAAGTGTACTGAACTTGATCCTGGTAGGCATAGTAGCTGTGACAAGCAGGTGAAGTACTTGCTATGTGTGGATCTTCTCTAATTGCACTATTTCATGGGTTATTTGATGCAAAATAAACAAAAATATGGCCTCACATTACAAATACAATGAATAGTGGCCCTGCACTCAAAATCAAAAATGAACAATGCCCTTTTTCAGCATTTTATTATTGCAGGGTTGCAGTTGTATAGATGAATGACATTTGAAATTGCAGGATAGCATTTCAGAGTTCAGAAATTGGGCAGTGTAAAAGAACACGTGTAGAAAATCTAATATATTATACCGAAATATACAATATGTTACTTTAAAAAAAAAAGGTTTTGTCAGAAGAATACAAGGTGCATGGGCATCAATGGAGAAAGATGTGTTGTTGTCTCATAATGGTGTAGTTACAAGCATCAACCAGCGGGGGCTAACTGAGCATTATTACCCATCCAAATTTTGATCCCTTGGCGTTAACATACTTTTTTGTTGTAATGCCAGATGCAGCTTTTATTGCTGTTTGAAAGTTTTTTTTTTATGTAAACAACTCCTGTTTATTGCTCAACTGATTTTTTTAAAACTATAATTACTAAAATTGACACTAAAACACACCGACATTTACATAACAAGATTTTTTACTCTATTTTCCACAAAAATATTAAGCACAACTGTTTTCAACATTGATAAAAATAAAAAGTTCTGTCATGAAACATTAGATGGCGCAGGCTGATAGGTCGTAGGTTCACTATAGGGCACTGCTGGCTGGTTCCTGTGTATCAGCAGCCAATGAGAATGCTGCTCAGTCTTCAAATACTGGCTTTTTATTAGGCTAAAATGATGACAGGAGAAACTTTGAGTTCATTTAGCTCACCCGCAGGAGCACAAATGACTAGTTGCAGTTTTCCTCACAGTTATTGAACTCCCAGACCCCATGCCTCCAAAGGATGACTGGCTCAAATCTGTAAACTTGCTGTAGCAGTTGCAGTGCACTTTCAGAATCCCTCCATCTTCCCCAGCTCCACCTGTTTAGATCTGCTACGGGTAATTCATGCTATATTGTACAGTAGCAGTATGCCTTACTTGTTCACAGCTGCATGTTTTGTATGTATTGACAGTGGCAAGTCCTGTACTAGCTCTGCAGTAGCAGCAGCAGCACAGCAATACACACCAACATTGTCATTTCCATGCCAAACAGTTTGAGAGTTGTCATGACAAAAATGTCACTTAAAGGGTTAGTTCATCCAAAATCGAATGTAGTCATGTAAACTGTTTTAACAATGTCTTTTCTACATTTCTGAATCTTGCAACTGGTAATTAAATTGCTGTATGGAGGAGTCAGAGAGCTCTTGTATTTCATCAAAAATATCTTAATTTGTGTTCAGAAGATGAACAAATGTGTTTGTTCGACATGAGGTTGAGTAATTAGTGACATAATTTTTCATTTTTGGGTGAACTAACGTGTTTTAAGTGTTTTAAATTGTAATACTAATTCTCAATACTATTATTTTTACTGTATTTTTGATCAAATAAATGCAGCCTTGGTGATCATAAGAAACTTCTTTCAAAAACACTTAAAAATCTTACTAACCCCAAGCTTTTGTAGTGTACTATATGCAGTAAATACACAAACAAATCCATTGCAAATAGTTAATGTTAAAATAGTAATAATATGAAAAAGAATTTGAAAGAGAGGAAGGAAAATGAAAAGATTGGAAAGCAAATGATTCAACAAATTCCTCTTTCAGATCTATATTTATAGTATACAGAGAACTAAGAACTAGATCTGCATAATAAAATACCCAAAAGGATTGGCTCATAGTCCCAGTAGGAATAACTACACACATAAGCACACAATCACAGCAGTAGGCACAGCACCAGCATGTGTGGCAAAATGTCATTTTGAGGCTAGACGTCTCAGCGCACAGAGGACTTTTATTTTTTATACAATCTTTCTCATTTATCAATATTTGTTGCTCTCATTTGTTTTAGTCTGCTGCCGGGTAAAATCAATTTGTCAAAAAGTAAAGCAAGCATTCCACAGTCTTCTGACATGATGCTTGATCAGTATACGGCATACAGAAGTCGTATGGATGCAACTATTTAGAGAGGTGAAAATGTAGGTGTGATAATAAACAACATAGTTACAGTATCATTTAGATGGTTGCATATACATCACAGGGATAAGATAGACTTGTTAGCGAGAGCTTGTGGGTTGATGCAAGAGTGTGTGTGTGTGTGTGTGTGTGTGCATGCATGTATTCTGGTCCTTTTCTGCTGAAAGTCATCTTTTGTGGATAATCTAATCTATGAAGGGTAAGCAGTCTCCTTTCCTGTCCCCTGAGAGGGACAATTTGTCGACGCAGACATCAGTGATGCGATGACATTCCTCGAACACTCTCACCTGATGAAGGACTCAAGTTTTGATTGGTTTCGTTAGATCACATGATCAAGAGATCCACCCACAAAGCAGGCTAACTTTGTGACAAATAAAATGCTAAAAAAAAAAAAATGCTGAATAAAAATATGCTTAATGTCTAGGATGCTGATTGTAATATTGTTATTTGTTGCATTGTCAAAAGTTCATGTCAGATAGAGAGGAAGGGGTTTAGGAAAATGTGAGAAGAAGCTGCTGATGCATTGCAGATAAACTGCGTATCCTGCATGGGCAACCCCTCCCTTTTCTTATCCATACACGCACCCCAAGCTTTCTCTATGATGTCATCACATCACATCCTCCCACCTGATGATGTCCTGTGAGGGAGATGTGAATCAGCCTACAGACTAATGCCTTTGCCCCCCTATGTAAGCTTTGGCAACCCTAAAACACAGCCACAATCCAATCTAAAATCTATCCAATCCAAATCTATCATTTATTGTAAAAGTAAAAATATTGAGAATATGTGAAAGCAAGGATGACAGATCATGTGACCCCGAAGTCTTGATTAATGGCTGCTGGAAATTCAGCTTTCCCATCACAAGAATAAATGACAATATGTATTAAAATACAAAATAGCTCATTTAAATTGTAATACTATTTCACAATTTTACTGTTTTTACTGTATTTTTGATCAAACAAATGCAGCTTAGTGAGCATAAGATACTCTTAAGAAACATTTAAAAATCTCATCAAATTTGAACAGTAGTATAAATAAAAAAAACATTAAAAGTTAATTTGAAGTTTCAAAAGTTATTATTAACCCCTCCCTTTGCTATCCATTTGCTGTAAAAGCAGTTGACTCATTAAGATAGTGGATTTGAGCCAGTCATCCTTTGGAGGCATGGGGTCTGGGAGTTCAATAACTGTGAGGAAAACTGCAACTAGTCATTTGTGCTCCTGCGGGTGAGCTAAATGAACTCAAAGTTTCTCCTGTCATCATTTTAGCCTAATAAAAAGCCACTTCCTGGGAGGTTTGACCAAGCATTCAGATCTAACAAATCTGTTTGGCTTTGTCACACCCAAGTGCAAGATTGGGGGTGGGGGGTTGAGCTAATGTTATAGGGCGATAATAATAGCCCTCAGAATCTTGCCACCTCTGCTTAGTTTAAAGGAACAGCTCACCTTTTCAAAAAATTGGAAGAGAAAATAATCCATATACAAAAATAAAACAATGCAAATATAACAAAATTTAGCATTAAACCTGCATGATTCACTTGCTTTTCTAAAATAACTCTGTCCAACAGCGACACTAGCAGGTAAAGTTACAGCAGGAGGCCTCCTCTGAGCCCATTGAGTTTTAACAGACCCCCTAGAGCATGCGGTGCGTTTGGTGGTGGTGGAATGTCAGATGACTGCAGACAATGCCTCCATCGCGCTATGATTGGATATGAATGGTTGTGATTGGATATGAACGGTTAGTGAAATAAATCCTGCGTCTTGTTTTCATGCATATTTGCGAATCCGTCTGAAAGTTCACAATAATGCTGTTAATGGGAGAACTAATTAAAAAGTCAGGAACAATGATATAAGTCAGGAACAATGACTTATATCTCATGTTTAATAATTAGAAGAGCCAGTGGCAAATCCCCAAAGCACTGGCCAAAATGAAGCTGACGAGCTGGAGCTTGCATCTCCGAAAATGTCTAAACAAATTGTAAAATAGAAAATAGGTGCTATATCAACAAATATCAGTCACATATTTCAGGTTTAAACAACTACACTTAGGATTGAATGAAAATGAGTGAATGAATTCGGACACTGTGTGCTAGAAAGTCTGCCACTTTTGCGAAGTTATTGCTTGCTGTTTAATAATTTTTTGAAACTTAGCAAATTGGCACCTTCAGTAATAATGAAAATATGTATCTTGAACTCTTAAATTAAACAATGTAATAATGTAAGCACTGTACCCGCATTGGACCAGCGGTTTGGAAAATGGATGGATGATTCTGCTACTGACACAGGAATTTATTCGGCACAACCATCACAGTGCATTATGGGTATTTCTAGCTGTTGAGGGCACATCAGTTGACTCATTCAGTCTACATACACTCAAGGGTGAGTATGTTATGGGATAATCTTCAATTTTGGGTGAACCAACCCTTTAAAGACTCGATTTTCGATTCTTTACTGTTACTTTTGATCAGTTTACTACATCCTTTAATGCTGAATAAAAGTATACATTTTTATTCAAATTAATCTTACTGGCCCCAAACTTTTGAACAGCAATGCATACGATAATACGCTATTATCAGGCTCATACATTACTCATGATCTTTATAACATCTGCAGTTTCACTCTTGCAGAGTATATGGAGATATGATGTTAAAGCACTATTTTTACTACTCCAACTCTCAGGTGCATTGATTGCATGAGTATATACACATGTTGTAGTGTCTAATGAGGGTTGGGTTTTGTCCATGACACAGATCGTTAAGGCTCTCTGCTCATATGATGCTGCTCTCTGCTTCCACATCGATATGCTGACTCCCAACGTCTTCGTTCTACTAACCACCTTGGGGGGATGATGAGAATATGGCCATAAATCACAGCTAAAAAAAGAGACCAGCAGGGGGTCTCTCTCTAACTCTTACACACACATTCACTGCCAACACACATCCATTAACCCTCCCTTCGGTCATGAATAAAACATGGCTGTCAGAAAAACACATTGAGAGGGCAAGGAATAGAAAATGTGTAGTTGAAGTTAGGTGGGACCTTGAATGAGTCATGAATTACGCAGATCAATGTATTTCCAAATGCTTTCAGATATAAAGCACTTCTCACTTTGCCTCCAGATTACTGCTGAGTCATCCCGTCTCATCAAGGGAGGGAACAGAGAAAAAGAATCCCTTCAGGGCTGATTTAACTACAGTATCCTCCAGAGATTTAAATCAGCATCTAGTCTTCATGCACCGCTACTCTTGCAACCCACATTTTTTGCAACCCATTTGTATGCACTTTTTTTTTGAACCAAACATATTCACATGACAAGTTTTGAAAAGATCCCATATGATGACGTTTACATTTTCTGTTCTTGGCAGACGTTTTCTTATGACAGTCACATGAGTGTCTGCCTCCACTGAGGTGCTGGATTCCTACCCCAAGAATTCCTTATTAATAAATCACAGACTTCTCTCTCTGCGTACGTGCCTCATCACTGTCATACTGATTCACTGCCCGTAATATCGTCATATTATAGCTAGATCTCTAATAATGCCTCACAGTAGGCTGGTACTGTAAGGGCGTGCTCTGCAGCATTACTGGTGGCCTGCATTGAATTTTAAACCGCACTACTCTGCATGGCCACAAAAGCACCTTGAGCGACAGGCGCCCTGCTCCTCAGGGATGAGTTGCAGATTTAAAAGGGATGGTCTTCTCTCAGAGCTGGACATGCAGAGTGGACAGTAGAGATATAAGGTCATTGAGTTCAGAAGCTCTTCTTCTGCTGCTCTGCATGAATGCAAGCAGGCTAAATCTGGCATCAGAGCTCAGACACAGGGAATCCAATGACAAAGCAAATAGAATAAGGCCTATAATTGATTGAAAATATCTAATTTTAGTCCTCTCCGAGGGACAAATTCCTCGTCCTCTCATGGTTGAACAGTAATGGCTTGGAACATTACAATGGATAATTTAGAATTTCTGGTTATACGATTAAACTGTGCTGAGCAATGGGAAATAGGAAATTAGCAGTTGCTAATGCTAGATGTCTGTATAAGGTCAGAGTGACTTTCAGCACTGCACAGCTCCAAATAAAGCACTTGTTCGAATTATCTGCAGCAAATGCAGTTCTAGATCAATCAATCAAGTTTTCTTAACCGAAGCATCTTTAAAATGTATGCTCAAACAATACTGAAACTCTAAAATGCTGTTAAAAAACAATGCGCGTCCTTGGCATATTAAGAGCCTGTTGAAAGCCCCTCTACTCATTTTTCTCAGGTTTCATTAGAAAGAGGGAGATCAGATAAGAAGCTGAGTCATGTGTCCTTGTGGTTACTTCTTGAAGCAAATAATGAAAGGAGAGGTTTCTATGCACAGCGGGTGCTCTGTTAGAGGCAATCAGCACTATCTAACACACGTCCCAGTCCAATACATGACTTTGTCTATTCTGAAAAAACAGGATTCTTGTTAATAAAAAAGACGTCATTCATCAACCAGCACGAAAAGCCAAAGTTAGAATATTGTTTTGCAGCAGAGTAGAGTGGTGCTTCCTAACTTTAAGAATGATACAATAAAAGCATATTCCAACATTTATTCATATATGCATGCAATTGTCCATTGTATGCCAATAACATACAAATTCAACATACTTTGTTTTCACTGTTGAGCAGTGTTGGGGAAAGTTACTTTTAAAAGTAACGCATTAAAATATTGCGTTACATTACTTTTGCATTATTTTTTTCTTACCTGGGCTGGGCTTGTTCGTTTGTTTTTTAATAACAACAAAAAAAGTTATATTTTTGGCAAATGGTAAGGCTCTTTTACACCAGAAGTGAAGTGAATAAGCCTCAGGCTGACTGAAAAGCATATTTACTCAAACGAACATTTCAGCTGTGCTGCTGTTCTGAATTAAAAGCGAGATTGCATTTGACTGTTTTTATTCATTTTGAGGAATACCCAACGTTTTCAAGAGAGTGAGTCGAATAAATACAGTCAATAAATGTGAAAAGTAACTTGCATTACTTATTTGAAAAGTAACTAAGATATTTTTGTTGTTCATTGAAAAAGTAATGCATTACTTTACTGATCTTACTGATCTCGTGACTTGTTACTTGTAATACATTAACCCCAACACTGCTGTTGAGTAAATGTTACTGTACAATTTTAAACTTATACCCACATTCTGTAAAAAAAAAAAAAAATGCTTAATCAAGTAACTGCTCATTTAAATAGCATATTTACTTAATTGTGGTATTTTTTATCTTGTTGGATTTTGTAGTTTTTTTTATATTTACTTACTATTAAAGTTCTAGCAAGTGGATCTTAAGCAGCTTTTCTATGCAGTTTTTGTCTCATTATATTGTTACATAGGTCATAAATAGATAATTTATTTTAAATAAGTAAAGAAATGAATTGAGAGCAAAAAGCTATTGCCTTCAACAGAAATCTAATTTTTCACAGTGCAAGGCACCTTGAAAAACAAATGCCTGCTCAATATGTCTCTTGTAAGAAATCAATAAACTCATCAATGCTGCTTTTTCAAAAGAATGTAGACTTTATTTTAAGATGACACTGTTACAGTGTATGTACACTAATAAGTCATATGTACTATAAGGTTAGAGTTTGGTTTAGGATTAGTTACTGTTCATGTGTACGCCTAACTACGTCATCTTAAAAGAAAGTGCTACCGAAAAATCGTGTCATTTCATAGTTAAGTTAGCACACTACGGCTAAACGCCCTTGAAAGTGTCTGATATGCGGCCGCTGTCCTTGGTGCTGACTGTAGACGCTCGGTCAGTGATTGGGCTGCGTGATCAAACTCTGTCCAAGTACCAATGATGTCTCGTCGTAGTGTAACTGTAGCCCTATTACCTCCTGCAGTAAATAAGACGTGATAGCATGCTGTAATTCTATCCAAACCAGCAAATGAAATACTTTTGCAAGACATTGTTCTTTTAACTGTTTCATAACCATACAAGGTGCGAATTATGGAGGTGTATTAACAGAAAATGAGAGTGAGAAAGCAGTTTTTAAACATCTGGATATCAGTCAAACACCACAAATACAAAACACAAACATGTTTATAACGTCTTTTAAAGTAATTTTTAGAACAGAAGTTATTTTTGAAAGTTATTTTTATAGGTCATTATCCACCCAAGCGCTCGTTATCTGTGACCAGGAAGTTGGAATACTGATGGAGATAAGTGTAGCAATCAGGACCCTCCCACATCGTCGGATCAATGGTCCAGTCAAAACAAGCCTGAGCTTTTTCGCAACTGCGCCTCGAGTATATAAAGGCAGGTAGAGCGGCTATCCAGCGCTGAGAGAGCCACACACCCCACTCCTACACACTACTTTACCTCACACTTCTGTTCATCTGCACGTTCACACCCCGTACGTCCGGATGAGTTATCCGATAGACGCTATAGGAAGCCCCTACCGGAGGGTGATGGACTCCAGGACGAGCTATTCGAGCCCCTCCAGCGGGTTCCGATCCCAGACCTGGTCGCGGGCAAGCCCGAGTTCTTCTTCGTACAAGAGGACCTTCAACGTCCCGGTGGCGCGAGCTTATGGCTCAACAGTTCTGAGCTCCACTGACAGCCTTGATTACACTCAAACCTCCATCCACAATGGAGACTACAAGCGCGCCAATGAGAAGGAACAACTCCAGGGACTCAACGACCGCTTCGCGGGCTACATCGACAAGGTGCACTTTCTGGAACAGCAGAACAGGCAGATCGAGGCGGAGATCCAGGCACTGCGGCAGAAGCAGGTGTCGCAGTCTCAGCTGGGCGAACTTTACGACCAAGAGCTGCAGGAGCTGCGCTCCATGCTGGAGCAGATCCACCATGAGAAGGCGCAGATCCAAATGGACACCGACCACATTGAAGTAGACATCCAGCGCCTGAGGGACCGCTTCGACGAGGAAGCCCGCATCAGGGAAGAGACGGAAGCGATCGTCCGTGCCCTGAAGAAGGACATGGGTGACTCAGCACTCGTCAAAGCAGAGTTGGAGAAGAAAGTGCAATCCCTGCAGGACGAGATCGCGTTTATCCGCAACAACCACCAAGAGGAGCTCAGCGATCTGTTGGCGCAGGTGCAGGCGTCGCAGATCACCGTGGAGAAGAGGGACTACCAGAAGGCGGATATCACCGAAGCGCTGCGCGAGATTCGCACGCAGCTGGAGGGCCACTCAACGCAAAACCTCCAGCAGGTGGAAGACTGGTTCATGTGCCGCTACTCGAAACTCACGGAGGCCGCCGAGCAAAATAAAACCGCCATCAAATCCGCACGGGACGAGATCGCAGACTATCGCCGGCAGTTACAGTCCAAAACCATCGAGCTGGAGTCTGTCCGAGGAACCAAAGAGTCTCTGGAGAGGCAGCTGAACGACATAGAGGACCGACACAATAATGACGTTTCCAGCCTTCAGGTACATAATCATATGCTTTGCATTAATATATAACATTTGAGTTTGGCATTTAAACTACTGAAAGGAAGTGCTGATCCTCTAAAGGTGAATGTGTTGGTTTTAAAGTGCACTGGATGTTAAGCAAACAGTAATAGTTTTTGTTCATAATCTAAAATAATTAATCTAAAAAAGTAACTGTTAGACCACTGCTCTGAATATTGTGCTGGATAATGGTTTCAGACTTTGCTGCAGTTGTACTGTAGTCCCTCGTAAATCACTTTGTCTTTTAAAATGTGCTGCAGCTCTCCTCAGTAATAACATTTTTCAATGCTATTCGTTCTGAGCTCACTGTTGTAGAGAGCGGAAAGCAGAGAAATAGACTGGACATTCTCGAGGACTTGCGTATGATGCTTCATTACATCATAGGTGCAGTGGAATGGTGTTAGAAAGGGTTAAGGAGAGGCAGACACCCACAATGCAGTCTCTCCTCGCTCTTTGCTGAGTCAGAGCAGAGGCAGGGTTCGTTCATTGGCTGTGTCCTGGAATCACCTCATGCACATAAACTGAATGCACCTATTGATTGTCCTTGAAGCCATACTGTGAATTATAATTTAATTGGCACTGGGAGAGCATTAGCATCATAGCCACAAAGAGTTCTTTGTAGCATATGAGGAATATGTATAATCAAATGGTTGTTTTGAGATGAATTTACTGTCTTCAGCAACAGATTTATTTGACTAAGCTGTCACAATATTTTGTCTGACTCTCTAGGAAACCATCCACCAGCTGGAAAATGAACTTAAGAGCACGAAATGGGAGATGGCACGGCATCTTCGTGAATACCAGGACCTCCTGAATGTCAAAATGGCACTAGATATAGAGATTGCAGCATACAGGTAAGATTGGGATCAATTTTACATGTGAATTGGATGTAAATACCTTTTTATTTTTAATTATAGCCATTATGAATATAGTTGATTTCTATTAATAATTATGATATTTAAATATGTATTGTTATGAGAATATATTATTTTATGCAAAGAAGCTGCATTCAACACACAATTATTTGTATTTGAACAAATTTTATTGCCATATAGATATAGAAATCTTCACATATAATTTTGATAATAGCCTAAATCACAACTGAATCTTCTTTTTATGTAGAAAACTTCTTGAAGGAGAGGAGAGCCACTTTAGCACTTTCCCATATCGCCAGACCGTCACTAAAGGCCCCAAGGTCAAAAGTGAGCCGATTAAACTTAAAGTGCAACACAAGTTTGTGGAGGAGATCATCGAGGAGACGAGGGTGGAGGATGAGAAGTCTGAGATGGATGAGGCTTTGGCTGAGATGGCAGAGGAGATGTCAGCTGAAAAAGTAGAAGATGAAGGAGAGGAGGAGGGAGAAGCTGAGGGTGAAGAAGGTGGTGATGAGGAAGGAGAGAAAGGAGAAGAAGGTGAAGGTGAGGAGGAAGAAAAGGGAGAGGAGGAGGTGGTCGCCTCAACTCAAGCCAAAGTAGCCTCTGGAGCCCCTGCTGAGGATGAAGAGGAGGGAGAGAAAGAGGGAGGTGATGAAGAACAAGAAGAAGAAACTGGAAAGGGTGATGAGGAGGAAGAGAAAGGAGAGGAGGAAGAGGAGGGTGATAAGAAAGAGGATGACGCAGAGGACGAAGCAGAAGAAACTAAGTCACCTAAAGCAAAGGCCTCTCCTGAGAGTGAGAAAGCAGATGAGAAGCAGACCAGCGGAGGAGAAGAAGAAGGAGAAGAAGAGGGTGATGAAAAAGATGAGGCAGATGCAGGTAGCGACAAAGGATCAACAGATGAAAAAGAAGCCGAAGTAAAGGAGCAGCCTAAAAAAGCAGAACCAGAAACAGCAAAGGAAGACAAGAAGGGAAAAGAGGAAAAGGAAGAGCCCAAATCTGAAAAGGAAAAGGTAACAGTGACAGAAACCAAGACTGAGACACCTAAACCAGAATCTCCAAAGAGTGAGAGTCCAAAGAGTGAGAGTCCAAAGAGTGAGAGTCCAAAGAGCGAAAGCCCGAAGAAGGAGACCGAGCCTCCAAAAAAGGAAGCCCCCAAAAGTGAGTCTCCCAAGGCTGAGAGTCCTAAGAAAGAGGAACCTAAAGCAGAACCACCCAAGAAAGATGCACCAAAGTCAGAACCACCGATAGCTGAAACTAAAGAAGATTCCTCAAAGCCAGCAGATGAGAAAAAGAGTGAACCGGAGAAAAAGCCTGAAGATAAAAAGAAAGAGGCAACCGTGAATGGAGACACAGGCAAGAAAGATGAGAAGAAAGACTCCGATAAGAAGGAGGTGATCTCCAACGGAGTGGATGAGAGCCCAACCAAAGATGAATCCAGCCAGAGGGTGGTCATCACCAAGACGGTGGAGACCATCACGACTGGGGAAGGCGGAGTCACACAAGTCACAAAAACTGTTACCGTCACTGAGAAAGGAGATGAAGTGGAGGAGACCGTCCAGGAGAAGGTGGTCTCCAAAACCGTGGATAAGGCAGTGAAGGCCACTGAGGCAGAATAGACCCGAGTGTCCAGCTATCGCCAACCGAAGAGGAACTGGGGAGGAAGCATATCAAGCAATCAACACAAAACGAACATAGCAAAGAAATCATAAAGCTCAACAGATGTACTTAACTACATTAACCACACTAAAACAAAACACGCATAGAGAGAAGCCATAAGATGCGGCAAGCTAAAAAATGCATGTTGAGTGACAGCTTTAAATGGGTTCTGCTGCGTATGCGGTCCGGGACACCGGGGACTCACTTTCACTTTTGTTCAAACTGCAATACCTGGGGGAGGGGGGCGGTCACTTGAATGTGGCATCTGCATGCCAGCTCAGGGGGAGAGCGCTCCTCGTTCTTTGAGATAGAAAAAAACACCCTATGTATGACAGTAATATAAAATACTCGCAGAGTGGTGGGGAATGACATTTGCTTGAAGTTAGGGCAACAAGGGTTGTAGAGATACGATCTTCTGACAAAGTAGCCTTATAAATATTATCGCGAGAACTCGAACTGAGCCAAAAATGTAAAAAAACAAAAACAAAAAAAATAATGGATGAAGACGATGGTGAAAATAGCCCATGGTCATATACACTCAGTACATACAGCAACTAAGAAACTCTTAGCCTTAAACATGCTTTTTACCGTTGTCAGTTATGTTTACCTGATGAGTGCATTTGAAAATAGACCTGTCAATGTGCACATACATTCTTGTATGCATAGGATTGACTTGAATTCAACTACTTACCGTTAATGAGGTGCTACCGTTTGCAGTCCCATATCTTTGTTCATCTGAATGAATTTCTCAGCAGCATTTGCTCAATAAACATCCTATTAAAATACACTACATATATATCTTTTACGTGTTGTCTTTTTTCCTCATTTGGTATGCATGCACATTACATGAGAGTGTGGTTTATATATTCTTTTTAAGATGAGAAAACAGTCCTGTCAACATTCACTGCTAGTTCTGAGTGATTGCCTTTGGAAAAAATGTCTTTAAGCAAATTTCAAAAATGAAAAAGAACATATGAGGATAATCCTTAAAATCATAATCGTAAAATAATTGATGAACATATATATATACTAATCAGTCATAACATTATGACCACCTTCCTAATATTGCATGTAAGCAACGTCATGTCAAAGAAAACGTGATTCATCAGACCAGGCCACCTTCTTCCATTGCTCCGTGGTCTGATGCAATGTTTGCACTTTCGGTGGTGGACGGGGGTCAGCTTGAGCACCCTGACTGGTCTGCATCTATGCAGCCCCATACACAACAAACTGCGATGCACTGTGTATTCACAGTGACACCTTTCCATCAGAACCAGCAGTAACTTCTTGAACAATTTGGGCTACAGTAGCCGGTCTGTTGGATCGGTCCACGTGGGCCAGCCTTCGCTCCCCACGCGCGTCATTGAGCCTTGGCCGCCCACGACCCTGTCGTTGGTTCAACACTGCTCCTTCCTTGGACCACTTTTGATAAATACTGACCACTGCAGACCAAGAACACCCCACAGGAGCTGCAGTTTTGGAGATGCTCTGACCCAGTCATAATCACATTTTGGCCCTTGTGAAACGTCTTCAAATCCTTACGCCTGCCCATCTTTCCTGCTTCTAGCACATCAACTTTGAGGACAAAATGTTCACTTGCTGCCTAATATATCCCACCCACTAACAGTTCACAATGAAGAGATAATCAGTGTTATTCACTTCACCTGTCAGTGGTCACAATGTTATGCCTGATTGGTGTTTATATATATATATATATATATATATATATATATATATATATATATATATATATATATGTAGAGAGAGAGAGAGAGAGAGAGAGCGATATATATATATATATATATATATATATACATATATATATTTACCTACATACATACATACATACATACGTATGTATATATATTTTTGTAAAATAAATGTTTATTTTAGTACACACAGTATACTTTGGAGAAGACAGACACACCACACTCCCTTTTTCTGTTGGACTTTTCAGGTGATTAAAAAGTGACACTGACAGTAATGCTCACTTTTCACTATACAGGTAATGTATATTGTTGGTCTCTGTTGATAAAATTTTAATGGCAAAACAAATTTTAGTTCTATTCAAGATCAGCAACTCCTAAAACAGATCTCCATAAAATTATTTATCTATATGTACTTTTTATGTCATTTTTATTGAATACTTTATTGAATCATCAGTGTAAGTATCTGAGACGGAGAGCAAGTTATTGGCATTACTAATAGCTGTATGTATTAAAGTCTTTATTGAGAAAATATTGCATTTAATGTTGCTGCATTGCAGACAGAGTGCAGCATCAGAGATATATGCATATTACTCACAAATGTATGTGACTTCAATCCAACATTCAATATTGACTGATTAAGGTATTAGTAATATAAAATGGAACAAAATTTTATCTAAATAAAAATGACAATACTACTTTAATAAAAGTGCTTTTGTCTTTTCTCTATTCTAGGGACGTAACGATACACTCACGTCACGATTAGATACATATCATAATGCTGATCTCACGATACAATATTACTGTGTTACTTCAAGACATATGGTAAAAGGTTAACAAAAATGTACAGTTGATTAAAATGCTAGATTTGGCATAATCAGAACCCACAAATATTCCCCCATTTCATTATTATAATGTATTCAACATTCAACATTATATATAACATTATAAAACTCTGTAAACTTGATTTTTTTTTCTCACATGGTCATTTTCACTTCGGGTAAACTATACACAATACATATTGTCACTATCCACAATATATATTGTTGCAAACCTTTTTAGAATCATTTAAAAAAAACAGCTCACTTATTAGGTCCCTGATACTTCTAAAGGACTCATTAAAATGTGCACCTCAAGTTTTGTGAATTAATTAAGTTATGAAATAAGGACATGACCATATGATACTTTAAAATGATTCACTAGTAATTTTGAGTGAATTTTGAGTACTTTTTAAATTTCAGCAGTTTTTTTTATTGTGTTTAATTAATAAGTAGGCTACAATTCTAAATTTTAATCTTCTGCCTTCAGAACAGAACACTGGCTCCCATGTGACACATTTCTATGCACTCTTATTGTATTCTTACTCTTAGCTTTATCTCCTGACACATGTTCATGTTTATGTACATACAGTATATATTTTCCGTAAAACAGTTTTAAAGGATTTACTTTTTTATAGGTAGATTTGAAACCTTTTACGACTTATGTATGAACAGTTTAATTAAAAACACAAGGTGTATAAAAATAAATGTCTAAATCAATTTATGAAATTTTCACACATTAGGCATTTTGCATATAATTTAAAGGCATTCATTGAAGTTAACATATTTTAATAAATGTGTGATTGGTATTTTCTGTTTATTCCCACATTAGACATTCTGCATCTATTTATTTTTCAATTAAATTTACGATCTTTTTTGCATAACATTTACAAATGTTGCAGATTGATAACTTCTATATTTAATTTGGTTTGATTGTCCGAAGGCATTCAGACGTTAGAGAACTTCCGCATAAGGAAACTTTAACATTATTACACCCACAAACAATGTCAATTAAAAAAAATCAGCAAAACCGTTTGATCATCAAGAAGCAAGTTTTTATTGCACTGGCAGCAAAGATTCACTTATTACAGTCTATTGTAAGACTTCATTCAAAAATATAATTTACTTCACAAGCATACATTCACTCAGGTATGTAGATCATCTCAGTAATATCAGACAATCATCGTCTGTTTTAAAAGCTGATAAAGTTGACTGTAGTTTCAAACGTTGTATTGCAATTTGCTCTGAGCACCACTGATCAAGGCATATTGATAGTAAGAGATTGAAGGGAGACTAGAGAAGCAGGTCAGGCTACTGGTATTTGTGCTGTTATAGATACGATTTATTACTTCTTTCCCTTGGGTTTCTCAGTCTCCTCTTTTCCCTTTTCTTGCTTCACACTTTCCTTTTTCTCACTCTTGCCTTTCTCACCTTCATCTTTTACTTTAGGCTTTTCTGGCTCTGCCTTTTCCTTTGCTTTTGGTTTTTCTGGCTCTTCCTTGGCTTTATCCTTTGACTCAGGTTCAGGGACAGGTTCAGTTTTCTCTTTGGCTTTCTCTTTGGCTGGTTCGGGTGCTGCTTCCTCTTTGGCTTTTTCAGCCTTAGGCTCAACTTTTTCCTTCTCGGTTTCCTTCTCTACCTTGTCTTTTTCTGTCTTAGTGTCTTCCTTGTCTGTCTCAGTGTCCTCTGTGGCCTTATCAGCACTTGTGTCAGCTTTCTCCTCACTTTTCTCTGTCTCAGTATCCTCCTCTGCAGCCACATCCTCTTCCTCAGCTTTCTCTCCCTCTTTCTGCTCACCCTCTTCCCCGTCTCCCTCTTTTTCATCTCCTTCCTCATCTTCCCCTTTAACATCTTCCTTGTCTTTAGTTTCCTCCTCGTCTCCTTTTTCTTCTTCCTCTGCTGCTGCTTCCTCTTCCTGTTCAACACCTGTTTAAAACAGTAATTTAGTTACGCATGATTTAGTTAGTTGGAATAATAGAATATTTTATTTTATATTCTTGCATCTGAATCCTACCTTCTGCTTCCTCCTTTGTTTCTTCTTCCTCTTTCTCTTCCTCTTTCTCTTCCACTTCCTCTTCCTTTACTTCCTCTGCTTCCTCCTTTGTTTCTTCTTCCTCTTCCTCCTTCTCTTCCACTTCCTCTTCCTTTACTTCCTCCTCTTCTTCCTCTTTCTCCTCTTCTTCTTCCTGGGTTGGACTTGCTGCCGCTTCTTGAGCTTGACTGGATGTGATGCCTTCATCAGCGGAGAGAGATGCACTGACCATACGAGAACTAAGCAGGTAGGGGGCGCCAGAGCTCAGGCTGGACAGTGAGTACATGGGCCGGGAGTACACAGGACCAAGAGAGTAAGCACCGACCAAACCTCCCACACCCACATTAAAGCGAGACTCCTCCCCCTCAAGCAGCTTCCTGCAAAAGCCAGAAAAAATTATGTGACAAATCAGAAGCATTACCATGAATCGAATGTCTGACATTATGTTAGTGGTCCTACCTGTAAGCAGCTATCTCAATATCAAGGGCCATCTTAACATTGAGAAGATCCTGGTACTCTTTAAGGTATCTCGCCATTTCGCCCTTTGTGGCTCGAAGTTCATCCTCAAGCTCACTGATTGTATCCTGCAGGAAAGGATGGGTGTCAACATTTTGGTTTGAAGGCATAAAATAACTAAAATAGTGGTTACTTGTACTAACCTGCATGGCAGCAACCTCTGCACTCTGCTTATCCTCCACCTCCCTGAGCTGCCTGTCCAGAGACTCATTCAGGCCCTTGCAGGCTTCGATCTCAAGGACACATGCCTGAAGCTGACGGCGATATTCTCCTGCTTCATCCTTGGAGTTCCTCATTGCGTCACTGTGGTGCGCCACGCTCTCCGTCAGGTGGCCCATCTTCCCGCGGAACCATTCTTCAGCTGAATGGATGTTCTTGGCTGCCAGCTTCTCATACTGGGCTCTGATGTCACGTAGGGCGCTGGACAAATCGGGCTTGGCGGTCTCCGCCTCAACGGCAATCTGAGCTCCATACTGAATTTGGGCTTGCAGCTCTGAAATCTCACCCTCGTGGACCTTCTTCAGGAATGCCAACTCATTTAGCAATGTATCAACCTTTTTCTCCAGCTCCACCTGGGCCAGAGTGCTGTCGTCGGCCTCCTTGCGGGCATCCAGAAGCCTGCCTTCGCTGTCCTCACGGGCAACCACCTCTTCCTCGTAGCTGGCCTGCAGGCTCCGTAAGGCATCTTCCATGCTCTCCCGGTGGCTCAGCGCGGCCTGCCTCTCCATACGGGCCTCCTCGACGGCGGCTCTCAGAGTGCGGACCTCCTGCTCATACAGGCCCCTCAGACGGGATGGCTCCACATGCCTCTGCCTCAGCATTAGCAGCTCAGCCTCCAGGGCACGGTTCTGCTGCTCTAGTTCATGGACGCGCTCAATGTAACCGGCAAAACGATCATTGAGCTCTTGCATCTGGGCCTTCTCCTGAGTTCGCACTGCCCGGAATTCTGAGCTTACCTGGGCGGCGTGGCTGATGTCCATGTCCACGGAGCGGGCATGGCTGCTCAGCAGGAGACCGGCGGAGCTCCGGCCAGGAGAGGCATAGTGGAGACGAGAGGAGAGAGAAGGGGGATGGGCGGAGAACGTGGTGCGAGAACGACCACGCTGAGAGACCCGGGGGCTGCTCTCCACATACCAGCGCTTGTAAGAGGACGAGAAGTAGGGGTCAAACCCGACGGAACTCATGGCTCCAAGGACAAGCTGCTCTATGCCTCGGAACCACAGTCAGCTCGATCAGCCTTCAAACACTGATCTGCTGCTCCTACTGCAGTCAGTGCAGCTTATATAGCCAGAA
Source organism: Opsariichthys bidens (assembly GCA_037194245.1). Taxonomy (NCBI): domain Eukaryota; kingdom Metazoa; phylum Chordata; class Actinopteri; order Cypriniformes; family Xenocyprididae; genus Opsariichthys; species Opsariichthys bidens. The sequence goes on from CM074294.1 coordinate 9,721,809, forward strand.
AGGAGCTCTGACGCAAGTGATTTTCTAAACTCTGACAATGCAGTATCAATAGCAGAGAGAGAGAGAGAGAGAGAGAGAGAAAGACAGAGAAAGAGAGCGATGTGCAGATGCATGTGCAAGTCAAAGTATAACACAATTTTGTTAATAAATCATAAGGTATTTGCTCTCTCTGAACGTATTGTACATTTTTATAATTTTATGTTTAAGTACACATTATGGGACTGCCACCAAGGTCATTCTTTGCATTAGAAGCTAAAGTTAAGCAAATTATAAGCTGCATTGTGCTTTGTCACATTATTTTAAAATGTATTTTAATTATGCAACATAGAGGTTATAAATATATGCATACTGCACATAGTTTCCACTGCAGATACAGAGCTAAAAACTGGAGGAAGAGAGAAAAGGAGAGGGGAGGGAAGGAGGGGTGTTGGAAAAGAAGTGAGGAATGGTTACAGCTCTATTTTCAGTGCTTTACCTGTGGAAACACACCACCGCCTCTGCTGGATATGAGAAGTATTACATACAATGCAATGACGTGAATGTTTTACTTATGCAGACTAAATTCTAAAATTGCATGGACATACATTCCTTTCTTTAATACAATATAATATATATAATAGGAAATGAATATATGTAAAATGTAAAAAATTTAAAAAGCCTAATGCATAATCTAAAAATATAGAATTGTGTATGCTTATACAGTGCTTATATAATAATGATAATATCTCAAATAATATATATATATATATATACTTTTATTTATATCTTGTTCATTATAGTTAACATTGGTTAAATCCTCAGGTGTTATTTCAAGTAAATATTTTAGGCCACAAAAAATATTAGAAACTCCTGCTGTTCTGTACATTATGGGGTTTTCTACATTCACTCTCTCTACATTTAAGCTACTGATGGCCTCTTACAAGCTTCTGAGATATAAGGCTGACCGTGATCTTTGCACTTTTAATCCACACCTCTCAGTTTAAAAGTCAAGTTGCTATTTCGAAACCTTTTCACGACCTCTGCCCTTCGAGCAGTAGATAGATATCCGGTCCGTCCCTTTACACATAAGAGTCAATAGGTAACTTCAACTGTCATTCTGAAAGTGAAACATTGTGATTGGTTCAAAGCAGGAGAGATATGACATTCGTGACAGGCCACATACCAGAATGCTATAAAAAGAGCATAGCATAGGCACGCAGGGCTTACTGTCTGTCACAGAGTGTGTGCACAACAGCAAGGAGGGCTGTGTTTGGTGGGCTTCGTCTGGAAAGTACTGTAGTAAAATCCAAATTCTTCTAAAATGGCTGCTGCTCATCGTTTAGTGATTGTACGCCACGGCGAGAGCTCCTGGAACCAGGAGAACCGTTTCTGCGGTTGGTTTGATGCAGACCTCAGTGAAAAGGGTCTGGAAGAAGCAAAGCGTGGTGCTCAGGCCATCAAAGATGCAGGCATGAAGTTTGATGTGTGCTACACCTCCGTTCTGAAGCGTGCTATCAAGACTCTTTGGACCATCATGGAGATCACAGACCAGATGTGGCTGCCCGTAGTGCGCACCTGGCGTCTGAATGAACGTCACTATGGTGGTCTGACTGGTCTGAACAAGGCAGAGACAGCAGCCAAACACGGAGAGGAGCAGGTCAAGATCTGGCGCAGATCATTCGATATTCCCCCTCCTACTATGGATAAGGACCATCCATACCACAAGATCATCAGTGAGGTAAGGCAAAGGAATCAGATGTTATATATATATATATATATATATATATATATATATATATATATATATGAAATGTATATATAAAATAGGTCTCTTTAACTCTATCATAATTCATTAATGCATATGACACTTTTTATGTCACTCATGTAAACGCTAATGTGGGGATGGCTGCAGGTTTGATGATGTTCTATTTCTCTCTTTTACCAGTCAAGGCGCTACAAGGGTCTGAAACAGGGTGAGCTTCCCACCTGTGAGAGCTTGAAGGACACCATTGCTCGTGCCCTGCCTTTCTGGAATGAGGTTATTGTACCTGAGATCAAGGCCGGCAAAAACGTCATAATCGCAGCCCACGGCAACAGTCTGCGTGGTATCGTCAAGCACTTAGAGAGTGAGTATCATCCCACCAAACATTTAATTAAAAGACTATTCAGGGACTCAATCAGGTGAATCATGTTTTATATAATAATACAACTGCAACTTAGCTAAGCATGTCAAGGAACAAGTCAGAAACAAGGACATGCAGCATTCGGATATAGAACGTGTCTGACCACCAGTCTTCAATGATCCCCAATGACACAGAGATTATTTATAGCCCTCATTCATACACAGAAGAGATGAGAAGGGGGTTAGGTTCCTGTTACGGGCACAACCTTTCAGCAGAAAGGTTCTGCGTTCTCACTAGAGAGCTAGAGAGAGATGCACTTTAGATTGTAAAGGTCACAGGGGGTCAAGAAAAGGTCAAAGCTTAGAAAACTTATATGTGACAAGATGTTCATCTGCGTTTACAGGTATGTCAGATGCAGCCATCATGGAGCTCAACCTGCCCACTGGCATTCCCATCGTCTATGAACTGGATAAGGACCTGAAGCCCATCAAACCCATGCAGTTCCTGGGAGATGAGGAAACAGTGCGCAAAGCAATGGAGGCTGTGGCTGCCCAGGGCAAGGTCAAAAAGTGAAAACCTGACACAAAACCAGAGACTCAAACACCCCCAAACATAAAGGAAAGAGGCGGACTACTGGATCCGAGGCTGTTTGAAGACCACCAATAAAAATGAACACGTGACATGGACATGACTGTGACCCCTCCTCCCAAACATTCTCACATTACACCACGATTTGTAAACCCCCTTGTGTTGGACTGCCCCACTCTGACACAGCAAATAAAAGTGAGCACCATTTTGTGTACCACCTTTTTCGCTTGAGTCATTCCTCCCCCTCTTCTTCCCTCTCTGCATTAATTCAGGGATTTCAGCAGAACGGTGCGCTGCTGTGTAAGCTGACCCAAAGGGCACACCAAAGAGGTTGCCGAGTTCATTTTGGCAGCCGTCCCACTCTGTGGTGCAGTGGCGGCTCATCTAGCCATAGTTCTCAATGAGAGCCCGCTGCACAGACGTCCCATAATGGCTACAGCATCCTGCCAGCAACACAATTAGCAGCAGCTCAGGTTCTCTTGTGACAGAAGGACAGGGGTGTGTGTGGATGTGCATGTGTGATGGTCTGTGATTGGAAAAGGACGGAACTAGACAGGACCCCAAAATTGCTCAGGGACTAATTCATTATGTAGGAAGACTAATTTTAGGCTGAGCCTTCGGTGTATAGAGTAACCTATTATCTTAATCTATTATTTAAGCATTTATTCAAAAATAAAGCTATATTGTTAAATATATTTCTTAAAAACACAAAGTAATATTCAAATTTACCAAAGGATTAGTATCCTGTGTGTGTGTGTCTATATACTGTATTTGAATTTATTTTACCTGGCATTGACATTTATAGTCTTTCTAATAAAGATGGTTGCCTGACTAAGAAGTCTTGAAGGGCTCCTAGATTATCAGTATTATAAACACAAATTAGGGTATGAGATAAGCCAAAAATGAGTTAGCAGTGAGCCATCAAAGTTTTAAATGCATATTTAGCACATGAAGGGCAAAGCATAAAGAGCAAATTATGGTAACAACACTGTTAAACAGTGATATGGTGCAATGACACAGTTTGAGAATGGGTAAGAGTACGGGGATCTGTTTCATTACATCAACCCAATACTGCCATCTAATGTTAACAAATAGCATTGGGCAATACTCTGTCTGCTACAGAAGCTACAGATTCCTAATCTATTTGTGAAGTCTTGGTTTATAGAGAAGGCAGTCATACTAGAGAGCCAAAACAAATAGTGGCAAACGGCAGTTAATTGGCAAGCAGCAACAAGTGGCATCTTTCCAAATACAATGTCATTGTCTTTAAAAATAAACCTGTTTATGGGTTTGAGTCTTATGAAACTGGATTTGTTTGGGCAAATAATGTTTTTGATTTGTTAAATAGGCTAATCCAACACAGTGAGGATGTTTTCATAGGTTACTGTTTGCATAGAAAACAACAACAGTTCCTCTTCTGGCAAAAATATCTAACCGTTCTTGATAGGTGGAGTCATTCATGTTCAGGACATGAATTCTCTCCTCAGGCACAGAGATGCCTTGTCCAAATACCGGATTTGTATTGTTCGACCGGAAGTAAGTGCGCAAGACTGTCCCATGTCTTAAAAAATGCCCAAGTGTAGTACCCTTAATGCACACTAAACCCACATTATCTCGAATTTAGTGTACTTCTCAAACGGAAGGCTGCATTTCTCAGCTGCTACGTCATCAAACGTCACTGAAGGCCACTCAGTTGGAAGGATCCTTAAAAGGCAGCCTTCATTTCGCATCCTTAGTTCAGCTGAATTTGAAGGATGCATGGATGTATCCTTCGCGACCTTCAGTCACCCACAATCCTTTGTACACATTCCAATTCACGAAAATAAACTCACGGAAAACAAGTCGGCGTTGAGCTTGTCTGAATTTATTATAAAATGTACAACAAAAAAATGCTTTCGGACATGAAAGCACACATGTTATCTTTTGTTTTGGTGTAAATTACTCGCTTAACACTAAACTGGCAATAATGTAAGCTACTGGGATACTGCAGATGGCTGTGATTCATTATATTGCATTAATAGAAAGCCAGATAATAAGAGTTGTAATACAAAGAATCTTTCCAACATGCCTTGACGGTAGGAGCGGAAAAATGCCATGAACACTTACTCTCCTTCTCATTCTAGCATTTAATGCTGAGGAGGACTGGAGGTGACAAGCCTTTGAAGGACTGAACTAAGAAGGACGCTGCCTCGGTAGGATGCAGCCTTCTGTTTGAAAAGCACCCACCGCTTCGGAGTGGTAGGTGAGGCTAAACGTATTTCATCATGCATTATGTTCAGGAACTCACGTGCCCTGAAATCACGATATTTCAATGAAACCATTAAATTCAAAGTTAAATGAATTAGATATTACATATAATTTGGTAGTAAAACATAAAGTGTTTAAAGATGAGTAAGCTATGTGTATTAGCATTTGCAACTGCTTTTTATCACTTAATTAGAAGCACCAAAATTTTAATATTGTGTCTTCTATTCGTTACATAGCGACCAAATTCCCACACTTGCAGTGTTTGCACTTGACCACTTGTCTAGATGACATATTTCCTGTATTTGGCCCAAATGTTCAAATTGGTGTGAATATAGAACTTTTGATTACCTGATAGGACACACTTATAGTCTTGCAAAAAATGCAAGTTTACAGAGCATTTTTATTTTCAATACTTTGCATTTTAAAATAAACATAAATGTAGTAGTTCAGAAGTCCCAACAGGTGCTTCTGATTATGTGATTAAAAGCAGTGGTAAATGTAAAAAATACACATACACTACCCATATTTGCACCAATAAAATATGCAATCCTTTATGTTTTATAACCAAATTATATGTAATACCTAATTAATTTAACTTACAGTGGAACGTTTTCTTTGACATCTCGCGATTTCGGGGCACTTGAGCTCCCGAACATAATGCATGATGGAATACGCATAGTATGGGTTTAGTGTGCTTTAAGGGCACTGCACTTAGACATAGGACAGTCTTGCACACTTACTTCCTGTCGCATGCATGAGCTCTCAAGTGGCCAAGATCACAAGTGTGGGTATTTGGACAGGGCAAGAGAATCCCAGCTCTGTGTGCCTGGCTGACTTCATGAGTGGATGAGATATTTCTACATGCTCCTCTGGTGAGCTGATTCTTGGAAAGCTTTCAAGACCAAACATAAAAAGATTGAAAAATAAAAATGTATTGAGAAAGCTATCAAAATGTGTCGTAAGCACAATATTTTTAGACTACCATGCACACATAACATGTCCAATTTGACATTTATCACTGATTAAAGTGATTAGTATAGGCTCAAACACCAAAAAAATAAAATAAAACTAATATAATAAAAATTCTGAGAGCCAGCCCAGCCTCAGAAATGCCCTTTTCCTGTCAATCATTTTGCATCAGATTGTTGCTCAGGTGAGGTGAAGGGAGGGGTGTCAATTTCAGTGACTAGTCTGTTTAGCAAACCTGTTAAAATCACTTACTCTATTCTAAATACTGTGTGGACATGTCCTCAATGTCTGTGGTGTTTATGGCCCCAGTAGCATATTCTCAACCAATGTTTACATTTTAGAAAATAGTAAAAACCGGTAGTAAAAAAGTCTTACCGTAAAAACCTTTGTTTCCTTTGGAATATTAACACGATCCCAACTTGCATTCCCGCACTATGTCTTAATTATTCAGATATGAAGACAGTCTGTCATGTTTATTACACTTCATTTAAGAGCAAAATACAAATTATGAAAACAAGACCACCATCTGAAAAAAAGGATATACTGTATCCTGTTCTAATACTGTACTGTTAGAAAAATTGTAAAGTATATATATATATATATATATATATATATATATATATATATATATATATATACATACTTTATTTTCTGTTTTAAAGATCATGAAGAGAAATGTTCTTTTTAGCCACTAGTAAAAACATGGGACCAAACATTTAGGCTATTATAATAACTGAAAAAGTATTATTATTCTAATATTTAATATTTTCATTTTAGGGCCTGGCAAAGTAATCGATGGATTATGTCTGTGGGTCATATGAATGATTATTTGTGTCTCGGTCAGGGTTGCCAAGTTCGTGGTTTCCCAGCGGAATTTGGCTACTTTTAAATTATTGCCGGGTTGGGTTGGGTTTTTTTTTATCCCACGGGTTAAAGGTTTGACATATTTGAATTGAAATTCTTGCATTGAAATATTTTAAATTCTGCCGATAGTAAAACTGTGCTAGATTTCAAGTTTTGTGATCACTACAAAATAGTGGTTTTCATTTTGCATAACAGTGACTGTAAAATATGTATTTATGATATTTGGGATATGGTCATTGGGCTATTTATTGGCTATTTTTGATTGGCCATTGGGCTTGTTTTGTACCAGGTCTGGGTACAGGAGAGAAGAGAGAAGCTGGACGCTTGATGATGAATACAGTCTAACTCTAAGGATATATAACAGAATTTATAGATCTAACCCAATTTATTATGTTGGCAAATTTGCCAGCATAACAGATATGATGCATCATGCAAGAGGTTGTTTTGAGTTGTAGTAATCCTGAATGGAACATGTTAATTTACCAGTAGATGGCGACATTTCTAAAAGATTAGTCATGCAGTACGTCGTTTGGAAAGACTTTAGTGCATGATTTATCTTAATATTTGAGATAGGCCTACTTAATTACCAGTGTTTAAGTATTATGTTTATCTTAAGAATTATTTTCATTTGATATAGTTTTCTAGTTGTTGTCAGTTATTCTACCACAACTGATGATGCTAGTCAGACTGGGCCTGTTCCAGTTGAATATATTATACAGCAACAGCAACATTTAAGGTATGCTGTATTATACTGAATAGAAAGATAGCTGCAGATTATGCATTATAATAATAGTTCTTTAAACCTACTCATTGTTAAACATTATCCTTGTTTCAGTATCTTATATTAGGGGAGGGCACATGTGTAGAGAGAAGAATTAAGCCACGGTTGTGACTCTTTCTGACCCAGATCCCACAGAGAGCCAGTGGGGAGGCACGATAACATGGCCTCATTTCCACAGCAGAAGGTAGCAGCGTATGTCCTGTAAATGTTTAATCGTCAGCACTCCCAAATGGAGCCCGAAGATTCTGGAAGGGCTCAAGATTGATTTAGACATCACAAAGACAACATTCTGCTAACATTTATTCTGCTACAGAAGCAGGTTGATGATTCGATAATGTTCAAATGTGTCAGAGTACAGCCGAAGAAGTAAATTGTGTTGGTTTGGCAAATTAAAGGTGGTGTGATTTTAAAACTAATCTAAATAATAACAATAAAAGCATATTTTTCAGTTGTAATAGGCATGTTCAAGCTTCATTTCAGTAGTTAAAACGAGATAATAGCCTACCTTTTGGTTCTTCCAATTAAAATGCTCTTAATTACCTTGCACAGATGCGGCAGAGGTTCAGCTGACCGAGACTTGTCAAAGGACTAAATATAGGCACATCAGTGCTTCTGCCTTTCTGCACAATGCACACACAGATTGTGTTTGTAGATTGTCTGTGAGGTGAGGTTTACCTTGCAACATCTAAAATAGATAACATAACATGTGAGGTGGAACACATCTTCTTGTTTAGTGTTTACATGTATTTAGTGTGCCATTTGGGCCAGATACTCATTATGGTAAGGTTCAATCTATTGCAGCAGAATTAGCCTTGGGACAGGCTGGTAATGGGCTAAAATGGGCCTGCATTGACTTCTGTTTCAGAAACCCAATGATTGTTCTCGAAAAGAATCAATTTCCATCAATCCTGTTATCACATTTAATTATGCAACTTTTCAGAAACTTGCAGATGAAGAGGAAAACGTAAGTGTTGTTGTGGTCTGTATAAAGCTTTTAAAAGAAGCTTTCTAATGAGAGTATGAGTGTTATGGTTATTTAAAATAACCATGAACATGTTTTCTGCCAAATATATTCATTGATCAGCAGCATTGGAAAGTGGAATAGATTTGTGTCAAAAATGACAGTCTCATCATTGAGTTTTATGCATTGCTGATGTAATCTTGTAAATCGAACTCTTGTATATCTTCAATATCAATATCCCAACTGATATCAAAGTAAGCTCCTCTACATCCAAGCTCCTTGAAATAAGTGTGAATAAATAACATATCAAAGCCAAGCAACAATTGCACAATTTTCTTTATTTTTAGCTCCTCCATTGCAGTGTCTGTCAGGTTTCCAAAATCCACAGTCCTGGAGTAATGGTTTGATGCTGTCAAGCTTATCTGCACCTGTTTGCAAGAATCATTAGACCAATCATCTAAAAGCCACAAGTGAACGGCTACTTAGCTGGTTTTGAAGAGTGACTGCACTTCTCAGTACAAAACCCAGTGTTCAATATATTTGCATTTGGAAAAATCTTTAAAAACTGTCATAATATTAGTTATATAATTAAGTACTGATTACATAGTTTAAATGGAGCAAATCTTGCCCATTTCAAAGGTGCATTCATTTCTGCACCTCCATAACAATTTCATTCCTCCCATCTTCCATTGGTTGAGTCAATGTTGTTATGTCTGGCTTAGTCTAGAGTAGTCACTCTTTTGACCATGAACTAGTCTGGTCCAGTTTGCAGCTTATTCAGACCAGGAACCACCCTTTTAGTATGAGAAATACAAGATTTGGAATCTACTCAACTGTCAATGACTCACCACACTGGGGCCTCAGAAAAATTAATGAGCTGCTCAAAAAGGCTGCAGTCCTGTAACAGTTGCAGCTATAGTAGTACAGAAATTACACGCTTTAACTTGAATTATCTGGCCTCCAGGTGATCGTTTACTGACTTTCCCCCAAATATTCTTGTCACCAATTGCTTCGCAGTGCTCTCAAATAACTGAGGCCGACTGTCATGATGAATCCACGCCAACACGGTGACGCAAGCACAGCCTCGATTCACACATTACCTTTTCAGACTTGCATATACATGTGATAAGAACCTGTAACACAAGGAGCATTTCTTGTACCGAATCAAACAACTGTTCTGTTTGAACTGACGGGATAAGTTTATGCTTATAAATACATTACATCAAGGTCACACAGCCAAATAACCAAAATGATAGAATCCTGACTTACTGAATTAAAAAAAAAAAAATGCAACGCTTGACCTTCATAACTTTCTCTAGGTCATCATAGCACAGGGTTTCTTTTTTTGACACTTCATTAAAATTCTTTAATTATGTCTTCTCTCCAGGGCACAGCCACAATCACAACTGATACTAAAAAAAAAAGTGAGATGGAATAACCAACCTCTTGTTCCAGATACTGAACACCATCTCTAAACAGGCTGTTATATCACCACTTTGTTGAACAAAATGTCTGCTGAAACATGGGCTTTGAAGTGACCCACTTTAGCATTCTGAAATCTGCAGAATGACATTTGATGTTCTCTTTACAGGGTTCCCATCTTATTTGACTAGTTAATCTGAAGAGCAGTCATTTGTGATTTCTAAAGTTTTATTTTAGGAATCACTATAGCAGAAATTGCTGGGGTGGATTACATCAGGTACAAATGTTTAAACAGATGTAAACAATAATACAATACCAGTGAGAGTAAAACTGGAAAGATTAGTATTCGCTGTTAAATTCCATAGCATTTTAAAATTTATGACTTTTCCAGATTTAGAAATCACAAATTAAACCTCCCCTAATATTTCCAGGTTTTCCATGACTGTGGCAATCCTGCATTCGGAGTTGTTATACACTGGAAGTTGGTCATACGCAGACAGACAAGTAGACATAAATTTTATTTACTCGTTCTGTACATAATGGGTAATACCAGCACGGGTGTTAACCATGGGAAATATTAACATGTAAATGGTGTAAGAAAATAAAAGGCACAAATTTTCATTTTTAAACAAACGAGACCACATGGATATTTTGTAATGTGAAAAACAGTAATACTGTTAAAGCTTTAGCCAGAGAGACAAAAAAAAGAGGAAAAGGAAACCATATGCATTTGAAACCTTAAATTATTTGAGCAATTCTAAAAGATGCGGGCTGGTCTATTGCTTAATATGAATGTTTAGCCTTAACTTGACGCTAGGGATGTAAACCAGACAAAAGGAGTTAATTTTTTTCCTCAAAAAGGAGAAAAGAAAAAGAAAAACAGACAAAACATAACATGAAGCAGCATTTAACCTAAGAGGGAAACCCTCTTGGCCAGAAGGTCATGCACAGAGGCCACCAGCAGGCTTTTTAAATCCCTTTTTAGAAAATGCCTGTTTATTTCAACACACAAAATGCTTGATTTAACACCTGGCTAAAAAAAAGAAAAAGATTACAGATGGACAAAACTGAAAAGTTGTGCATGTCAGATTATGGAATCAAAATTGGGCAGAAACCATCAAAGTTATAGCAGAGACCTTGTGATGTGCTGTAACAGTCATGAAAAAGAGCAACATCCAGACTTTACTGCTACTAGAGTAGAAGAGGAAGAGGGAAGAGATGAGCTCATAGTTGCACAGGTGACATTTCCAGCTTGTCCAATGGAATAGATGGTGCGTTTTCAGTCTCCCAGAGCCAATCTCGTATCTAAGGCATCACCACCGGATTCAAAAAGCTCCACAGGCAAACCCTTCACCATTCAAAAGATCCCCCTTAGAGTCTAGCCAAAACCATCTAGCTACACTACTACTGCAATTTACAGATAAGTTATTATGGCACAAATAAAGAGGCTACAGTAGACTAGTCCCACATACTAGTTGGTGAGTCTGTTTCTAAGGTCAAACAGGAGTGGTGCAGTTGTAGCTATTCTAAGATCCTGAAATATCATACCTTTATCTTCAAGTCATGGCTATTACCAAGGGTCAGATCAGTATCACTAGGATTCTGTTTAAATGTAACAAAAGAAAAATAAAAAGGTCAATTTTGGACCAAACAGGTAAACAATTGGCAATCACACCAGAGGATATAATTATCCACATTTCCCTTTCTTACAACATTTCTTACACATTATATTTCAGCTAGCAAAAGTCAAAGCTACAGACAGAAAACTGCAGGAGAGCAGCAAGAAGGTTTAGGTCAATGGTGGAGGCCTCATTTCACCTTGTCACAGGTGCAAATTGCAGATGTGTGGAAATAACAGAATATTAAGGGCAGACACACACACACACACACACAAAAAAAAAAAATACTGATTCGCCTTAAACCAGGTAAGGGGGATTAAGAACCGTTTGATTTTGGAGCTGTAAACAGTCAGAAGCCACGCAAATGGTTTGCTTGAGAAATGCGCCACGGCTGAGGCCTAAGGCAGGCAAGCGTAATACCGGTGGTGACTTGATGGGGTGTCCGGCGAGCTGACAGGGTGCTGACAGAGCATGGTCCAGATCATTCGCTCTCATCTGGGTTTTGGGGGTCCAATATTTTCACATGGGTAAAAGGGAATAAACCTCTCCGGCCATTTACCTCCCCTTCCCACTGACCGCTGATGTTCATCCTAGTCACTTTCACAATGTCACCCACCTATGAGGAAAGAAACAGGATGAATTAAAAAAAAAAAAAAAAAGGCAGAAAACAATTAATCTACAAGTCTTATGAAGGACACAAAAAAATTGAGAGCATGACATTCAACCTTCATGTTTAATATGACATGAAGTCAGATTACTGGCTTAAAAAGTAAAGCAAAATCTTTGATATTTAAAAAAAATCATAACCTAGGAAATTCAAGGAAAGCCTGGGGAAAAGATAATGGCCTGCCCACCAGAAATTAAATCCAAGGAAACCAAATATTAAAAAAAAAAAAAAAAAAAAAAAAAAGACATAAAAATCCTTTGAGTGCATAAAGCTGGACAAAGTCACAGGTTTTTACCCATTAAAATATAAAAATACCACTCTTATCTTAAAGTGTTATACATTATAAAAGTTAAAATCATCCTTACAGGATAAAATCATCTGCATTAACTGACATGCTTCACCTTCTCAAAAGCCTAAAATAGCTGTTCTAAATCAGACGATTTTGCTTTAGGCCATAACAAACTGTGTGTCATAATCCTTGTTTCCATACACAAGCTCCACTCATATGTAAAATACAGCAGCCCAATGGAAAAAGTACATCTGCATTTGACCTAGTCAATGAGTTATCATCACATTTTTCTTGTACCTACCTGAATCAAATTACACATTCTCCGGCTGACTAAGACATTGGTTATGTCATGTTTCTACAAATTGACAAGGCCTTACATGTAGAAACGGATGGAGGGGTGCTGGAACATGCCATATAGGATGACTAAGTATGGAATTTCACTTTAGCCCCTATACAAACCAATGAATTCTACACTGCATTAGACAGAACACACACACACAAAAACTTAAAAGTAGGGGTCTCTGTGCTTATTTTTTCGCTTATTTGTCTCTCGTGAAACAGTTCTTACAGAGATGTGCAACACAGGCGAAATGCATAAGAATAAACACTACGGATATCAAAATATATCTTCTCTAGGATTCAATCCACCGCATTTTTTTACAAATATGTTGATGGATCTGTCTAAGGAAAGTCCCTCAAACAAAGAACAAAACTGACAAGTGTGTCATCAAGAGAAAATATTTGTCATTTCACATTTCCTGCTATCAGCAACATTTGTTCTGACCAAATGTAATGAAGGGTAAAAATCCCTTTAAATGTGCAATCACTGCACCAGTTAAATATCATAATCTACAGAGAAGCTTCGCCTCACTATAGCTTTATTAAGCATCTTTGGCAGTCAGCAGTATATTCCTGTATTCCTATTCAGGAAATAAATGTATAAAAGGAAATAAATATATTTCAACATCCTTAAGACTGCCCCATTATTATCCCTCATCAATAAAACAATGAAAATTAGCAGATTGACTCACACTGGTGACAAATGCAAATTCTGCTTCATAGGACTGTCTCATTTAGCTACCTACCTCCAGTGCTAAGGCAGTCTTGTCATATGCACATGGCACTCGTTTCTGGATCGCCTTTGCCATTACTGGCCCGTTCTGCACAGACGGCAGTGGGTTGATAACAGCGCCGGGTGTGACGGGGGGAATGGGCGATGGAGTCTGAGGCTGTGCATAGGCGTGTGCTGGCTCAGGTATGCCGTAGCTATTGGAATTTCGTGAACCATGGCCAGGCTGACCAGGGTGGTGCGAAGGTCTCACCAGCTTTTCTACATAGGGAACAGGAATCATGCCTACTCGGCCTTCTTTATTCTTGGCACTCCACCACTGCTCCTCAGGCTTGTCCAGAATAATTAGGATTTCACCCTTCTTGAAAGGAAGGTCTTCAGCATCGCTACCAGTGAAGTCATAAAGAGTTCGCACATACTCCTGGTTTTCATCTCCGAGTCCCCCGGATGGCTGAATAGGACCACTGGGCAGTGGGGTACTAGGGTACCTGTAATACAATGATCGGAGCGATTTTAGGATTGATTAAACAACAACAAAAGAAGGATTTTTAACAGCATATCTAAGAGGAAATGCTTAAATCCACTTCTTGGAAGCGTGTCCCTTGTAATATCCATTCCACTACTGAACGTGCACTTTCACATGTACAGTTAACTTCCTGGTAGCGTCAACGCAAATGACTTGATTTCTCTTCATTGCATGGCTCAGTGAGAACATACAGGAAGGAAATTAAGGGGAATTACAGATATGTTTAACTGACCACTCTCACCTTCACCATTCTTATATCCAAGCATAAGAATTAATGTGAACAAGAATATGGCAAGCTGTTTTAACAGTTATTCCTTAAAACTAGTATGTACGCCAATATTGATTAGTACCTTTTCATTTTACTATTAACTTGAAGATTTCATATGACACCAACCCTTCAGTGAAGACTTCTGATGATGGTAATTTTGGATGGACATAAACTGCCAAATCCTCATGTTGTAATAATTACAATAATAAAATGTAATAATTACCTTAACAACACTATGAAGTATACCATCATTTTGTTCGTTTAACTGAACACATGGTTTGCATTATTTTAGAGCTGTATATTCTTGTCATGGACATTACTTCAAAAGTCACCTATGACTGATAACAGGATACTTCAATTATGACATTAAAATAATCAGTTTTCTACTTTTAAATAGTGTAATATGAAAAAAGCTATACAAATAAACATGAATTGCATGTCCTAGTACACAATAATGACTAGTATATTTTCAATCAGACACTAGTAATTATTCTTAAGTTGCCAGTAAATTATGCCAGCTTTGCTAGAACTCATTAAATACTTATAAAACGCTAACATCTATCTAAATTGCTTCCAGCAAAATTTCTTCTTACTAGTCAAAGCTGATATTTACTTGTCATATGTGATGAATTGAAAATTTAACTAGTAGTGGTAACAATATGAATAAATAAGCACAGGGAAAAAATTGGTACAAGTAACTAAAATATAATTAGCATCTGACGAATAGTAAAAGTTGAACTAGTACCAGAAACATTTAGAGTCCGAGAGAATAGATTATTACAGAAATCAAATTAAAACTATTTGTAATTTGTTACTTGTCACTACTGACACTGTGGCAAAAGAGTATGTACTAGTCGCTTATGAATCAGTACTGGTATCTAATGAACCGTCACTAGTTAAACTGAAAGATACTAATCTATTTGATTGCCTGCTAGAATATAAAAATAAGAACTAGTAAGATAAAACAGACCGCAGTTAGTTGAAATGAATGAATGTTTAGACAGCTTGCCATGCCAATGATGCGGAGGGAAATGCACATTAGTGGTGGATGATGTGACGATGTCAAAAGTGAATGAAACTCTTACCTTGGCGCTGGCTCTATCAGGGTGGTGGTATCCAGATAATGAATTTTATAGAACTCCAAAAGGCCAGGTAGATTGTCAAACTCTTGGTCACCTATCTTGAATCTCTTGTTTGGCAAAGAGTTGATGATATAGTGAGAAACTTTGGAGTTTTCAGACACTGACAGTACATAATCACCAGGACAGGTGGACGAATCTCGCACCAAAAACATCCCGTGTCTCTGTCCCTGAAGCCTATTCTGCGCCTCCTGTCTAGAAACCGGCCCGAAATACCAGCAAGCTCGGTCCGAAGAGTCGAACCGTGCAGACGACATGTTTGTTCGAAATACACTTGATGAACTCGAAAAGAAAACAGAAATAAATTAAAACAACAAATACCTATTCTTACAAGCGACCGGTTTTGGACAGTCCTACTGAACCGCAACCTGACGTTTGACCAGACAGGCTGCGACTGGCGTCAACCAACTTTGATGCATTGCTAAATTTTTCACCGACACACAAATCACGACGGGCGTAGAACAGGTTTAAACAACCCCAAAAGTTCGTAAAGAATCCAAAAACGCGTGTTTAGAATCAAAGTTCCCCTTTCCGCTCTCTCTTCCGTGAAAGCAGCTGCAGCTTATGAGACAATATAACGCGTTAGCCAGCTAGCCGTCTTCATTCACCGTCCGCTCACGATGAGACATAATATGTTAATAAATCGCCCTGCATGACTATTCGAGGCGACATATGTCAGTTGCGTCCAACAGCGAGTTCCTCTCCGTGTAGTACACCGAAGCACGGAAGAGTTTTGTCTCCTATCGAGACTCACAACAGACTTCGAAGGCTGTAACAAAAATGGCGGCCCGCAACACGTCTTCACTACACAACGAATTCAGAATAATCTCGCTACAGAAAGTTTCCCCGCCTTGCGCGTTGCTTTCCTATATGACGCACCGCTTTGCCACGCGACAAAACGATCGAAAAGATGTTTTAAATATTTTTGTTTGTTGTGTTTTCTCTTCCTTCCCGGGATTGGTGTAAAAGCTGCTTCAGCTCCCCACACCGTCCGAGAAATGGCGTCTGGAGGGCGGATCTGCGCGCGCTCCCGGTCTGCCTGATCATCCGTCACGAACGCCTCGAGCGGCTGTTACTTAAAAGGAAGAGTAAGAGTGACTTACAGAGGCGCGGCATTTCAAATGCTCTGAACCACGATAATGCGGCACATAGGTCACTACTTAGGAGACTGTATAGTGTATAGCCTAGTGCGAGACGAGTGGTCTATTAATGTTAAAGTTGTAAGGTGCTGTAGTTGCCTCGCGGTCTAATTTTGAAATGCAAGGTCGCCTCACATATCATCTAGAGATCTGTTTTTGACAGGGCTGGGTAGGTTACTTTTAAAATGTATTTCACTTCAGATTACACAATACATGCTTTTGTAACGTTTTCGTTACATTACTCCAGTTTAGTGACTTAATCTAAATACTTTAGAATACTTTGGAATACTAATAAGTGCGGAACAAACACAAAAAAGGTCATTGCAAGTTTTTATCTCACAATTCTGACTTTTCCCCTCAGAATTGTGTGATATAAAGTTGCAGTTGCGAGTTATAAAGTCAGAGTTATGAGATATAAACTCGCAATATTGAGAAAAGTCAAAAATATGAGATATAAACTCACAATATTGAGAAAAGTGAGATATAAACTCATATACTAAATTCACAATTGCAAGAAAAAAAGTCAGTATTGCAAGTTCATATCCCCCAATTCTGACTTTTATAAATTCTGACAATTATAAAATGACTCACAAACAACTATCACAAAACATGAAAACAGTTGTGGATCATCCAGTAAAGTTGACAGTTGGGCAACTTTTTTTTTTTTATAAATTCAGTCATTTTATCTTGTTCAGGACAGTACTAAATAAAAATAACAACATTTTTATGAGCCCTCTTAAAAGTATTAAAATGTTGATGAAACTTCACTCAGTTTTTTCAGACTGTCAGAGTCAGAGAATCGCCAGTTGCTGTTTAAATGACATTAAAATTCAAAGTAACCACTTTGGTAATCTAAAATACTTTTCAGATGTAACTGTAATCTGATTACAACCCATTTAAAATGTAACTGTAATAAAACACAGTTACTTAAATTTTGTATTTTAAATACGTAACTAAGTTACTTGTATTTTGTTACTCCCCAACCCTGGTGGATTGTGTGCAACACTAAAGAAAGAAGACAAGATTATTCAGGGAACAAATTCAGGTATACTTTATCACCTAGAACCTTAGATACAAAAACAAAAAATTCATCTTACAAGACTGCCATTTTCCAGGACTTTTATTTTCTTTCTTCAGTAAACAAGAACTCTTTTAGCTAAAGTTTTGAATGTTAATAGATTCACTTTTATTTCATAATGTCTTGCAGTTTTCTAAATCTTTCCCTGGATCAGTGGTGCAACAAATTGGGTTGACATATCAAAAAAGAATCTTTCTAACACTCCTGTGTGGACACAGAGAGTCTTTCGCACACATACACCCCAAGTGTGCAAAAAGTAGGTCAGATGGCCCTAGTTAAAAAGCTTTTATGAACTGTTGCTTCTTGCTTGCCAGATGTGTCTAAGATCAAGGTCAAAAATGCCTTAACTTGTGAACGTAAGGCCATTTAAACAGCCTATAGCTTTTGTACTAATTAATACGCTCAAACTCATGAATTCTCTGAACCTCAGTGCATGGACTTCAAATTCCTTTTAAAACAGGATACTGAATCATCACTAGTCACACTGTTAAACTGCATTATTACATCACATCCTTTACAAAAATGTGATCATTGTTCAGGCAAGGACAAACATCAGTGCAACATAAAAAATTTTTTTTTTTTAATTATTGATATAATACCCTTGGCCACGTGAAAGTAGCAGCAGTTTGTCAAGAATATGGTAATAAGAATAAAGTCAATTTGTCATACAACTGTTAAGTCTTAACGTACACAGTGTCAACAGCAGTTACAAGGCCCTGATGCAACATGGGGTAAATTATATGAGACATAATGCTTAAGTTTTATCAAGGTCTTGAATTGCCTGCCATCAACATTCAGCATTATTGGTTATGGCCACCAAATGAAAAAGAAAAAAGATGAATTAAAACAGTTCTACAGGAAGTAAAATTACAATGAACAATGATGTTTGGGCCAGAAGCCAATATTTAACCAATGTGTGAAAAATGCGGAAGGAAGCTTCTCACTTGATATGTCGCCCGTCGCATGTCTGCCCAATAACCACACCCCAGCCCATCCTGACACATTACTGAAAATGAAAATAAAAGTCAGTAAAGCAATGATAAACTAGCTGTTCAAAATGTTAGCACTATTGAATTTGTGTTAGTGTAATCATAATTCATTAAAACTAAAACCATGAAATACATTGTTGGCACTTTAAATAAAATAAACATTTACTGAAACTTGATGTCCTAAAATAAATAATAAAAGCTGTATAGCCATTTAAAAAAAACAAACAAAAAAAACAAACGCACTACAAAATTACTATGAAAATGGAAAATAATAAAAATAAAAACTAATCAAGAACATTGACAATGAAAATAAAAACTAAAATTCTTAAATATGCTAATGATTGATGCACACATCAATAAAGAAATCAAAATAAACTTTAAGCATGATTTTAATGATAGCCTAGATATATAGATACATAACTGAATTAACACATATGCCACGTACAGGTTAGTGACAACCAACTCAGGTTAGTAATCCCCCCCCCCCCCCCCCCCCTTAGTGGTTTAGTGAAGTCCGACTCATTTCTGCGAATCGGTTCTTTTGTTGGATTTCTTTAATTTCAGTTAAACTTGATTATTTTACTTAAAAATTTTATTCTTTTTAAAAGTGTGTTTATTGACACTTACTGTGTAACAGTTCGGTTTTTTTGCAGCTATAATTAAGCTCAGAAAGAATAATTATTTTAAACCTAATTTTTGCATTCACGTAAAATAGACTCATTAAAAGACGAGCTATTTTGTGTGTTTAATAAATCTGAAAAGCAATTAAGCCAT
This sequence comes from Opsariichthys bidens, assembly GCA_037194245.1. Lineage (NCBI taxonomy): Eukaryota > Metazoa > Chordata > Actinopteri > Cypriniformes > Xenocyprididae > Opsariichthys > Opsariichthys bidens. The sequence goes on from CM074294.1 coordinate 9,741,300, forward strand.
AAACTTATATTTCAAGTAATATTTATTTGTATTATTTCCTCGACTCGAGAACAATTAATTTATTCAGATTCTAGAACGAATCTTTCAGACCAGTTATGTGAGCGGGTTCAACCGATTCCCTGAAAAGATCCGACTGACTGGAATGATTCGTTTAAGAAGCGGACATCGCTAACTGGAAGTAGCTTGTTCAACGTTGTTCAGCAATAACAGTTATGGAAGTCCCAGGTCCTGATAGTGATTGGAGGAGTCCAGCCTTTCGACAGAAAGTAGTGGCGCAAATGTAAGAATACACTATTTTTTTGGGTTACATCCTTATATTCGCACATTCTGGAAGAAGTCTCAGAGTCAGCTAGCTAGTTAGCTGCTAACTAGCGGATGCTCAGGCTCATGTTAAACAGCCGAAATGTTCAAAAATAGGCTGTACGTGAATTTATATATGCTATTTATCTGATCATGTTATTGTGTTCATTAAATGAGATTAAATTTTCTGTTTAGAGTTTAGCTTTGCGTTTTGATAGGAAATTGAAAGTAAGCCTCATTGAATAATTGTCCAATACGTAGAAGCGCGATATATATATGTATATATATATATATATATATATGTTGTTTAACGTTGTGGGGAAAGGATTAACGTCAAAGATGTTTCATCGCTCTTGTTATCACTTTAGGCTCATTATAAGCTCTGCTAATTGCTGCCGATTTGCTCCTTTTTGTCATCACTTTGAAGAAACCCCCCCACTTATTTTGGAATTGTGTTTATAGTGTTTTGAATTGATTTTTATAATATAGTTTTAAAGGATTTTATCTCCAAACTTCAGTATTAGTTAAGTGTTTTTTGTGACTCTTTGAAAATAGGTACATTTTATTCTTTTTAAAATGAATTTATTAATATTAATTCCTTGCAAAATTTTAGTTTCATAAATGTAAATTTAAAACACCAGTTTTTTAAAAAAGAAAGAAAAAGTTTGCTGGATATTTCAGTTCTTTTACAGAGTTAATGAATTAATTTGCCCGTAAGGCTCTTATTTGCTGTAATACTACAACTATAAAACTATAAAACTCTTAAGTTCATTTCAGAATTTCGTGTTTTGTTTGTAACCATCTTAGAGTATTTAGTTTATTGTCTATTTTCTTGTAATTGTTTTATTCCTTGCTGCAAATAAAAAGCTTCTGAGATATGTCAGTAAATGATAGGTAAAATTTCTTGATTGTTGTGCATCAGTTGTGATAAAATATTCAGACTTCTGCTTTATTGTATTGCAGAGATGAAGCCATGAGAAAAGCAGGAACTGCTCACACAAAGTCCAGTACTGACATGGAGAACCATGTTTTTATCAAAGCAAAAACCAGAGTAAGTAGTGCTTTTAAATGTACATGTTACACTTTACCGGTACTTTTTGGTAGTGTGTGAATGATAAAAGGGCGATGAATAACATTTCATATTTTTTGGGAAAACAGGAGGAGTATTTATCTCTGGTTGCGAGGCTGATAATTCATTTTAGAGACATTCGTAAGTGGCCAATTCACTTTTGACTATGCTACTTTTTTCTTCTTATTGCTGTAATGTTTGGATGTGGACCGTGTATTGAACAAATTGTTTTTCATTGCAGATAAAAAGACTCAAGGTGGGCCTGGTAAATTAAAGAGCTAGCTATTTAAGATCTTCTTAAGTCTACCATTTAATTATCAATATATTTTCTACTGAATTTCAAGCTAATATTGTTTATTTTTAGACCCCATGAATGCGTTGCAGAATTTACCAGGAGTGGGTGTGGGTGGTCCTGGAGTTATTGGCATTGGACCACGCCCCCCTGGTGCACCAATGAGTGTTATGGAGCAAATACAGATGGGTCAACATACCATGCAAGGCGTAGCAGGAGGCCAGCAGGCTGGTAAATTCAGTAGCTGTCTGCTGATTAGAAAGACTTTGTGACTTAATAATCTTGGTTTATTTTCGAGAAAATATAACAGAATTGACATATGACGCGATATTTACTCCAGCAGGGGCTGCCGGGCAGATGCAGATGAGACAGCAGCCACAACAGCAGCAGTCCATGCAGTTCCAGCTGCAGCCTCAGCAGCAGAATGCCATGCAGCAGCAGTTACAACAGATAAGGCTTCAGCAAATACACCAGCAGAATCAGCAAATGCAGCATCAAAATCAACAACAGCAGCAAGCCCAGACTCAGCAGCAACAACAGAACCAGGTAATGGAGAAGGGAAAGATTAATGTTTCTACTTAAAGGTGGGGCAAGCGATACTTCAAAAACACTGTTTGGAAGTTAGTCGGACCAACAAACGTGTAGCAAATCAGCATTAGGGAGCGAATGACGGTCAAGGAGAGGAAGAGGGAGATTTGAAGTAAGATTGCAGAAAGGGAGATGAGACTCAAAACAGAAGGGAGAAGCTCAGAAGAATATCACTGGAATGAAGGTTTATGACTGGGCAAGCACTGTAGGACCCGTGTTTATATTGGAAAAGCTTTCCAGCACTGGAGATGGCTAAATGGGAAGGCCTGAAATCAGACGTGGGGGCTGCTTTGATTCCACTACACACGTGAGTAACTCTGGGTTTGAGTGATTGTCTGGAGTTGCTGTGCTATTGGCAACTAACAACAAACTCTTGTTTGTATTTATTCTTGTATACTGTGAATTAATTTTTTTTGTCCTTCCTTGTCGTTCACTCATCATCTGCACTTCATTTTTTTGTGAAGCATTATTTTGTTGCACATCAGCTGTGATAAACAGACATCCACTCTTGCATTGTGTGTGACCGATAACAGAGGCCATCTAGTGAGTTGTGCAGGTAAATCACTGCTTACTGACGGCTGCTAGAAAATGCGGTGTTTAGCATCATTGTTAGGTTAAGGCTGACTTGGAGCAGGGTGGTTAGGTTTGGAGGGTGAGTTTTGGAGGCGGAGCAATTAAGAGAGGGGATGTGTTTGTTTGGCCAGATTTTACATATCAACAATGTCCAACTGGGCTTTTGAAATGTCACTTACCCCACCTTTAAATAGTGGTGATGATTAGGGAAATCATGGCCAAAAGAAGATACTGCATTTGTATTTATTCATAATTAATTTTAATGTCTGTTTATTCTTTTAATGGCTTTAACTCCAGTTGCACCAATCCAGAATGCAACAGCAGCAGTTACAACTGCAGCAACTACACCAACAACAACAACAACAACAACAGCACCAACACCAACAGCAGCAGCAGCAGCAGCAACAACAACAACACCAACACCAACAACAACACCAACACCAACACCAACAACACCAACAGCTGCAAATTACCCAAGCCCAAGCCAAGCCCAAGCCCAAGCTCAGGCTCAGGCTCAGGCTCAAGCCCAGGCTCAGGCTCAGGCTCAGGCTCAGGCTCAGGCTCAAGCACAAGCTCAGGCTCAGGCTCAGGCTCAGGCTCAAGCTCAGGCTCAGGCTCAGGCTCAAGCTCAAGCTCAAGCTCAAGCTCAAGCACAGGCCCAAGCCCAGAGTATCCAGCAATTGCAGCAGCTTCAAGCCCAGGTTCAGGCTCAGGTCCAAGCTCAAGGCCAGGGAGTCAGGGAGGTACAGGCGCAGCAGCAGGTCTTGGTGCCCCAGTCATTACCACAAATGGCTCCAGGACAGCATCAACAAATCAGCTCACTCAGCCAACAGCAGCAGCAACATCTGAAGCTCCAGCAGGTAATGCAGGTAAAGATCAGCTGCCCTCACAGAATGCAATCATGGTTCAAAATGCATAATAGCTACTTTGAGTCTCTGTCACAAGTGGTCCGGAGAGACAAATGAGCTTGTATATCTTTCTGTTTGCTTCCGTTTATACAAGCAGGCGAGAGTTTTGCAACAACAACAGCAGCAGCAACAACAGCAGCAGCAGCAGCAGCAACAACAACAGCAGCAACAACAGCAGCAGCAGCAGCATCAGCAACAACAGCAACAGCAACAACAACAACAACAACAACAACAGCAGCAGGGAGCCCAGCTCACAACAGTCTCTGGCCAGGTAAACCTAGTGCAAGCCATGATGAGGATTGAGATAAGAGATTGGGGCGTGGAGCGTGGAGTGATTGCATGCTACCAAAATAAATACTTGAATTTCTTTTGGACATCAGAGCGGTTTATTCCTCGCCTGGTGGTGGGCCATAGTGTTTTACACATTGTCTAAACAACAACAGAAGGATTATACTTCAATATTTTTCTTCTCCATAGAGGTTTAGTTGTGGGCCAGAGCAGCGGGCCTTGGTCTCAGCTGAATGTTTTTGAACAAACAAGCTACTCCTGTGTTCAGTGTTGGAGAAGCTACTTTGCAAGTAGCTTGACAAACTTCTCATAACTAGCAAGCACCAATATTACTGTTACTCATACTTGTTTCATTTTAAGCATTATATTTTACCACCAATAACTCATATGGTTTGTTCAATGGACATAAATGATCCATTAATGCTTATGGTACATTGAAAAGAGGAACTTGAGCCACATTTAGACAATATGCAAGCAAACCGCTGAATAATTCTGTATAATGTAAATTTTAAAATAAAATGACTAAATAATAAGTATATTTTAAAATGAGTAACTGAACTTAGCTTTGACGTCTCAGTAGAAGTTTTTTTAATTTTGAAATGTGTAATATTTTAATATCATAATTTTTATAAAGTACACTACTTCTGTAGTGTAGCTAGTTTTGGTTAATAAATGCCTAACACTTCTTCCTTCATATGCATTCTGGAGGCTATCTCTGCTTTATTTGTCAACACTTGCCATCAGCAGGTGGTTCATCCTGTTTTTAGTTCTATATGATAAACATAAGCTCAACTAGATGCCTGTTTTACTTTTTCAAATGCATTTAGTCAGATCTCTCCCTCAAGGGTGGCCCTCCCATCTGTGGGCATTCGGTGGATAACATTTTGCTTCATGTTGCTTTTATTCAGCTTTTCCCATCTGTGTGGCCCTATTTTATACCAAAGCCAGAGATGGAAATCTCTTTTCTTTTGCAGTGTGAAATCTAGCTGAGCAGTCAGTTTACATTTGAGTAGTGTTAGTTTTTAATCTCATTTGCATTATGCGTTTGTGCAGCTAACAGCCTGACTGCTTGCTTGCTGTTTTGAACCCACAAGCCCTTTCTGCATGCACCTGACAAGAAATGCTTTCCATTTTAGGTTAGCCTGCACAAAGCTGTAGAAATTACAGTTTGCCCTGATTGTTAACATTCTCAAATATTATTCTTTTGAGCCTTTAAATGAATTCCTTAATGTGTTTCAAGGGAGGTATTGATGGTAGCATTGCATCTGCCCATCTTTTGATCAGAGCTACCCTTTAAAAGCCATTAGCAGATGGCAAGCTCAACCACAGCTTTAATTTAGAGTAGAAAGGCTTGTTGGAGATGCAGAAGTACCCATTGCATCTTTCCTTGCCTTGCATGATTATGGTACATGAAAAGAGAGCATGAAATCCATTGCCCTGTGGCTTGCCTTTGTCTTGACGACCAATGTCATTAAAGGGATATTCTGGGTTCAATACAATTTAAGAACAAAACGGCATCATTTAGGCTATCTCACACTGTGAGCCGTTTACAGCAAAAGTAAATGGGACCATTTTTGGACGATTTAAAAAAACGGGAATGTGAACACAGTAATTTTGTAAAAGCAATTTTATTATTTCTTCTGTTAACTTGTATATTATTTGAGCTGTACATTTTTTTCATACTTTGTCATGCCAATGAAATTGTAAAATTGGACTAAACTGTATATAGAAAAGTAAGTGACTTGTTAACTCACTGTAAATGCATATCGTTTACATCTTACATCAGGCTATAGAATTGAAATGAATCGTCCCCATTGATTTATGTCGTAAGTGCCTTATTGTATCCTAGATTTTTGCTAACCGTAACTTTATAAGTAGTACATAGTTAATTAATATTACTCAGTACTTTATTTGAGTAAGTACAATGTAACTACGTCTCCTTAAAATAAAGTGTTACTCAAGTCTTTTTTTTTTCATAGCAGTCAACATTGTGACAGCTTAGTGTTGTTGTTTGAGCTGAGCTTGTATTAAACCCGGTATATTCCTTTTCATGCTCATGGAGTGACAGGAAGCTCACTATACTGCCATGCTGCACATCTTTTTTCTTTTTTGGATAGCCTTGTTTTGCATAATGACGTGACTGAATGTGCATCTGTGCTTGCAGACCTGTCGAATCTATTTACGTTTGCATTCTTGCATGGGCTTCCTCATGTCCGCTGATGCACTGCATTTATTGTTTTGCTTGTGACATGTCTGTTGTCCCCTCTGTCCTCCTCAAAGATGATGCCCCGTCCTGGGACGCAAATTCCACCTCGGTTGCCCCGCGCCACCCTGAACTCTGCCATTCCTCAAAACCCCGCTGCCATTGGAGGACAGCAAATGCCACAGGTATTTACCGCAGGGCTGAGTGCAGGGTCTCAGCGCTGCAACCCAGTGGGTGCGTACGTCTGTGGCTTTACACTCGAGTGAAGGCTGTCCATAATCCACACTCATCTGCCTCCCTTTACCCCCCCCACTCCTACCCCCAACCAGTTTCACAATCTGAAACATTTAGTCGGAAAGCTCTTAGGCAAGTGAAATTGAATTGACAAGTGTGTGGCACAGGTAAGTAGACTGGATTTTGTTATAAAGTGACATTAGTGAGGAAGCTAAATAAGAAGCAACCATCTATTGGTTAAACAGTGCCATCTACTGGTGCTCTACAGTCAAAGCAAGCTGATCTTGACTGTGTCTGTTATCTCAAGGTAACTGGTTCACCAGTGCTGTGCACGCTCTTCTCCACTCATCTATTCTGTGAACCCATTTTCATTTTCCCTTTCTCCTAACTTTTTCAAAGGGTCAGCCAATGATGTCATCACCCTCCCCAGTTCAGGTGCAAACGCCCCAGTCAATGCCACCTCCACCGCAGCCTCAGCCATCCCCCCAGCCTCCCTCCTCTCAGCCCAACTCTGTCAGGTATAGTAAAATAGTTCATAGTTTTTATCCAGTATGTATTTACCAGAATTAACTGCAGATGGTTAGTTCAACCTTTTTTTTTTTTTTTATGCCTCTAGCTCTGGTCCGACTCCATCTCCAGGAGGTTTCCAACCCAGTCCATCTCCCCAGCCATCCCAGAGTCCTGCCTCTTCACGTACCCCACAGAGTTACCCCCTCCAGGTACCTTCACCTGGACCCCTGAATACACCAGGTACAGAGCAGCTTGCTTTCTTTCTTTTTATCTCTCTCTCTCTCTCTCTTCATTTGATAACACATTTAATTGTTTAATGCTATATATGCCAATAATTCCCCTGTTGACTTTATTTATGGTTTAGTGCTCCATCTAGTGGCAAGTTTGATATTTATTTAATTCGTTTCACGTGAATCAGGAAGTAGTGAGTGCTCCACGTGGGCAGCAGTAATTATTTTATTATTAGGGTTGGGTATCGTTTGGGTTTTTTTCGATACCGGTGCCAAATCGATACTTTTAAAACAGTACCGGTGCCAAAACGGTGCCTGAAACCGATACTTTAAAAAAAGCCACAAAATGATAGTGGATGACTCAGTCAAGAATACCTTTTTACTGGACAAAAAAAGTTTTTTAAATTGAACAATATATTAAAAGTTTAAAGTATACATGAATATATAAGTAAATACAAAACACAACAGTAAAACCTAAGCCAACTAGCTCAACTACAATAATTTAACCGCTATTAATTTTGCAGAGACACCTCTCCTGACTTATTACATGTCCTGCACAGGAGTAAACTCTATCAGATGGTGTCTATGCCTCCTGTTTGAAATGGGAAAACTGTCCCGCTTACTGGGGCTGGGGTCATCCACACTGATATTGCCAGCTGATGTCTGCAAGCTGTCAAACACGGTGCATATTCCATGTGCCCTCAAATGTTTTATTAGGTTTGACGTGTTTCATCCTTTACACGCAACTGTTATAAAACATTTGCTGCACGTCGCGGTGTCGGAATCCTTTCTGGTGAAATATAGCCACACTTTGGAGCGTTTAGTTTTAGGCATTTTAATTTAAGCGCGTTTAATTTAGCTAGTTAAGCTAACGGTTGACCACCTGCTGCACTGCAGTCAGCGCAAGTGTAGTTGCTGCGCTCTCGCGGTTCACGGTTGGTCTCACTTCCTGACGATTTGTGATTTTTACTTCGGAATGTGAAAACAGAATGGACAGTAACATTACTACAAATATGTATTGGGTTTGTAGGCTATCATCAAAGCTTTCCAACGTTCACGTGAGTTTTCTCATTCAGGAAATAATTTTTCCGAGCATTCTTATTTTTCATTTTTCATCATTTAGCAGACGGTTTTATCCAAAGCGACTTACAAGGGGAGCAATTAGGGGTTAGGTGTCTTGTCCAGTATTTAAATGTAACTAGCGATCAGGCGTGTTGATTAATCTGATGCTTCTTACGTCCGTGTCATAGCACCAGAAGACAAATATTTCAATCACTTCAGGCATTTAAGTGGCACCGAAATGAGGCACCGACATTCACATTCTGATTCGATCCGGTACATACCGGTTATATAGGGTTTCGGTACCCAACCCTAGTAACGATTGCTCTATTTATCGCTATATAGTCCTGTAATTTATAACCTTGCAACAGCATCACTTGTAAGTATTCATTTGATTTACATGCATGTTCATTATACTTCCCAACAGATGTGAACTGTTGCGGTTTAGGATATTTGTTAATAATTTATCTTGCTATTGCATTAGCCACATTATAGCATCATATCGGTTTATTCATTGTTTACATGACGAAATGTTATATTAATTTGCAAGCATCGGAGAGTGTTGCATTGTTGTGAATGTTGATGTGATGCTGTAGTCGTTGATTCCTGGAATTATTATTATTATTATTATTATTGTAATATGTTTGCTTGTTTGTTTGTTGTTTCCATTAAACCTGAACTTCTTGTCTTCAGAGTTGTGAGAGAATGGAGATATATATATATATATATATATATATATTTATCTATATATATATATATATTTATAATATATTATATATATATATATATACATATATATATATATAATTTATTAATATAATATATTATATAATAATCTTGGGATTTGCTATTGGCCAGAAGATTCCTTCCCAGTGGCAGCCAAAATTTTATTTTGGTGCAGCCCTAATGAAATGTTTTATTTCTTTTTCTTTTTTTCTTCTTCTTCTTTCTCCTATGGATTACAGGCAATCCAAGCTCTGTGATGAGTCCAGCAGGGGCTTCACAGTCTGAGGACCAGCTTTACATGGATAAACTGAAGCAGTTGTCAAAGTATATTGAGCCGCTGCGCAGGATGATTAACAAAATTGACAAAAATGAAGGTACTGGAGACTTTCTCTTTGGTGCTGATTTATTTTTTTCCTCCTTGATTTTAGTGCTCATGCTTTGTTTGGTGTTTACAGACAGGAAGAAGGATTTGAGCAAAATGAAAAGTTTGCTTAACATTTTGACTGACCCCAACACAAGGTAGGAAAGCAGGCTTGTTAAACTGTCTCTAATGCTGATTTGGCTTGTGATCAAGGTTGTATTATTGCTGTCTTCCACTAGATGTCCACTTAAAACGCTACAGAAGTGTGAAATAGCATTGGAGAAACTAAAGAATGACATGGCAGTGGTAAGTAACTTTTTATTTCAAGATAGGGAGTCAAAGTTAAGTTGTGTTCATTTAAAAGCAGTTACCGATTTTCTACAGTGACGTCTTGACTTTTGTTTCCAGCCGACTCCTCCCCCTCCCCCAGTGCCCTGTACTAAAAAGCAGTACCTGTGCCAGCCGCTGCTGGATGCTGTGTTGGCCAACATCCGCTCTCCGGTTTTCAACCATTCACTTTACCGCACGTTTGCTCCTGCTATGACAGCAATTCATGGACCTCCAATCACGTAAGATCAACAGCTAAAATATATGTATATTTTATTAATTTAAGGCCAGCTACCGGGGCTGCATTTATTTAATCAAAAATATAGTAAATGGTAATATTGTGAGTATATTTTAAAATGAAATTTTTTCTGTTTTGGCAAAGCTGAATTTCAGCATCATTACTCCAGTCTTCAGTGTCACATGATCCTTCAGAAATCATTGTAATGTGCTGATTTTATTTTATTTAGTATTACTTAAAAAAAAAACAACAACAACAACATACTGACCCCAAACTTTTGAACGGTATTATATATTATACATTTTATAATCTCAAAAGAAATCTTTATAACCGAGTACATCATATAGTTAGTCATGTATGTTAAGTATTTAATGTGTGTGTGTGTGTGTATATATCATTGTTTTTTTAACTTGATTGCTTCAAACCAAAAGATAATTGTAACAAAATATTGCATTTGTGCAAAAACAGCTTCACAGTATTTATAGGTTTTGCAATTAAAAAACACAACCATTGTACATAGTATGTACCACCTAGCTTTCACCCAAAATTTACATATTACAAAATGTATTCTTTCGTTACAGCGGCCCCTCAATTCCTTCACGTAAGCGGAAGTTTGAGGATGACGAGCGCCAGACCATCCCTAACATACTTCAAGGGGAGATGGCTCGGCTTAATTCCAAATTCCTGGTCAGTCTGGACCCGTCCTTTTGCAGCAACAATGGAACGGTGCATCTCATATGTAAACTAGGTCAGTTCAGAAGTCGTGCCCACTATATGTGTCCTGTACATGTGTGCAAATTAACCATTCACTCCCGGCACTGTCTCTGTCTAGATGATAAAAATCTTCCCAGTGTTCCCCCTCTTCAATTGAGCATTCCAGCTGACTACCCTGATCAGAGCCCCCACTGGGAAGATGATGGTCAGCAGTATGGTGAGTCTGAGCCTGATTTTTGCATTAACTGTCAGTCTCCTATCTTAGGCTGCCTTTTAAATTGCTTTAAATGAAAATCCATAGGCTGTGAAATGTATAAGCTGATCATTTCCTCACTTCCTCTCTCTGTTTTCAGAGGCCAACCCCTTCTTACAGAATGTGCATAAGAACATGACCTCTAAACTACTTCAGCTTCCTGACAAGCACTCTGTGACTGCACTGCTGAACACCTGGGCTCAAAGCGTGAGACAGGCTTGCCTTTCAGCTGCTTAGATGTTTTCTCGTCCCCTCTAGCAGCCCAGTATAATCCTTGCACCTCTATGGAATCATGGCAATATATTAATACTTTCTTTCTTTATTTTTATTTACATGAATAATCTTTTTTCTTTATTTCAATACACTAAAGCCTTAACTGTTTGTGCATTGCTTGATCAATAAAGTCATTTAAACTACTGTTTGAATCTGAAATGTGTGGCAAAGAGCTCAAATACACATGATTGGTCCTTCAGCGCATAGTCCTCTGTAGACGACGTCTCTGCACAGCTTGAGTTCTCCTCTGTCTGTCTGCTATGTTGTTATTGAGGGTCTGTTTGAGGGCAGGGAGGATCACTTTCTCAGCTTTACTAGCCTGAGACACGGGTCTGTTCGGATAGTAATAGAGCAAAGGGTGACATCTCCCAAATGGACAAAATATATATTAGAAATTTACAAGCAGTGACTTACAGTCCTCTAGGCAGTGTTTGGAGAGAAAGCTTAGGAAATGTTTCTGAATCTTCAGCTCTGAAAAAGACAAAAAGTAAACGATTAAAGGTCATCTGGAGAAATCTCAGAAAAAGTCATGTTTTTGCTCAAATGCATATGAAAAGTCATTCTCAGCCTTTTACCGTAATGTAAGATGTACATTTATATACATTTTCCAGTAAAAATAAATAAATGCATATATAAAAAGATAATTATAACGGTAACATTTTACAATACGGTTCATTAAAGTATTAACTAACATGAACTAACTATGAGCAATACATTTGTTACTGTCTTTACTAATCTTCATTAAGGTTAGCTATTGAAAACACAATTGCTCATGTTAGTACACAGTGCATTAATGTTAAGATTTTGATAATTATTAGTAAATGTTGAAATTAACATTAAATATTAATAAATGCTGTATAAGTGCAGTTCAATATTAGTTCATGTTAACTAATGAACCTTAAAGTGTTACTATTATAACCTTTTAAATTTAACATGCATGCATTTGTTTTTACATTGCAATACAAAATGAACAAGGACATTGTAACCAAGAACTTAAAGACACCTAATAAAAAGTGAGTGCTTAGTATTTTCTGGACAATTTTCATATATATACATATACATATTATAAACGTTCCTCGTTTTGCTTTGATTCTGGTGTGAAATACAACGGGGACATGACAGGCTTTCTTTCATATGGAAATGAAATGTAATGATAAAGAAATTACCTTTTACCATCAGCAAGATAAGCCTTCGTCAAAATGTAATTTTCAGCAGTGATTTTCTTGTTGAAAACAATGTCTTTGAGAACAGCCTTCACACGAAGGATCTGAGAGGAGACAAATTAAAATGCATTATATAACCATTCTTGTATTTTGAGATTGAGAAATGTATGATCTCACCTCCTGCGACTGGAGGCTATTAGCGTTGTACAGTTGGCGTATGATGACCTCACATTCCTGTAGGGTGGGAGGTCGAGGGGCCTGAGATGGACTACACTGGATCATTAGAGGCTGCAGAGAAGTGATGAACCCTGCTTTGGCTTCTGAAGGACCTTCTATTTGGTTTGCTTTGAGGGACCCTGAAGAATTTGATCTACTTTCTCTATATTTTAAATGACCGCTGTATGCATTAGAAGAATGTTACTAATGTATATATTCCCTTACATACATCTTTAATTATTATATTAAATAATAATATAGTAACAATGAAATAATGTTATTAAATAATAATCTTTGTAAACACCTGATCTCTGTGCTTTGTGATGAGCAGGTGTCCTCCAGAGTTTGCTCCAGGTAGTTCTTTCTATCTCTCTGGAATTTGTTGCTTTCTATATGATGCCTCAGGATTCGGCTAGATCCTGTCATGGAATTTTGGTGCAAGTTACAGTAAACTGAATTTGTCATATGGTTTTGATCGAGAAAATGTGAAAGAGAACAGAAGTGTCACTTAACCTTTACTGCTTGACTTTGGAGGCTCCATTATCAGCTTATACTGCAACTCTGTAACCACATAATTAGACTAAAAATACAGAATGAAGAATGCTATTTAAAGAATTTATGTATGGAAATCAAACCAGGCCAAGATGTCACACTTTTTACCAATATATAATAATTATTATAAATTATTACAAATATTATATATATATATATATATATATACACACACATATATATATATATATATATATATATATATATATATATATATATATATATATATAATCATTTCAAATCACAAAATGTCATTTTACCCAACATAAAACAATAATGAACAGCAGTAGGCCATAAAACACTGATAAAACACGTATGCCTAACAACTTGTCCCAACCTGACATTTATGAAAAATATCTCCTAGAAATTGCATGTATACAATATTGACTCAAATATCGCATCTTTGACTACTAGTCCCGATCTTTACTGTCAGCAAAAAATTATTTCTCGTGTATTTCTTTCACTCGTTTGATGTAAGCAAAATACCTACACATTTGATCAAACAAACAGTCAGAAACAAAACACCAAAACCGTTTGTCTGTGTAAACTGACACTTTGCCACCCACAGCGGTTACTAACGCTATCCTTTCATTTTCTTCATTCAGCAGCAGGACGTCACCAGGCAACCTGTACACGTGATCCTCATTACAGATGAACATTCTGGTCATTTACTCACCCTCATGTTGTCCTGAACACACACCACTTCCACAGAAAACAGATGATTACAGCCTCAGTCTCCACTGCCACTGCCTTTCATTGCAACTTTCCTAACAGTGAACATGAGTGACTGATGCTGTCATTCGCCGAACATCTTTGTATTTCACAAGACAAATCAAGTTTTGACATGAGAGTGAGTAAATGACAGATTTGGGTGAACGGTCCATTAAACTCGTAGGCAAGAAGAAAGATTCCTTCAGCAAAGGCATTATTCATCTGAACGGCATTTAAACATGTTCAGTCACATTTGCTGTAAATTACGTCAAATAAAGCAAGAATGATGCAGTTTGTTGTAAGAGTACGGACAAATACTACCAGTCACACATAAATGGATTGTTCATGAAAAGGACAATATTATTGTAAGCCAATTAAATAAATGTACCTTTATTTTGCCGTTTTAAAGTATCTATTTCACCATGTAATTTCTCCAGAGTTTCTCTGTGCTGCTTTTGTAAGAAGTCAATATTCCTCCGCAGCGAGTCGACTTGCGGATCCATTTCGCTGTGAAACGAGTTCGATTCCCGGACTGATCTCTACGTCACATGCGTCTAATCAAGCGGGTGACGTTTCACTTCCACGTTGCGTCATAAATCATGGTTTACCCAATAAACTTGCTAATAGATGTCGTCACAGGTGGAACAACAAACAAAACAAAACTGTACACTCCTCTCGCACTGCCACATTTAATCTCTAAGTGGCTACTATGGTAACAGCTCTACTTCCTCCAATACAGCAGGGAAATAACAGATTTAACAAAGTCACTGCAATACTTTTTTTTTTTTAGTGTGAAATCACAGAGACCTGATGCCTATATCCACAATTCTACAGAAATGAAAACCCAGTCATGAAAATATAAATGACACACTCATTAGGTTTAATGAAATGCAAAACTTTGGATTGTTCTGACAGTCACATTGGCAAAATACCATTATAAAATAAACTTAATGTCTGAAAAGCTGGATTAACCACATTTCATAGTATTTAAAAAAAAAAAAATTGGAGATAACATTCCCGGTTCAATTTTTTAAGTGCAAATACTGTATATAAAAACCTTTGCTTGAAGTTTTGTATTGAAATTAAAAGAATAATAAAAAAAAAAGGAATCTCCATCTACTGAGTCTTTAGTTTTTCATTAAGGAAATTCAAGAGGAGCTCATAGAGAAAGCTGATGATGAGAATGAGTCCAGTGCTGGAGAGAACACCAAAAGACAGAAGTCCAAACAGCATGTAGAGCAGGAAGAGAATGAGGAGGGTGCGATAGCTGGCCAGAAACCGCAGACTGAGACGGAATCGCGGAGGACGATCCCTCATCTGCCGTGTCACCGGACTCTTCCGTCGATGCTCCGCCACAACCGAGGAATTGCTCAGGTAGTGTCGACCAAGTCTACCCAGGAGGTCCTGTCGAGAACACAGTGCTTCTATGTGGTCTCCCAACTACAGAACACAAACAACATGGTCACATTTGACTGAAATTAAATGCAAATGCAAGACTTTAAGAAGGTTTAATTTTAGATTACATTGCAGGCTAAAGCAATATTCTTACTCTTGCATTAATAAAGGTCGAGATCTGAAACAGCAGTCGAACCAAAAAAGCACTTTCGTAGCTCCTGATAGGCTGAAGCTCTGGGTCCCCTTGATATTCGATTTCAAATCGACGAAGACCATTGATGATCTGTAAAAAAGAAAATGATGCATGGAGAAAATCATGATTTGCAAAATGAATATGTTGAAGAAGATCGGCATTCTAAAACTCACCTGCAACCTGCCCAGGTCTGTTAACACAAGGCCATTCTCACTCGGTATGCAGTCCGGCAGTTGTTTAAACGCTCCTTCATCGTCTACAGATGCCACATTGACAAGCAGCTGAGACAGCTGACCTGCATTTAACTGTACAATATAAGAAACAAAATGAAATTGTTCACCTTTCAATTCATATAATTATGTAAATGAATAAGCACCTGAATTCAAAAGTTTGTGGTCTGTAATTGTGTGTGTGTGTGTGTGTGTATATATATTATATATATATATATATATATATAGTCAGTACTTTTGACAACAATAATTAAATAATAAATTCACAGTATTAGTGTTTTTACTGTATTTTTTTACCAAATAAAAAGTCTTAGCAAGCTCTTTTTAAAACAAAAAAAAATTACAGACCCCAAAATTGATGTACATCCTAAGTAAAAGCAGTTATAAACTGACCCGAAATATTTGGCAGAGATAGTCCAGGGCTTTGTCCAGGAACTCGTGAGTTTTCTTCACACCCTCTCCCAAATCATCCATCTCTCCTCCGGTAAAGGTATTGTTATGCTCTAAGGAGCCGACTGCAAACCATGAGAGAAAAGAGCTGTTTGCAGCCATTTCTGTAGAATGATCCGATATACGTTTTGCAGTCTGTCGGGCTTGGGCGATAATCTGGATGAGTTTTAACACCTGGAATTGACAGAAGGAATCATGGTCTATTGATATTCCTCTCTGTGATAACATTTCAAGTATTCATGAAAACACACTTATCGCATGCATTCAAAACTGATTTTTGCAAGAAACACCAATACATCGATCACTAATTTTCAGCTTACAGTTTTCCTTAGATCAGGACCAAACATCAGGCTGTACTGGCAGTCCTGCCCTTCCAGGCTGTAAACATGACTTTTGACCTTGAAGACGCTGTCTGTCCCCATTGGCTGGCGGGAAGAAAGGAAGCTGCCACCATGTGAAGGTGTCAGGAAGACACGGTTCTGTCGCTGGAGAATGGCATGCTCCGGCTCCAAGAACAGCTGCTCAGCTGGAGAGATAAATATAAATATAAATATATATAAAAATAGTATGATATAATAAAAATCCATGGGGTGTTCTACAAGTTCAAAATGAAAGAATATGGCACACTATTCAAAAATCCTTTCTAAAATACCTTTCTGGATCATCTCTGCCAGGTTTGGTTGAACAAAGACTTTGGCGACCCTAAAGATCATGAGAGCATTTTTGGCATTGACCAAGTCTGTGCGCGTGGCTCGATTCAAGAAGCCCTGGAAAAGCTTTGTGTACATGAGCAGATTCTCCTGGACAAATGAGGCCCTGTAAAATGACAAAACACAAAAATCCTTTTGGTACACACTGATCTGAAGATCACAAACTGACAAATTACATCAAATGTTCTCTGTGAAACAACCTCTGACGTACACTACCATTAATATGTTTAGGGTAGAGTTTTTGAAATAAATATTTTATGCTCACCAAGGGTGCATTTATTTGACCAAAATACAGCTAAAACAATAGCGATTTAAAAACTACAATTTAGAATGTTCAACGAAGCAGACATCACCCCCCTTTAACTACCAAATTAGGGGAAAAAAAAATATTATGGTAGTCAATGGTAGGAGAGATCTGTTTGGTTACAGCAGAACAAAGAAATTTATATAGCTTTGGAACAACTCGAGGGGGATTGTTATTTTTGGGTGAATTATCCCTTTAACAAGCACCTGATAAATAAAATACCATTTATCAGGAACAGTTCTGTTCTGGCCATCTGCTTGCGTGTTATTTTTTTCTCCAGTGTATCTCCAAGGCTGAATGTAACTAAGCCATGTCTCTAGTACCTAAAATAACAAAGTAAACATATTGCATCAAATTTAATGCATTTCTTTAGCATCACAACCCTCACTATGTTTTAAACAGCAGATGTTTTGTATAAAGAAGGCTCTAAATGTCAGTGAGCCCTCAAGGACATTTACCGCTCTGAATGAGGCATCCAAAGGCCAATGACCAAAGCAGTGTTGTAGAAAGACATACAGCTTTTGCTGGACAAACCTCTGCACCACTACACTGTGGGAGACAGAGAGTGGAGGCTTATTGACAGAGCAGTAAAACAGAAGACAGTTCAATCAAGTCCCTGCACCTGATCGGGTGAATAGCTCCTCTTTACGACATGCCACCTTAGATTTACAGATGTTTTAGTTCTATAGCCTGATCCTCAGGACAAGCTGGCAGATGCTCGCAAGCTGTAAAAACCCACCGCTTGAGCTCCTCCAGAGGACTGCTGTGGGAGTGGGCAGAGGGCGAGGAGGAGATCGTCTCTGGTTTCAGGCTGCTGGAAAAAGCGTGCAGATGCTTGACTAGGAGACGCACAACAAGGACGTGCTCCTCTGTAGGCGTGAAGGGCTCCTAAGACATCACCCAAAAACCACAAACACAAGTTAGACTTTTAAGATTATAAAAAACATCTTTGAGACCCCATTTATAACTGGCTTGACAGACATTTACATGCAGTGACATTCTTTGAAGGGCAAACATCTGAAGTTCATTTAAGGAGCTCAATTAAATTCATTAATTTGTTCTTATAAATTTCATTTCACATCACGTCAATATGGAATGGAAAATTCCTGATATGGAAATTGCAGTTTTACGCATTATAAGGATTAAAACAACAATGAGCTTTCTGCTTGAAATATTATGTTAAATAAACATGAAACAAATAAAAATTTGAATGCACTCTTAAAGGGTTAGTTCACCTAAAAATGAAAATTATGCCACAACTTCCTCACCCTTGAGCCATTCTGGGTGTATATGACTTAAATTAAATTACTTAAATTAAAAAAAATATTCTGGCTCTTCTAAGCTTTATAGTGAATAGTAACTGATATTTTGAAGCCCAAAAAAGTGCATCCACCCTTCCTAAAAAAAAAAATAAAAAAAATAAATAAATAATAAAAAAAATAATCGGCTCCAGGGGGTTAATATGGGCCTTCTGAAGCAAAGCGACACATTTTTGTTAGAAAAATATCCATACCTACAACTCTATAGTTATTACTTTATAAATTATAAATATGGATAAGTAAGTAAATATAGCAAATATCAATAATTTATATACACTAAACTATTATCAAGCTTGGAAGAGCCAGAATATTTTTTAATTTAAGTCGTATACACCTAGGATGGCTTGAGGGTGAGTAAATTATGGGGTAACTTTTATTTTTGGGTGAACTAATCCTTTAAGCTGAATACGGTACAAACATGCAGAAACAAGAGCACCCTGAATTAATCACAAGTGGTCAAAATAAATGCAATCAAAATGTTTGTTACTACGGAGTATAAATGTGATCAGTCTCATTTGTCCATTTGTGATCAGAACATCTGAGACAAATGTCAACACCAGGTGTAAAGTAAATGTACTGTTTCATCCACGATGTAATACTTTTGTGAAACCATCATACCTGAGGGTTCACACATACAGTTGAAACAAGTTGGTATTCTAAAAAACAAAAGATGTCTGGGCAATTTGGTCTGGATATTCTGTGTAGTGTAGTAATGTTTGCACAGTTGAAAGAATAAAAACAACCACGCCAGATAAGAGAAAATGACACCAAATAAAAAGAGCAGATCACATAAAATGGGTTAAAATCGCCACGTAAATAGACATGCTTTTACGAACACAGTTTCTCACATTTACAAGCTCTCAGCGTTGCAATCTCTCTTAATTATTTAGATCACAAGACAAGTTATTAGTCACTTTAATTCAATCACACATTATAATCAGACCAAATCTCCCAACCTAAAGACTGGCCTTAAACATTAGTGTTAAAACCAACCCCTAGTTTAGCTCCTATCTAGTCTTAGGTTACCTCCAGGAAGCCCGTGGAACTGAATGAAAAGGTAAAAGTACTTGGTATGTGTGGAGGGTCCCAGAGCCTGGTGGGGCGGGGGGTTGGCACAGCATGCTGGACATACTGAGGCGGTACTGCAACAACGCCAGCTGAAGGACTCATCACAAACGGGTGGAGGGGAAGGAGAAGAGAGGAACACAGTGGGGGGAGGAAAAGAAGAAAAGGGGGAGAGGAGCAGGGCAGTGAACATGAGAACAGAAAGGAAAAAGGACAGAGTGCAATCCAAGAAAAATAGTTGGAAATAGTCAGGACCGAAATGGGGGTGTACAAAAGGAAAGAAAGAGACAAATCGATATTGACCACAAAAGACACAAATGCAATGAACATGAAGATGATGCAGTTGTCCTTTTGGTACCAAGGCAAACCTCTAGCGTAAGGATGAGTGACATTTAAAATAGTGATTTTGATTTTCTATCTATATGCATGAAGAAATATGGCCAGAGGATATACTCAAGAAAATTATACAGAAAATGCTTTTCTGTGACTGACATTTTGCAAAAAGGCAAACCAAGTTTAGGAATGATGCCAACTAGAGTATAGACCGCAGTGTAAACTAAATTGTAGAATTGTTTGCCTCAGGAAGCCTGCATCTCTATAATTCCAAATAAAACTGAATGGAGTTTGAGAGCAGAAAAGGAGACACTGCATCTTTAAAGTTTTCACCATGAAATATACCAATAAAAGTCACCAATTTACTCTTTTTCAGACAAAGTAGTTCATTTTTGCTAAATAAATTCAGGCAATGCAAACAGAATTACATATTTACAGAGCAGACTTTTTCCATCAATAGAGTTTAATAGTTCAACAATTAATGGAAATTCTGTCAGTTCATTCCAAATCCATATAATGTTATATTTTTCCAAGGAAAAAAAAAAATCTTGGATCACAGACTTTGTTATGTAATGTGTGTGTAACACACACACACACACACACACACACATTCTGTACTGCATATTAGATTAATTTCTGACAGATCATGTGACACTGAAGACTGTAGTAATGACTGCTGAAAATCCAGCTTTGCCATCACAGGAATAATACATCAAGTAGAAAACAATTATTTTAAATTGGAATAATATTTCACAACTTTGCAGTTTTAGTACTTTTGGTAACATAAATGCAGCTTTGGTTAGAATAAGAAAATTATTTAAAAATTGAAAGAAGATCTGACACTTTTAAACAGTTATATTACTTGAAAACTAAAACTTTGTTTTGTTGTGTTACAGAGAAAAAAAATAACAGCGTACAGATTTGGAACAACGTGAGGATGATTAAATAATGATTGCATTTTAATTTTTGGGTAAACTATTCCTTTAATTTTCAATAAATTGGTGACTTCCAGTTCATAATATCCAACACAAAGATGTTAAATAAAAGATGCCACACTTAATATGCTCTGGGCTGACTGGAGGGAGACTTGCACTGATATACTGAATGTAAATAACGCACGGACAGGGAAATAGACTCGGAACCAGAGACACCAAAAGCATACATACATCCCACAGCCAAAGAGCAAAGACGGAAGACATATCAAGGAGCCAGCGGGCTGCATCATGCAGACTCAAACACGAAGCAATAACTCGGATACTTCAATCACATGCCAATCGTGTACTGTCCCTGTGCTTATTCTGCCCAAATCATTTCTTTTTATCCCCTTTATTTTCAGTAGTCTTATTACTTTGGGTTGACTTTAACAGGCAAGTCCTTGAACTCAAGAAATAAAACAGTTCAAGGAAGACTCATGTTCTCCACAAATAGTTCTCAACCAAAGAGGCCAGAAACCACTAGGGGGCCTCAGTAAGCTTCCAAAGAGCTACAGAAGATGACCAAAATCACAAGAAATACATCAGAAATATGCTTAAAATACATTCACGCTGGATTGAGCGGATGATGAAGCACCCATAACCAGCTACAAGAGACAACTTTTCAGCTAACATTTAAAATCAACAGTTTGATCTGAAATTAAGCCGATAAGTGGATTAGTTAGAAAACTCCCACATGATCGAGTGGGGGAAAAACCACAAACAAAACAAGGAAACTTGATTTTTCATGTTTTTTTTGTTTAAATTGGAGGCAGAAGTGTATATATTGCATATTATACTCCTGTTTGTAGTACAAAATGTAATATATATACCCTTCATACTCATGTATTACACTAGAAAATTACATTTTGTTTGCAAATTTTATAAGAGCAAAAAGACATGTTTTAAAGAATAGAATAAGCTGGGTCGACTGCTATGTCAAACTCTGACTTGAATAAATAAATTTTATATGCAAGACAAATTTAGAAATTACTACAAATTACACAGAACTATTTATAAATAGTTATTTAATGTTGATTTAATCAAAAATAGCTTGGAATGTGAATTTGAAAATGTGTAAAAGCACTAGCAATAACACATTTAGCTTTAAAGATGAAACCACAAATGGGAGTTCTGTGTTTTATAGCCCATATCCGTTAACCATACATTGAGGTCATCTATATGCCAGTATACTCATAAAAGTAAAAAAACAACAACAATAAAACAGAAGAAGCATGTAGCACGGATATACATGATATTAGAGTAGTCAGAATGACTTTGACGATAAACTGGAACATTTCCCCCCCTTAAAAATGCTTACAAAAATCCAGGATGTCTCTGTAAAGAGAGCACGTGTGTCATTTACAGGGGGAGAGGAAGTGCATATATCAGGGTAGGTGTCGAGCAGCAGTTCTTATGCAGTGCAGGGGTGAAAGGTTGGAAGGTGTTGGTGTTCAGCCAGCCAGCCGTGCGCAGCAGAGGAAGGGAGTGTGTAGGTTTAAGGGCCTGTATCTTGTTCTTACCTTCACCTGAGGAGACTGGAGCTTCTGGTACATCTCCAGAGAATAGTGATGGAGCCACATTTCCACAAACACCTTTAGAAATACACAACCATGTAGTGTATGCCAAAATGTGAAGTAAACACAAGCTTGACAATTAAGAATATGTTCTCCTACCTGCAGAAGAGTCTCTGACCTCCAGATCTCTTGAGCGGCAGGGTCAGCATTGACTGAGGGTTGATGGGTAATATGACGCTTCAATAAACTGGTGCTGTAACCACCGTATCCAACATAAGGCACACTGGGAGACCTGGGAGAGGAAGCATAATAGTTTAAACAATTTGGAGTTTATTTACTGAGAAGAAGGATCTTTTAAATGACATCATGATACCTCGAAGCAGGAGAGGCCACAGTGCCCCTGGTGTCTGAGAAAGGTGATGGAGGCACATTGCCCTCGGTAGGAAGGAAGTACTTGAGGTAGGTGTCGACAAGCACAAAGTACGCGCTGTCTGAGCAACTCCCATGCTGCCCTGGAGGGTAGTTCTGAAAAGATTATAAAAAAAAAAATGTCAACATACAGCCAATAAAATCCAGTAATGCTTATATTTATTATTGAAAAACGACTGCATCTTTTACCTTTGGTGCAATGAGACTGGAGGCAAAGTTGAACATATAATATTCAAAAGGATCTGCAAAAGAGTAAGAATAGATATTTATGAGAGAAAGATATAGAGTGATGAAACAGTCTTGTAACAGTTACAGAAAGTTATATAACAGTTTATTGTAAAACACAAAAGCGAGGGTGAAAAATGCTATGACATACTGAGCGATAGAAGGCCTGACATGGGAAACTGAATTTTATTGTGAAACAGAGGGCAATCCGGCAGAACCCCTGCCTGAATGGACGACTTTATGGGACCCTGTGCAAACAGAACAGAAATAAACGCTGTGAAAATAACATCATTTATACTTTGAAATTAATCAGGGATAATGCACCAGAACCTCTGAACATAAAAATGATTAATTAACATAATTCCTTAAAAATTTACTTTTTATTCTCAGTTAATTTGAGTGTAGAGCACACTTACCGGCAGATAACTGACTGGAAACTCATACTTGTATTCCTCAGCTTGTAGTTTGTACACCAATTTCATCATAGCACCACTGTTGAATAAATATTAAAAATTTGATTACAGCAGGGCTAAACTTTAATTTATTTAATTTTATTTACACTACAGTTTGGGGTTGGTAAGATTTAATATATAATATATGTTTAGAAGTGTTATGCACACCAGGGCAACATTTATTTGATCAAAAACACAGTAGACACAGTAACTTTGTAAAGTAAATAAAATAAATTTAGAATTTGTTTTTTATAAAATACTATTCCTTTAATGGCAAATCTGAATTTTCAGCAGCCATTACTCGAATCTTCAGTGTCACATTATCCTTCAGAAATCATTCTAATATGCTGATTTGCTGCTTAATATTTATAATTATTATTATTAATAATATAACAATAATTATATTATTAATGTTGAGCCACAGAATATTTTTTCAGAAACAGCAAAACCCTTTTTTCATAATTCTTATATAAATATACAGTTCCAACGTAGAGCACTGATTTGAAACAGAAATCTTTTGTACCATTATAAATGTTTGATAAACTTTTGATGAATTTAACACAATTTAGTGCGTCCTTGCTAAATAATTGATGTCTTCATATTTTGCTAAATAATTCACTTTTAAACAATAGTATATATCTGAATTGTACTCCGTGATAATAGCAGTCACAAAAACAGTGATAATAGCACTCATACATACAAAACAGAACAGCATATCATTAAAAAAAAAAACACACAACAAAAAATAAATAAAAAGAACCTTGGGTGCAGGAAGTCCATGGCAATGTTGTACTCTGCTGATCGAGCTTGCAGAAACCGAAGATTCCAGCCAGTAAGGACTCCATCCAAGCTACCGAATACACTCTCCACCAACCAGGGAAAGATCGCATGCAGCTCCTGATCAAATATATGTCAAACACAAACAAGACTTTTCATGACCTTCTTAACACAAAGAGCAGGGATACATGCATGCCAACCTTTAAATAATCCAAATAAGCAAGAATCTCAGCGGTCACATAGCTCAGCACTAAACAAACATCATTCATTCAGACAGCACAGAGTTGAGTCAGGGTGAGGGTAAAGGAGTGCCAGTAGGACAGCAGCTGGTCCAGTAATCTCTAATACATGGGCAACGGCGCATTTGCCTAAATGGATTTCTCTGATGAACACTTGGATGAATCGAGAGAAGAAAAAACGGCTTCATTTGGTTTAAAAAGAAAGACTTTATAAAAATGCAATGGATCCTCCATGTTAAACTATAAAAATGCATCACAATTACAACACTATAAATAACATTTATAATGAATGTACAAATAACGAGGGGTATTTCAACATTGTCACATGTATTAAATCAGAAAACTGTACCTTTGCAGGGTAATCGTCTATAATTTTGCCAAACTCAAGACATCTTTGATGAAGAGGTTTATTGGTCCAGTCTACCTTTAAATTGGCCTGAAGACACCAAGATACAAAGGTTAGAAATATTTATATAAAATTTTTATATATTAAATATTATATATTTTATATACATACACACAATATACATGTATACATTCACATATACACATCTAGTACTTACCAGAAGATAACTGGGCTGTTGCAGGGCTGGTGCAGCCATGAAAACTCAGACCGCAGAACAACACCAAACCTGAAATAAATGCCAGTAATATAATACAATAACATTTTGAAAACATTCAGGATAACTAGCGAGGTACTTCTAACGTACTTCCCTAAAGTGCCAGTGAACGTTATCAATAAAAAAACGTGTTTCATGCAGCTTAAATATCCAGACTATCCTTAAACAGAACATTTTAATTTGTATAAATATATTTCTATCTAATATTATCGCTAAGAGGTTAGCCAGC
This sequence comes from Opsariichthys bidens, assembly GCA_037194245.1. NCBI lineage: Eukaryota > Metazoa > Chordata > Actinopteri > Cypriniformes > Xenocyprididae > Opsariichthys > Opsariichthys bidens. Next base: position 9,766,546 of record CM074294.1, read on the forward strand.
TAGCTCCACCATCAGCTAACGGTGTAGCCTCACATTACTGAGTTTGCTCTGTAACAGGACTAAACGCTCAGTCGGGTTCATGTTCGCTTTAAACAGATATTAAACGTAACAAATTAGTTTTTGAGTATATTACCTCACACAAAAGATAGAGAAATTATATTTCTAGTAAATTCCAATAGACCGCGCTTAGATCCAAGAACAGTCAAATACGGTTGTTATGATGTCATGTCCGCCTACTAGCACTGTAACAGCGCCTTCTATAGGCTGATATTTGAGAATGACGTAATGAATGGAAATGAACTTCCTAATGAAAATATAAATAGATGCCTTATAGCCAAACAGTTTTGGTCTGACAATGGCTCTTTTGTTATAGGCTAATATTAAAAATGAACCTAAATTAGTATCCCAACTTTTCTTCCTTCCTTCTAATAATTGAATTATTCTAAAGACGATATGCTTTATAATATATATTTATATATATATATTTTTGAACACTATTGTGTTGAATATACTGTTTGTTATTCCCAGATGTTTAAATGTGAATTATGAATCTCGCATACACCAATAAAAGATTTAAGACTGCACATTTAGTTCATTTAGTCTTCTCAGAAAAAATGTGCTGGATGAACCACAGGCCCAATTGAGGGAGGATTCAAAGGAACATCATACTATATGCAAATTAATAACTAATCTTTGTGATTATATGGAATTCAGAGAGTAATAAAGGCAAGACTATGGAAAACATTTGTCAAAGTAGATAGCGTTCAAAAAGAACCAGAGGCAGAGTAGCACAGATAGCGCAAACAAAACAGCAGCCTAATACAATAAAAAATGTGTCACGTCCAACAGCCGTAAGGGTAGTGTAGATATTTCTGCACTTCTCAGTCGAACATATGCATTTATTCAGTTTGAGTAAGAATTTTGCCACTTAGCAGACACTACACATAGGCAATCTGGATATGTAACAGCAATATTATGAAAACAATAATCAGTCATTTTTTAATCTGCAAAAGTTCCGTTATATAAGCTCTCGAATTTGCTCAGTGTTGAAATAAATGTTAATCTCACCCTAGCAAACCTCAGAAATAACAAAGAGCTCATCTCTAATTCAGAAAGCAGCCATGTCTGTACCAAGTGAATGTGGTTAATAATTGCTTTTATATAAGGTTCATCTTGCATTTGAAATACAACAAAGTAATGAGGTGTGTATTGAAACAATGTCACTAATGTGCAGAAAATGTGTGAAGTTTTCATTTATTATTGTGATGAATTCGTTAATCATTCCAAGGGAACTTGCACGTCGAGGAGATTGCTTTTTGAGTTGTAAAAATATTCAAAATGTATATTAAAATAATACAGAAGCAGTTACTAATCTTTCTTCTTTCTTGCACCATTCTTACAAGTCTAATAATTCATCATCACGCTCAATCAACACTTTTAAGATTACAGAGAAAATATCAAGTGGAACATGGGAAAAGTCTCAGTTGTCATTTCCATCAGAGAAAATCTATGAAAACTCTATATTTAATGATGAGTGGAAACAGTGATGATTTTTCTTTCCCTTCGATGTTCTCTGAGGTCCACTTATGATGTTAGCAAGATTTTTGCATAAAAAGCCCATTCTAATTGAAGGGTTAGTTTACCCTAAAATGTAAACAAAAAGTATTATTCTCGCATCATAACATTAAGGTTGAACCACTGTCGACTATTTTAACAATGTCTTTAGTACCTTACTGGACCTTTAAAGTGTTGGTTTAATGTGTGGTTCAGATTCCTCTCGCATTTCATCAAAAACATCTTAATTTGTGTTCCGAAGATGAATAAAGGTCTCATCTTACCTGACAAATGCTCACCAGCCACACTCTCCAGGTGAGAACGCTCATACCTGACTCCTACTTGCCTGTATGCTCAGCTTCTTCTTGCAACACTTTCCTACAACCAAGTTACTCAATCCATCTGTGTGCTCCTTCAAACCCTGTAAAACAGAGAAAGATCAGTGAGCGAAGTGTTTGCAATCTGTCTCCGAGATACTCACTTACTTTGTCTGCTGCACAGTTGATCCTACCTGTTAAGGTTCCTTCTCAAGAATACCTGTCTTCCTTCTCCTGTTATGTGTGACAGCGACAGCGTGATAATTAATGCTCTTTATTCATATTTATAGCCGTGTGTATTTGTGGGGTATAGTTATTACATCATACATTGTTTTTATTAAATAAAGACAATACAGGAAGGTATTAAAATATTTGCCAAATGTGTAATCATTTATGGATATTATAATTTGCCACAAAGTTTAAGCACTTTTAAGCACTGTTACTACAGTTATAGTTGACAAAGTAATAATTAAAGTAAAAGTAAATAATATAAGTAAAGCATAATTTAGAATCATCAGCTTAGGGGCCATTCAATGTCCACTTCTGCTATTTTTAATTTTGTAAACATGCTAGACAAGTATTTTTGGAAAACATTATTTATATATTTATTTATTTATTATTGTTTATTTATTTAAATTAAATTTAAATAAAAAGCACATTTTTAAAGGGAACCTATTATGCTTGTTTTTGTGTGTCCCTTTAAGAGCAAACAAGCTGCTGCTCCCACCCATTTTCCAAAAGAGGGCAGACCTTTAACAGCTCGCGCCTTGATTGCTCAACAACAGCAGAGCTGGAGAATCAAAATGATGATCATCTAAAAAAGCAAAATGATGATTGTCAGTTATGGTGTTCAGCCTTACATTGTTTAAACCAGAGTCTGACACTGATTGAGCAACGTGATCTCATGACATCTCATGAATACCTGTGTATTTTTTACATAAAGTGTGGTTTCATACACACAAAAACGTACAATACTGACGAACATTTAGCACTAAAACACTTACGTATTAGCAGCAATAAAATGTAAATCAGTGTGAATGTCTATGAATTCTCATGTACTAATATTAAAATCGCATCATTAATGCTTTGAGTTTGTTGTATTCAATTGTCATATCAATACTTGTTTTTAGTTGAATCTATTTAATGCAGTTTACTCATTTTCTTAATATGAAATAACATTTCTGTTCGTGACTTGTGCCGCAAACTCATTTCGGAGGATTACAAAATGTTACGTTTCATCACAGATTGCGACATGTAGTGTTTCAGTGGATTGAAATTTAAAATGAGTGTTATTATGCGCCATTCACAGAGACATTTTCATGGATTAATAACTTAAATTTGTTCTGTACTCCATATAGAGAGGACTACGACTGCAACTTATCATCATTTGAACTACTTTTGGTAACACATTTGCCATTTTTGCAATAAATACATTTTTGTGATTATGCTTGTTTGTCTGTTATTTGTTTATAAACAACAGTAATTAATTAAAAAAAAAAAAGGTTTTGCGTAGGTTTAGGGATAGGTGTAGGATTAGTGGCTCAAAATATCATTTTAATGTTATATTATTACTAAAATTGTCATTTTCCTAGACATTTCTGTCCAGTATGTTTTATTCTTTTATTATTCTGTCTAAAATAGGAATGGGGTTTCGGATCTTACATTTATCTACAAAACGATAAAAGGAAATTATGCATATATCTACATGACATGAAAGATTCGAAAAAATTTTACATTCTTTTGCTGAACAAACTTAAGTATTTTTATGTTTACGTAGATATTGTACTTTTCAGCACCTTTTGTGTCTTTGAAAGTTACTTATTTATACCTACATATTAACAGTGAGACCATGCTGGATGGAGAGACTAAGGAAGAAGCTACAACTTTTAGAAATCAACTGAACTGTTCTGGACGGTCAGTAGATAAATTTATGTTGTTGCTATGGAGTTGAGTCAACTCATCGACTAGCATTAGCCATCGTTTTTCCTACCTCCACACACTGCTACCTCCACACACTGCACCTTCCTACCTCCACACACTGCTACATCGCTACATCCCCACCAGAAGCCTGCGTTCACTAAAGGAGCGTAGGCTTGTGGTACCGTCACAGAGAGGCACAAAATCACTCTCCAGAACATTCTCCTTCACTGCTCCCTGCTGGTGGAATGATCTCCCTACTTTCATCAGGAGCACAGAATCCCTGGCAATATTCAAGAGACAGCTGAAAACTCATCTCTTCCGTGAACACTTGATCCCCTCATAAAAAAAAAAAAAAAAAAAAACCCTTTCCTTCCCTTTTCCCTTCCTACTCTAGCTTATGGTACTGAGCAATGTATGAAACTTGTATTGTGAGCACTTCCTGTGTTATTTGCCAATTCATGAAGAATCGCTTGTTTGTTTTCCTCACTTGTAAGTCGCTTTGGATAAAAGCGTCTGCTAAATGACTAAATGTAAATGTAAATGTAAATGTAAATGTTTTAATCTTTTGTGCGAAACCAATATGGAAACTTTTTAGTTTAACAGAACGTAGGTGTAACCAGTCACATTTTCATGATATATCCCCTTTAAAATGCCTGTTTTTGAATGCAAGAGCGTCCCCCCATCTGAATGCCCCCTTACACTATTACACTGTGTGCTTCTTCTAACAAAAGCATTGTGTGTGAATTATTAAGACAGCCTTGTCATAGATACCAATCAAAACAAAAACAACCTTTCTTTCATTCTGAATCTTTACATTATTTTTTCTCTCTTTTTTTCTTCACTTTGAGTTGTGGGCTAGACAAATAAAGGCAACTGCAGCAGTTTCATCCCCATTGCCCCTAAGGTAAATTGGCCCTTTATCAAAGGCAGGCCTCATCTATCAGTGCAAAGACGGGTATTGAAATTGCTCTGCTGGCCACAAATCAGGCCAACGGTTCAGTCCCTTATCTGGAACAAGGCCGTCATCACTCTCTAGCTGGAAAAAGAGGAAGAACCCTGGCACAAGGACCTTTTTCGTTGCTGGGCTGATGGATGTGACCCCCCTTGACCCTTGGATGACCATGATCACCTGGTGTGAAGTCACATCAGGGGCTGGTAATCAGGGCCATTGTCTATCTCTTTCAACTTCATCTTCAGCAGGTCAATGCAAATAGATAAAAAAAAGTAATTCAGGACAAAGAGCAGGAAATAGCCTCTTCAAATCGGTCTGGGAAAGTGAAGGCTACTGTTTTAATAAAACTGGTTCCTAGCTTAATTGTTGAGTTTTGATCTATACCTTTGATTTTCTCTTTTGATGGACATTTGACACTATCATATATAAACGTACACAAATAACGCAACTGGTAAATATTTTTCACCATAAAAATTGATTTTTGATCAGGATTAATGAAATACCATTGATCACGTCATGATAAATAACACCCTGAAACCACGGTGTTGAAAACTCATGAATCAAAACGAACACCCAAGGTCAATCTCTGCAAAGAGAGAATAACCATTTATGTTTGAATTCCTTCTCACATCAAATTCCAAAGTACTCAACAAGTAATTGAGGTCAACAAGTGAAAGTAATCAGAAAAGTCAAAATACTTACTTGCTGTAAACCCCCCGAAACAAAACAAAAAACAGTCCACTTTAGCTTATGTAGTACTCTTGGATTCATGACAAATAAATGGCATTATGATACAAAAGCAAGCCAACAGGACTTCTACACAGCAACACACATTTTTATTGTAAATTATTTGCAAATAAAGTGGTTGATCATGTAGGAAAGAGGGCTTCAAAATAACCAAATAAACACAAAAGTGCAATTTTGTGAAGCTGTAGCTATTTCCTCCACTCAGTGTGTGGCGTTATCAGTCCCTCAGGAGAGGAAGACGACCTTTCCCCATTCAGTCTAAATGCAGCTGGCATAAAATGTATGATCCAGATTTTGAGTGGCAGTGAATGCCCGCAGAGAGTTAACAGTGACTCAGAAAGAGGGCTCTTAAATGAGAGCGTAGACCAAAATATATCTATTTTATCATTCTCTTATCAGAGCAATAGTGCGGTGCTGTTAAAATAATCTGGAGAGAGCATGAAAAATGGCCCCAGGTTCTCCCATTGTATTTAAAAAAGTGACAAAATAATTTTAGATTCCTATCAACACCTAGAAAAAGTTCTAATCTTGTATGCAAATAAAGCATTTTTTTTGGTAAACTAGATTCTGATTGGTCAGTTGGGGAATTCAGCGCTCAGATCGTCGGCTTGAAACTATTCACGATTGTAATGCCGCTCGTAGCATTTTACAAACGTCTTTGTTATTGTGTATGTATAGTTGAATATTAAATTTTTCACATCTCATCTAACTGTAAAATTACGGTTATTGCTGCAGTGTTTGTCTTGACCAATTGTTTTGCATATTCTAATTTTTTTCTTAGTGGAAGCTTTAAGTTGATATTCAGTGTAAGATTGTAATTTCTTATAATTAATGGCAAATCAATATTTCATGTCTTTATTTTAATAATTTAATAATTTTAATTTTTGGTGGGTTAGTATAAACCAAATGTACATTATGGCTTATGTATTTAATTTAAAGACATGGTATACTGTAGCATAAGCCTATAAATTACACTAAAAATAGGACTAATATAGTGTTTTACTATAAAGGAATTTTCCATATTGGATTTTCACAGGTGTTTTTGAAAAACACATTTCATTTTTTTGTGTTTCAGGGTTAAAGGAATGTCAGTAAACGTAATGGGAAACGTCCTGGCAGAAAATTACCAGTACCTTTTCTGTTTTTGTACAGATTTTTTTCTTACAGTGTAGTTTTTGATTTGTTCATTGCACTGGTACCTTTAAACTTTAAAATGTATCTTGCTTAGTCCCTTGAATTCTTTTGCACATCTGAAAAATATCAATAATGCATGAAATGCTTAATTTGATGAAAGAGCAGTCAGCCATATTTATCTACCCAATCACGGTTCACTGCAATAATCGCATCAAAATGTGATGACACAACAATCTGTTCTCAACAGCCATGACAGCGAGTCAATGAAACGCATGTTTTACAACGTCTTGCTGAGATAACTGTCTGTGGACGATATTCAAATAGTTATGAGAAGAAATGGGAAGGATTTTACACCATCCAGCAAACAAATCAAATCAAATTAAAAGCATAACAAATATTTCAGTACCCAAGGAAAATAAATACATAGATCCACAGCTAAAATGAATAGATCATTTAACATTAAGGGATAAATTAGTTCTTTGTTCCTCATTTGTAGTGGTGTAGGACTGGTAATGTGGATCTATTGGGACAGAAGAGGTCTGGGACAGAGCAGGCAGTCCATCTTCTCTTTCTAATGATTACTTTAGCTGAATGCTGTAATGGGGTCGGATGTCACAGTGAGTTTGATTTAGAGTTGCTGGCCCTTGGCTGGGTGATGGCAGGACTGTACGTTCAATGTAAACAAACTTTAGCCGAATGTCCTATGATGGTAAAATCAACAGTGATGACCAGTGGACATCACCTCCTCAGGTAAAATGTGGTATTTTTGTAATGGTGAAAATATACAGAATAGATAAGTTTAGATGATGTTTTACTTCTTAATATGCAAATAAAATGACTTAAAGGACCAGTTCACCCAAGAATTTAAGATTTATGCTCGACAACACAGTAGAAATTTGGACTGATCTAGTCTTTAAAGAATTTAAAATCAATACTTAAAATGTCAGATTTGGAACATTCTACAAGTTTGGGACAGCTAACTTGTTTAAAGTGTCCCTACTTTAAAGGTTTTGAAGGTCTCCTACAAAAGGTTTATAAGCATCCAAGGTATATAATATATATATATATATATATATATATATATATATATATATATATATATATATATATCAGCATCATCTCTTTTCTCACAACATCTGAAACAGTTCGATAAGTGACTCAGTCTCGAAGTCTTTCTAAATCCCTCCTTTCCAAAAGCCTACCCTGCTCTGCTCTGCTCAGATGGCCCAGTCTCTTGTGATTGGTCTGCTGCTTACAACGCGTGATGGAAACAAAACACTCATTACCATATCTGAATTTCAGCTTCGGAGACTTCCTCACCACTTGTATACACAGTGTGTGATAACATAAAATCAGTTTTTTAGTGCAGATAACAACATTTTCTCGACATGTCGACAACATGAAGCTACATCTACAGTGGTTGAGGGCGGTTCAAAGTAGACATGAGCTGTTTCTGAAACCACTCCCTATCCACTATATAGTGCACTATATCGGGTGTCTGCCATTTTGTAGTGCTGTCCGAATTCTGAGTGAACGACTTCATTCCCTACATTCGTTCACTACTTTAACCCACAATGCTCTCTGATTTTGAGTGTACATTGGATGTACACCCGTTAAAGCGCCGTTACCCAAAATCCAACGCGATAAGACGATCGAGCGTGAAAGAAAAATAAATATGGCGGACGGCAATACGGGAAGCGGCAACTTCCTCAAATGTAAGTGTAATTTTTTATTAATTAGAACATCTTTGTAAAGATATTTTGAAGCGAAATGATACAGATTTACATCATAATATATATACTTATTATCATATGATAATTTGGTCGATTTTTCTCATATGTTAGTGAACTGTTGTACATTGTAAACTGTTGTTTATATTGTATTTATTTACCATTATATTTTTTATAAACAAATGTGACAGCGTAGTGTTTTTGTTCTGTTATTTTTAAATATAAATTTACTAAATAGCATGACGCAGGTGTTTATATTCTCTCTTTATTCTCAATAAACATGACAAATAAACAGTAATATACAATTCAGGATATCGATAGGTATAGGAAATGCTATTAACGTCAGCGTCCGAATTCGCTCACTCATTTTCGTTCACTCTTTGCTGATATAGTGCACTCAACTGTCATGCACTATATAGGGGTTAGTGAATGAGTGAACGAGTGGGCGGTTTCGGACACAGCTATTGTTTTTACGGGGCCAAATGAAGCCTTTTTTCTTTGAAAAAAGACTGGAATTACTGATGACCCGTTTCGGTTCTTTCTTTTGAGAAAAAATAACTCAATTTTTCTTCCATTTTGATCTTTAACATTTTGCAGACCTTTTAAATTCACAAACAGTTGTATTATAAAAGGTAATATCTGACAAAGCATAATAGGGACAATTTAAGTCTGATTACTTTGACAATTTACATTGTCAAACTAATTACTTTGAAATCTGTTTGAAAGAAATACTAATAATAGCTAGACTTTGTGATAATAATTTCTAGTATTTTTATGACATTTGACATTACTTATGACATTAAATGTATTCAATCATATATTTGGGAGAGGTTATCAAAACGCTCTTATTTACATTTGACAGAATCCTTCACAAGTCTCTTGTTAGTAATAAACAAAAGCATTGAAAATGACTGAGAGAGAATGAACTTTTGCTGTTACAGAAGGTCATCTCATCACCTTTGGATCTCTAGACAGGCAAACAAAGCAGAGCCAGGCCTGAGGGACATTATGAGTAAACAGCCCCTGTAATGGGCTCTTAATCGGACCGGGCAATCTGGAGAGGGGGGCCCGGAGCTGTGCTGGACCGACAGCGAGCTGGAGGTAACTATGTGGCAGTTATTATTAGCGCTATCATTGATCAGAAAGGGAGAGTGCTGCAGATGAAGTGGAATGATGGATTTCATGGCTCCAGCCCACTCTTGCTGCCTGCCCTGAGCAAGGAAAGAGGGAAAGAGCAGAGCACAAGAGACAAAGAAGATGGGTAACTGTTGCAAAATGAATGTGCAGAGGCTTTAAACTCATTTGAATTTTCACTCGTTCGTTTTCTGTTTTACATAGCATACACACACACACAAACTATACTATAAATATATATATTCCCTTCATCTTTTTCACTCAGAATGCACTCGAGATGGTTCACCCAAAACACTTACGATCTTGTCGTTCCAAGCCCGTATGTTATCTTTCTTCTACAGAACACAAAAGAAGAAAAACATTCGGTACTTTTTTTCCAAACAACAATAGAAGAGATAATTAGAGGCTATCATGCTAAAAATGGTTTGAAGCACCATGATATTTTTCTTCTAAACTCAAATGAATCAAATTTCTGCTCACTGTGACTTTAAGAGAAGGCTCTGCAATTATGAAAGGCAAAGACAGGATTATGGCATGATGGGATGCGGCTAAATTATCTTATATCATGTCAGCAATTCATTGTGGAGAGCTGCCTCTAAAATAACTGCCTTGCTGTCTCTGAATGTCAGCTTAAATTCCTGCCAGATGATCAGACTGAGGAAAGCATACTGACATGATTTATGAGGCAGCTGAAGACAAATGTTCATCTTAATGAAAACACCAGTAAAGTCTGATGCTAGTATTAAATCTTAATACATCTTACCTAAAATAACTGGGTGTAGCTTGCATAAAAATGCTAGGAATCACCATTTCCAACTTTTCCTTTTAATATTTCATAATTTTCCATATCAGCAATTCATCAGGATCATGAAAACATGTCCATGAACATCACTGAGAACTGTAAAAGAAAGTTATCAACATTCAATGCTTAAGTAATACAGATCCTCTGAATTTCTGCATTGTAGTTAAAATTATACATAAGAAATAAGAAGTTGTCAGATCATGTCGGCTCAGTCTGGTACTGCAGTGGAATATTGAGCGATTTTTTTTTTTCTAGAGGCAAAAAGGTTTTACTTCAGTTACATTATTATTTCTGCTATCAAAGCATTTATTTTATCCTGATTCTTAACTGACATCTTAACTCTTAACTTGTTTGTCTTAATAGAGGATATATTGTATAAAGAGACGACATCCATCTACTTAACATTTATGAGCTCAAACTACCAGTTCACAGCGGAGCCACAGGCATGGATTAATTCACATTAACTCCGTTGTTTGATAAATCTGAATATGAGCCTAACAGGATTTTGCAAGAAAGTATTTCGTTAGTGAACAGGCGAGTTGCAATTCCATTTGTATCCTTTGATTGTTTTCATTAATTGTACATTCCAAAATTCATTAAAAACAAGATTCTAATTGATCAGGATGTGATTCAGACTTTGCATCTTTGTTAGAACTGGCTAGATTCATATACTACTAATGTTCCTCGTTTCAAGCAATATATCTATCTATCTATCTATCTATCTATCTATCTATCTATCTATCTATCTATCTATCTATCTATCTATCTATCTATCTATCTATCTATCTATCTATCTATCTATCTCTCTCTCTATATATATATATATATATAGAGAGAGAGATTTAAAGAAATTCTTAGAGGTGATTCTGTCAGCACAGGCTGATAAGTCTTTAAAGGGTTAGTTCATCCAAAAATGTAAATTAACACGTGATTTATTCACCTTCAAGCCATCCTAGGTGTATGTGTGTGTATGGCTTTCTTCTTTCAGATGAAGACAATCCAAGCTTAATAATGGCTGTAAATAGAGGATGAGATTTTGAAACTCAAAAAAGTGCAACCCTTCATTATAAAAGTAATCCATATGGCTCCGGGGGGTTGATGAAGTCCTTCTGAAGCGAAGCGATGCATTTGTGAAAGAAAATTATTCTTAAAAGTTTAAAAACAAAAATAACTGCAGACGGCCATATGCACCAATTTACAACAAAAAAGTGAACTCTGATGGCATCTTGATGAATGCGGAAGCACAGGAGAGAGAAAAAAACACCTGTCATAAATTAGAAGTTTAAAATGACCATTTTTAAAAAGAGATGTCGGAGGATTTCAATATAAGAGAAGACAAACTTGAGTTTGTTGCCCAGCCATATTTGTTTGAACAGCGAGAAGCGTCGAAGCTTATACGCTACTCTTACAACGCATCAGGCTCTTTTGGCATAAGTCGATGTGCATACGGCCATCTGCAGTAAGCTAGTTATTTTAGTTTTAAATTTTTTTAGTTTTAAATATGTTTAATTTTCTTACATGAACGTATCGCTTCCCCAGAGCTGTGTGGATAACGTCTATGATGGATGGTTTTACTTTTTTGGGTTTCAAAATCTTATCCTCTGCCATTATAAAGCTTGGAAGAGCCAGGACATGGTCCTGATGGGCAGGCTGATGTAAAAAAGGAACTGTTATTAAAACAGATTTTATTTGCATGCAATTTTCATCCTGAAGCATGCATTACTATTTTCTCTAAGGCTTCCTCTTGTCATTTCGGGAAAGGGAATTAGAACCTTAATTACATGCATTATGAAGCCAATAAATCATAAGATACACTAAATCATGCATTGAATGGACATCAGCGGACATTTGCACAATAGGAGTGATGCCTCATCATTCTAATAGTGATAAGGGCATTATTGTAAACATGATGCCAGATATGATTGCTGGTGAGGACATCCCTCTGGACACGATGAATTAACAAAGCATTGAGCTGAAAGAAATACAAAATAATAAATATGATTCTGTTAAACTATCAATTAAAGAATTAATGTGAATGGGGACGGGGAAAAGCACCTTACAAGTAGTCCAAATGGCTCATCTTCCAAGTTTTCTAAAGTCATGTGATAATTTTATGTCAGAAACAACAAAACAACAACAAAACAAACTAATATTGTAGCTCCATGCTGGAGCTTTCAAAATCAACGTCATGCCTAAAGCTATGCAGACGGAAGGATCCATTTTTCAGAAGAAGTTAGTTAGTTAGTGTTTCACAGATACATAGACATGATTTTAATCCCGTATGAATCTACCAGTTATGTGTTTTTATTGGGCCTATATAACCTCTCAACGGTCCTTTGAGAAATATCCCCTTCGAACGCGATGTCTGTGATTGCTGATATTGCAGTCGATGTGTTTTAAACTATATAAACTCTACAGCTATAAACTCATGAAGTTTACTCAAATAGGGTTTCATAAATAACAACAAAATAAAAATTAAAATACATAGCCTATAGCCTACATACATCATACGCGATGCAATGAAAAAAAAAAAAACTAAAAATACACACTAGAAATCGGAGATGTTAGTCCCGTCCGAATCGGCACATGAGATGTCGAGTGATTGTAAATTGTCGTTTAGAAAACGTGTCCTGTCCGAATAGGGTTTGATGCGCAGCATGTAGTGACTTATTTTTGGTCCGTTTCTCATAAAAAGCTGTTGTATTGCTTCCAAAGGCTATATGAACAAGTATGTAAGACTACGAGTAGCAATTTTTTTTTCAATTTTACATTTTTTGTTTTACTGATTTTGGAGCCCCAGCCCCGATTCACTTTAATTACTGTATAAAAAAGCAGGCAGAATTCTTAAAAATAGCCAATATAAGTTCATTTTTAAATTTGCCTTTAATTTACAAATTCTATATAGATATTGATTGCTTGATTGATTGTTGATTGATTGATTGAGTTTCATTACACATCTACTAATCTGAGGGGGCATGTGGGCATGAAGCTTGGATGATGGATCTCCACGCATATCAACTAAATCACCAGAATGGCACACCAGGGCAATTTGAGTAATCTATTAAACTTTGCTAAATTGTTTTTGAAAATGAGCAAGAAGATGCATTCTGTAATCAGGTAAATTGTGTTGCTGCAATGACTCTCAATAAACACTGTTGAAGAAAAGGAGTAAAAACGTGGTCTCTTGAAGACTTGAAGGATGGTATTTTCTCTGTGAATTTGATTAGCCAGGCAGGAGTTTATTACCCTCTGTAAAACATTCAGCCGCTTAATGTGCAATAGACTTCCTTCTTTATGCTCCGCAGCAGTTTTCTGTGCTCATTATAAACATGCAAACCCTGCAATTCAACACCCGTTGGGTTCCCTGCCATTCCCTCAGCTCACAGGGGTTAAGCACTTTCATATTTCACACTGACACTGGCCAGGACCAATGGGTAAACGCTTCATCTACACTAAGCTTCCTATTTAGGATACATAGTTCTAATGAAGTTTATTGTGCTTTTTTCTTGTGGTTTTCAAGGATTCATTAATATTTAGTGAGAAAATAACAAAAGAACATGCCATCCTTGGGGGAAGAAATTAGCATGATATCATGCTTTGAATAAAAATAATAATAAAAAATCCAAATGAACAAACAACATTCTAATATACTGCTGAAACAATAACATGAAAAGGCTGCTGCATTTAATTATTCAGAATCTAACTAGTTTCAACTTATCTTATAGTTCATATTTCTGTCAGGACCACTATCATCAAAGATGATTGACAATTAGCCTGCAGTTTGGATTGGCGGTATGGCTCTGTTCTGGGTAAGAACTCCGTGCCCATCCATGCAGCCTAGACCCCCAAGAGTAAACAGAACAGAACCAACAAAAATGTATTGCAGATATCATTAATGTTTAATAATTCGAGAAAATTTGTCTGATTTGTAGGGAAATGACTGGATGAGAGGAGGAGCTGGGGATGGAGGAGGGTAATTAGCTCCTGAGCTATCTCAGCTCAGCTATCCAGACCTTATGTATAGGAGGTTGTGATAGGCGTCATATTCCTATAGGTATCTTCTATCAAAATACCTTTCACTGAGGAAAGAAAGTCATATAGGTTCAGAATGACATGAAGTTGAGGAAATGGTGATATTTATTTTGGGGTGAACTACCCATTTAAAGCATCCTGTTGGCAAAAATACACAAAATCCTCAGATCATGCAACAAGCTTCTTTTTCCATTTGGTTTTCCAATTCCACCCTTTTAAGCACCTGACTGACATGAACTGATACAGTTTCGCAGATGTCGGCTGTCTACCCTAAGTGTCACTGATTAGGTTAGAGAGTAGAGATTTAAAATGTGGACCAGGGCCACTTGGGGCACAATGCAATCTATTTGTGTCCATCTTGGTTACTTTTGAGAAGGACTGTATACTTCACGGGTGAAAAGCTTTTGTGGCTCACAGTACAAGTAGTTCAGATAGAAGAGCTGTAATCCACTCCTGTACCTTTTAACGCCGCAATAAAAAAAAAGTAAGCACTGCTGCCAACTCAGCAGTTGAAGAGAAACGGACACCATACATATTTCTCTTTCTAGTCTAGATTATCAAATGGGTCAATTAAAATGTGATTTAATCGCTGACTTCACATCCAGGGTCTAAAATGAAAAAAAACTGTTTCAGAGGCAGAACATATGTGAAATGTGAAATGATATTTGATGATATGTGAAAACAACAACACCTGAGAAGCTTGTTTGCACCCAAACACATTTGCCCCATTTTATTTTAGGACATGTTTTCATATTTATGATCTCCAAGTAATAGCTGCATGTTTTACCTACATGGATGTCTGCGTTGTTGACATACAGCGTAATAAACAGAAAACATGAACTCCCCTGAACTATTAATTACTTTGATACGTGTCTTGTAATTCAAATCATAAACTGTTCCCAGAGGCATCACATTAATTGACTTGTACAACTTCTGGGACAAAAACGGGACTTTAGGCGGTCATCTGTGTATTAAACCTTGAATAAATGACCAAACTAATTAGCTTCTGTCATTAAGGCTATCTATTTTTACATGACACTAATAAAATAAACAGATTTAAATCCTAGCCAACACGGAAATTTCAATTAAATCTTCGAGCTTCATTCCATCAAAATGCAGTGAAATTAACAGACACCCAAGGGAAATTTGACAGATGACTGTAGCCGCTAAAAAACTGATGACAAAAACAGCTGTTATAATTATGATATCACATGGGTGGGTATTTCAATTATTGCAGGTTTAATGGCCACTTCAATAATAAAAGCTTGTCTGGGTCACAGAAAACATTGTTTACACAATTATTTAACATTGTATGGCATGCTATGCAAAGAAATATAAATATTCATAAAATTATTAAAAGACAAAATACAGAAGACAAGTATTATAATACACAATACACTAAAAAGTGTTGCACTGTAAGTGAATTCTTTCTTTTTTTTCCAAGCAATATATTCAGTTCTGTTATAAATTAGTTCATTACACCCTTGAAAGTAAATGTTTGGCATATAGATGATTCATGAAGATCCTTTAACATCAATGGAACCTTGCCATTGCATAAAAGGTTCTTTATGGTGGAAAAAAGTTTGGATTATTAAAATGCTGTTCTTCATAAAAATGGTTCTTCTATGGAATTGCTGCACAAAAACAAAACAAAAATCTTTGACCTCACAGGTATTAACAAAGTGAATCTGACACTTTTTCATGCTTTTGTCTTGAAAAACCTAAACAACATGTAAAAATATTACATTATTGTTCTATGTTTAAAGCATGTTCACCACTTTAAAGTCAATGTGAAATTGCATTTTACTTCTCTAAAAGTTATAACATTCAAATGTATGGGTCAGCAAGTTTTTAAGAAATTAATACATATATTCAGCAAGAAATCGTTCAGTTGATCAAAGTGAAAAATAAATGTATTTCAAATAAATGTTGTGAACTTTCCATTCATTAAAGAACACCGAATCCTTTATCAGTGATTCCACACAAATATTAAGCAGCACAACAGTTTTTGAGCACCAAATCAGTGTAATAGAATGTTTTCTGAAGCATCATGCGATAACATGACCATAATAAGAATTACAGTTATTTTTAATTGGTAATGCTGTTTTGATCAAATATATGATTCAAATATATAAGTGACTTCTTTAAAATATATTAAAAAAATCCCCAAACCTTTGAAGGTTGTGTATTTTCAAAACCAGAGCTGTGTTCCGAAACTGCTCACTCGTTCACTCATTCACTAATCCCTATATAGTGCACAGCATTTGAGTGCACTATTTTTGCAAGGAGTGAAGGAAATAAAGTGAGTGAATTTGGACACCACTACAAAACGGCCGACACCCGATTTAGTGGACTGTATTGTGGATGGGGAGCGTTTCGGACACAGCTCAGGAACATGTAAGAGAGTAAACGGTGCCAAATGTGTTCTCATGTCGCCTTCAGCATCACAGCAGTTGTTCCCATAACACTCAACACTATCACTGCATGAAGTTGAGTGAAGCTCCTTTTAGAGCGTACATGCAGAAACATGCAGCTGGCTATATGAATAATAAATTACAGCAGGCATCACAGGCTAAACCATCACTGACATCTGCTTTGTGCGAATGAGCTGAAACCAGTAATGAGAGAAACGTTGTCAAAGGACGCTAAAAGAGCAGGCCAGTTGAAACGTCTCCTCAGGAGAAAGGTCTTGCCCAGAGACTGATAAATGTTAATCACCTGACATTAACAGCAAGAGACGGGTCACGGCAATCAACCTGGTGAATACACTGAAATGACAGGGAAGATATGGCACTGAGTGCAAATGGGGGGAGTGTAAATGGGGTCAATTTTCACTTACTTTCTTTGCAATAGTACTCTGTATGGATGTTCTTTTGGTGTAAGCGGTTTGGTGTGTTATCTACTTATAGGTGTCTCACTGCAGCCATTTACAATCGCCTCTTTGTGAGCGTCGTTGGAAAACTTTCAATACCCTTCCCAGAATTTGGCAAAGCAATTACCGTGTTTGCTAAATGGATGCCTAGGCACGTGGGTCTTCCTAAATGCCTCCTTTCTTCCCAAATCAACACACATCTTCCCTCTGTGAACTGACAGTAATTGCTGACTTGAGCGGTAGGGGAGTCATAAGCTACTCTTTCTGTCGATATCTCTATTCAGCATGGTGTGACTGAGTACAAGGTTAAAGCCAGACCCCCACAGCGGGCCACATTAAATTTCCAACCTGTAGGAAGAAAACTGTGTTTGATGGACTATTCGGTTACTGCAAGATGAGAATGATTTTAAATGTTTTATTTATAATCAATTTGCATTTTCATCAAAGATGAATTTTAAGATGGCAATTATAGGATTGTAGGGTGCCAAAAATAATAAGAAAGTCAGTGGCAATTCTTAAACATATATTTTGATACATATTCGCAAACAAATATTCAGTGTCATTTTAATGCATTTAGTGATAGGGAATGTTGCGGGTTCTTTACCAAAAGACAACCAATCACAAGCTGCCTCAACGCTTACCTCATTAAATATTCATGAGCTTGGCACAGCCAGCTCTTCAGACAGACGGCGCAAGGTCTGGACTCTATTGCAGCTTTCATTGGCCAAGGACCGTTTGACTGATATGTAACGCAACCAATCACAGTTCGTTTGGTTAAGTCTAATCATACTGAATTAAATACATTAAAATATTGTAGTGATTGAGGTAATATGAGAGATCGCCTTTCATATTCAATCTAAGAAGAAAGTGTAATGCCTCTGGCAGTTTAAAACGACGCTTCTTCTACGTCCAACGCCTTCTGTATTCAACTTACGAAACAAGCTTAACTGACGCCACGTCAGTTACGCTTTCTTCCTAAGTTGATTACGGAAGGCGGTCTGGCGGAAGCTAGATATTTTACTTTATAACTTGTTAAATATGGATTTTTTTTCTCGCACAAACGCATCTTTTCGCTTCAGAAGGCCGTCATTACACACCCGTGGAATACGTTTTGCTGTGGATGGATGCACTTTCTTGAGCTTCATACTCGTTCGTTCCATTCACTGCCATTATTAAGCTGAGATGCGTCGGGATATTTATAATATAACTCTGATTGTGTTCATCAGAAAGAATAAAGTCATATACACCTAGGATGGGTGAGTAAAGCTTGGGGTAACTTTCATTTTAAAGTGAATTAATCCTTTAAGATGATATAAGTATTCACCTACCTTAAATGTAAAATCCCAGTTGCTTCAACAGTTGTAGAATCTTGTAGACTTGGAGCTTGCAGCACGCTTTATGTTGCAACATCAGCAATCCATGGAGGCATTGAAAAATCTTACTTTCACGAGTTTCACCACTAGAGGGCACTGTCGCGCTGGTTGAAGCAAACGCAGTACAATAGTCCATGGTCAAATCACTCAATAACTAAATTAACACCTGCATCATCACTCTTATTATAATATAACCACAACAACTCACTGATATTGCATATAATAATTAGCAAAATTATAATAACCTCCATAAACATAGGCCTTATTGATCGATTAATATACTCCAGATTAACCAATCACAACAGGTTTATTTCAAAGCGCTACTGTAGCAGTGCAAACTATTCATAACGATTCGAATGAAGTTGACTCTTTCATCTTATTTTATTGTAGGCTACTACATTATATTTTTCATTAGCAATGCTGATACTTTATCTTATATGTTTGTGTCACTGCTTCTATCGACTATATTAATGCTTTAATATTTTATGTAAAACAATCGCGCAAATAACAACTTAGAAGTATAATTCTTGTGCCGCGCTACCAGTTCAGAAGCAATTGCCAGAGAGAGAGAGAGAGAGAGAGAGAGAGAGAGAGAGAGAGAGAGAGAGAGTTCCATGACTCACTGTGCTTGTCGCTGCGGAACCCAAAGAGCAGACGAAAGCTCGAGGAGTATTCGCTGTGGACTTCATGGATGAGAGAAAGGAGCATTTTCACAGAACAAGTGATTTTTTTTAATTATTATTTCTTTCCCCACATTATTGAAGTTTATGACTTGTTTTTCATCAAAACTGTGACGGGCGATACATGCACCGACAGCTGGACTACAGTTTCATTTCTTAAAGTGTAGCCTAGTAGTAACTGTGGAAGTCCGGAGTAGTACATATTCTTCTTCTAAACGAGGACTTACTTATAGAAACCCTCTTATTTGTTTCTTAACTACCACCATCTCTTTTAAAAGTCACTTTATTGTTCACGCGAGGACTCCTCGCGCCTGCTGGAATTACAGTGGATTTTTTTTTTTACGTCATTATGAAGATTCACAAGCGATGTTCAACTTTCCTGTGAGATTCTCCACACAGCTGTGTGTACTGATGCTTATTTAGACGGAGCACACATCCACCTGACACTTGTGGCACTGCATTGCAAATTTGGGACTTTTCGAGGGATGGCACTTCTATACTTTTAACGTTTAAGGTGCTTCTCAGACTCTTCAGAAGACATTTAAAAACAGATCATGGCTGTCAAGATGACAACATTTAGTAACTGCAGCGCAGGAGAGACTCGCTTTGAGATGCTTGGAGGGGGAAACCACTAACCGATCCTCAGTTTCTTGCTTTTAAAGAGATGAAGGCTGTGTGTATCGTCCTGTAGACGCTAAGGAAGATTTGTCTCGTTCCCTTCTCCTTCCCCGAACCAACTTCAGAGGAAGTGAAGATGCTGCGTCTCAGCCTAGCTGGGCTCATATTGTTCATGCTTTGCAGAGGTGAGTCTGTCAGAGCGCATCAGCAGTAACAGGTGAAGACCTGCATGCTGGATCCGTGTCTTTTGCATTTCTCGCATCACCATATGTATGTGGGAATAGGTGCACCAGCTCAGTTATTCAACACATACAGTAGTATTGCTTAAAGGTGCTACTTGATGGTGTGTGAATCAATATGATCACAGATTGCCAGAGGTGCTCTTGACCTGTTATTGATGACTGGTTGTAAAGCAATTGAAGGTGCTTTCCAAATGACCATGGTTAAATGTGCTGAATAAACAATTGCCATATGGATTTTAAACTAGAAGAGTGATGAAAAAATAATTGTGAACAGTACTAACAGGAATATGCTGCAGAGACGCTGTGGCACCTATCCATTATTTTTTACATTATAGTGTGTCATTATGAATTTGAGCTTCTGAAAATACTTTACTCACCATTATGTCACCACACACTTGTATGACTTTCTTCTGTAAAAACACAAAATAAGATATTTTAATTTCTGTTTTGACCATACAACGCAAGTCAGCTTGCCTCAAAATAACTTGAAATGAAAGAAACTCATATAGGTTTGGAATGACACAATTTTGTGCGAAGCATTCCTTTAAATGAGTTCTAGTTTGTTCTAGCCGGTTTCTTTATGAAACTGTTAACCCGTTCAAATAATCCTCGAGTGTAATGTAGTTAGATAGACTTGTCAGAACTACATGCTAATGAAGTTGGCTGTAAATGAACAGAAATAAACGCATTTGAGGTAAGCAGTTGTTTATATACTCCATTGTAGCCCAGCCTGAACCTACATTTTGAACTCCATTAGTCTCCTAGAAGAGATGATTCAGGTCAAAAGGGCAGGAAAATGTCACATATAATCACCCATGAAAATAGTTTACTGCATTCAGCGAGAGGAAACATGAATTTCCTTGGACGTCATCTTTGATTTTCTTAAAATTAAAAGGGTGAATCATTTTCTCAGAGAATGAATCACTCTAATTCTCATGAGTGTGTGTTTCCCGTGTCGTGTACACTCTGTGCGCTGGGTTTGAATTGTCTGGCACGCCGAACTGGCTTAAGACAAACACGGCACTGTCTATGATAACGTTATTCAAATGCGCTTTAGGTTAGTTGCTCTGTCTTGTTCAGGTCCCAAAATGAAACCCGAGTAGTATATAAAACAACAAGACGTTGATGCTGAAAGAACAAGAGGTTTCACATCATTAATTTAACAAACAGCACTCTGAGCTATCATGAAAAACTTTATGAGGATCATAACATGGAAATGGAGGCCATAAACATGGAATCCTGAGATAGTTGAAGTACATTATACTGATTGGTCCACTTTAGATAAATGCATGGTCATTAGATCCATTGCTGGGATTAAGCAATGATTTAATCAGAAGGAAAAAAAAAACTAAAAAAGAGATTATAATCTTTATTTATTGCATTAACTGGCTAGGAACCTCACAGAGGGACCTGTTGTGGTGCCAGTGGAAGGCAATGAGACGATGAAACAATAGTGGGTCCCCTGTGAGCCCATGCTGAAGTGCCAGCATCATTACCACACACACTCACACAAACAACAAGACTATTAAGAGTGATTACAAGAGCTGTCTTTCTCTGTCTCACTGATCTTTGGCTATGGAGAGAGCGAGAGAAGGGCTGTAATCGCCTTCCTCATAATTCAGGGTGGCTGCCAGCAACCGTATGCCGCTTTCTGCTCGACATCAATAAAAATAAACGCAGGGACTGTGTTTTGTTGAACGTGGTCCAAATAAATAAGTGTCAATCTGACAACCTCTGCTCGAGGATGGCAATTTAGACCTCAAAAATGATTAGATGGAGTAGTATAATCATTGCCGTAAAACGTCTATGTTGATACATTGTTTGAGAAAATCTTGACAGACTTGACAACCTCTCATTTTGTTCTTCTGTATGTGTTTGTTGCAAGCCAAATAAGACATTGGTTTTGTTCAACAACCTGGTGAACATTTTAAGGTATCATAAATTCTGCCGTCTGTCCCGAGGGTCATTCGGGCAGGCCTTATTGTTGAGCCCTGTAAAGTATATTTACATTAGACATTACTCTTCGTCCGCCATCTGAGATGGATTTTTTGTCACCATGCGTTGAATAGATAGCAAAGAGCAGAAATGAGTCACTGTATGTGTGTACATGTATGTATACTTTCTATTGAAAGCAATCCCATAATGCATTTTGAGCTCTATGGAAAAATTCATCCAGAAATAGAGCGAAAGAAAAACCCAACCAATATGTAGTGAACAAATGTCGACTATAAATAAAAATGTGTGGTCACATGTACTGTAGCTCTGCAAATTTTCGAGGGCAAAATTCAATCATTTCAATAGGAATCCACGTGATCTAGAGTTTCACGTGAAGCGAAAAAGTTCAACATGAAGATGCTTGGTTTGAAATGTACCTTTCTGTTAGTGGTGCTTCGTGCATTTCTACACTGCTGACAATAGAGCTTTATCTGACAAATTTTAACAATGTGCCTGCACCTTTATTTATTCTATTGATTAAAATAAAAATAAAAACGGGTAATAGCCTCATGGGCTATATATATAGTGCAGTTGTGCCCCCCCCCCCCCCCACTTCGCTCCCTGTCATAATAAAGGCATAAACGGCAAAGATAAATCTAAAAAAAAGTTAATGTAAAGTGGCGAAGAGCTCTTAACGCGATTCAACTGAAGGAAACACATCCAAATAGAAAAAACACTAGTAAATTAAGAAAAAATCTTCATCAGTCAAATATTCACAATGCACATACGATCAGGATGTTAAAATAAACTAAAAAACTGAAATGATTAGGGGTGCAACGATTCAAATTACTCACGGTTCGGTTTTTTTTCACAGTTTTAGGGTCACTGTTTCAGAAGGGTTCGGTATGTGCTATGTTCAGGGAAAAAAGGAAAATAAAGAAAATAAGAACAAATATTCAAACTACAAGCAATAGCATAAATACATACAGTAGAGGTTAGGGTTAGGTTAAGTTTAAGGGTTACGTTTAAGACAACCAGCTTCAGGCGATTTTTGAGTTTTTTCCAACTGAACTTGTTATACAACAACAAGTTGAGAAAACTCAAAAATCTCCTGAAGCTGGTTCACTTAAACTTTTAAGTTTTCTTAGTCAAGAGCAGTGAGTGAGTGATTCCTTTGTCTTTTGTTTGATTATCATTAAAACACATACAGACAGCAGGAATATTGAGCTGCTGTCACTTTAAGACACAATGCATAGATACAGAACACTGATACTGTACTCATGCCTTGTCTTTCTCAAGTGTTTAAGTTCACTTAACCTACTATGACATAAACATAACCTACTATGTTTGCTAGGATACAGGAATGTTGACAATTTTTGTGTGAATTTGTCTGTTCGAGCGCAAGACTCGAAGGAGATCTCAATATTTGCACGTTGTACTTGGGATGTATGTTGTATTTGCGGATGAGTGCACAAATCTTCTCTCATGCATGCATGCTCTTTCGCATCTTGCCCTCGAAATTTTAAATCGGCAAGGCTTAATTGACTTTAGTTTAAACACAGATAGCAACTTGTGATGTTCAGGACTCACCTGTGCTCACGTTATCAACGCCCAGGTGATGATGGTGTAAATGACTGGTCAAATATAACATACGGCACACACATAGAACAAAGTCATAAGGGAAGTCAGAATGTGTGTCCATCATCAGAAACATACGTTAGTCTAACTCTGTCTGTCTGTTTTATTTATTTTCAACAAACCATATTATAGATCCGTATCTGTCATCAGAAATGAGATGTGCAAGTGCGTGTGTGGAGAGCTGTATGATTCGATTTTTTTAGAACCATTACACCCCTATTAGACATTGAACAATAAGCATGTCCCAGCCAGGTTTTGTCACTTGTTGGGTCCCCTTGAAACATTTCTGTTGTGGTCTCTGCTAATTTTGGTTTTGGTTGCATTGTGAACTTTTGTAGCACGTGTTGTCAAATTGATGAAGATGTTTTCTTAAATTGCTGGTGCGTTTTCTATTTGCATGCATTTTCCTCAGTTGCAGCACATTGAGCTCTCTCGGCCACTGAATTGATATATATATATATATATATATACTATTTTGCCCAATATTTGTGTGTGCTATGTGTTATTACGTTTATTAGAGTATCGGGATGTTAATCGAGACGTTAAGTGTATTCAAATAAGTTCTGAGTCAAATCTGTTGTATGTTTCGCATGTGGAACACCATTGGTATGGGACTTATCAGTATCCATTTTAGTTCGGATGCTGCATTAGAAGGCAGCCATCTAGGTAGTAGGCAGCAAGTCTCGGTCCCAGTGAGGATTGCAAAAGAGAGCTATGCACTGTAAGATTTGATAGTGAACCATTTTCCTTTCATGTTGCCGGTTGGTTTTTCCTGTGACACTAAACAAGACATTTCTACTCGAATCTCTGGAGATACAACAGCAGACGTTTGTGTTCTTCAGAACACAATTTACAGTTTCATCATATTACATCAGAGCATAGCTGTGGTTCTAACTTCCAGTTTGTGCAGTTTGTCTAAGGAGAACATTTGTGGCAACCTTGCAAAAAATATTTGCTTTCCACCCCAAACTCTCATGCGAACGAAAAAACGACGGCTTGCATCTGGCGCTGTAAAGCAGCAGAAAAATGCATAAATTATCATGAAAGCCAGAGCAGACTCCCACCAGCTTGCTGTTACCAGTGGGAGTATTGCACGCGCCTCCCCAGAATAGGGCTGAGTGCAGGGCTCATGCAACCGAGCACACATCACTACTACAAGACAATATCAGAGCCAGACAGATGGGTGCAACTCAGTGGGTGGCCTGGACACATTAGCTAACAGAGCATTAGTCAAACAACTCACCACCATCTCGCTGTCTCTCCAAACTCAGCAAGAAGGATCAGTTCACACCTCTTTCTCCCTCTGACAGCTTCGTTCTCTTTCTCTTCTCGCATGATTCTCGTGTCTTTTTCCAAGTCTCTTGTTGCATTCACTGTGAGAGTCTTGGCGATCATCGTGCTATTGATGGGATGACGCACATCTCAGCAGCCCTAATCAAAGACTACATTACTGATTAGACAGAGAGTCCCTATAGGCATTTGGAAGGGAATGAATTGTGCCCCCAAATTGTGCATCTTAAATAATAATAGTAATAATAATAATAATAATGAAAAAGAATTTTGCATGAGAGTAAATTAAGAGCTGAGTGCTTCAGGGTTCCTGTTAGAGAAGTTACGAGTCATGCAGGTGACGATTAACTTTTCATAATTGTTCATCATTGTGCAAGGACAGTTTCTGAAATGAATAAGCTGAATATGAAATTGATAACTGGGTCTCTTAAATATCTTTGAATCACAGCATGTGAAAAAACACTGCACTGAATATTACCTATCATTGTCTGAATATTAACAAACACTATCATCCTCACTATACTGAATATTAAAGAAGTAGAATTAAAATGTGATGAACTTATAACTGCAAATTTTAACAAGAAAAGCAAAAGTTTTCTGGTCAAATATTGATAAAGCTTTACAAAGCCTTATTAGAAAGGTTTAAAAAAAAGTTTAAAAAACCCTCATTTAAGTCTTACGGATGGATGGAAGGATGGAAGGAAGGAAGGATGAAAGATAGAAAGAAACAAAGAAAGGAAGGATGGAAGGAAGGAAGAAAGAAAGAAAAAAAGAAAGAAAGAAGTGATCATATCCAGTAATGGGTCATAGTTTGAAATGTTTTGGTATAAGAAGCAAAAGTATTTTTTTTTTGGAATTAACCAAAGATATTTTTTAAAAGCAGTTCTCATCCTCAGTAAGAGGCTTATCAAAAATCTCCCCAATCAGACGATACATTTCTAAAGAAGAAATCGCTTTTACAGTTCTGCAGCAATTATATATCTGGCCTCAGATGTCAAAAATATTGAATATGACTAGTGCAAAGATAATAGTAAAACCAATATGTTAAAACAAATCTGACAAATTCAAACCATCCAAGTTTTCTCAGGGTTCTAAGCCATTTGCCAATTTTCAGCAACGCTGCCTCAGGGAAATGAATTGTGCCTAAGGCTTCTCCATTTTCAGCTGTAGAATTGAAATTTTTCTCTCTATAATCACGCAGACATAAGTCGTTCACTCCTCAAATGGATAATCTTCTGCAAACTGAATTCAAGAACAAAATATTTAAACCCTTTTAGAGACATCAGTTGTTGTCGACGGTGATAATTTTGCAGTCCATTTCATATGGTAATATGAGAGTTTTTTAAAGCACTTTCAGTTGAATTCTCATGCAATTTCTACATCCATTCAATTTTTATAAAATGCTCAATGTACAGAGCTATTTGATTCAAATTCTTTTTTTTCCAGCCCACCTTCAATTTAAGAACATCTGTCATCTCGATATTCTTTTTCAACACCTGTGAAATATAATGACAAATAATTGTAATATATAATATAATAACTAATCATCTTATATCACATTGAATCCTGCTTGAAATTAATCATAATAAGTAATTAAGTGCAGGCAGGTCTTTACATGTAGTATACAACCAAAGCTTGGTGTGAGAATATATAGTTCCACTTTCATAAGTTAATTTTCTTACAGATGCTGTAATTTGGCTCACCATATGGATTAAATATATCTAACTCAACATTCCTGGAATTTTTTTCTGTCAAATTTTGCATCCCAATTTGCATACTTATGCACAATTCTATGGCATTTTGTAGTAGAAAGTAGTAGTGTGTGAACAGCAGGGCGTGGGGGGAGCTATCAGACTCCAGTGTTGAATGACAAAATAACCTGATAAATCTCATAAACTACCAGGGCTGGGTAGGTTACTTTTAAAATGTATTTCACTACAGATTACAAAATACATGCTTTAAAAAGTAATTTGCAACGCATTTCGTTACATTACTCAAGTTTAGTAACTTAATCTAAATACTTTAGAATACTTTGGAATACTAATAAGTGTGGAACAAACACAAAAAAGGTCATTGCAAATTTTTAACTCACAATTCTGACTTTTTCCCTCAGAATTGCGTGATATAAAGTTGCAATTGTGAGTTATAAAGACAGAATTATGAGATATGAACTCGCAATGTTGAGAAAAGTCAAAATTATGAGATATAAACTACTAAACTAGTAAACATACTAAATTGCAAGAAAAAAGTCAGTATTGCAAGTTTATATCTCCCAATTCTGACTTTATAACTTGCAATTGTGAGTTTAAATCTTGCAATTTTGAGAAAAAGAAGTCAGAATTGTGAAATGGAAACTCACAATTGTGAGGGAAAAAAACAAATTGTGAGAAACAGTTGCAGTGACGAGTGAATTATGAGTGAAATGACACACAAACAACTTTCACAAAACATGAAAACAGTAGTGGATCGTCAGGTCATGACAGGACAGTTAAGTTGACAGTTGGGCAATTTTTTATAAATTCAGTCATTTTGTCTTGTTCAGGACAGTACTAAATAAAAATAACAATATTTTTATGATCCCTCTTAAAAGTATTAAAATGTTGATGAAACTTAACTCTGTTTTTTCAGATTGTTAGAGTCAGAGAATCACCAATTGCTGTTTAAATGACATTAAAATCACTGTGGTAATCTAAAATACTTTTTAGATGTAACTGTAATCTTATTACCACCCATTTAAAATGTAACTGTAATGAAATACAGATACTGAAATTTTGTATTTTAAATACGTAACTAAGTTACTTGTATTTTGTTACTCCCCAACCCTGTAAACGACACAGTTGAGTACCTAGTACAAAGTAGCAAATAGTGTGTAAGTGCATTGTCTATAGTGTGTCATTTGGGACGCAACTAAAGTGTGTGTGTTTTGTTTCTCATTTTTTTTGAAACTGAAGCTCAAGCTCTGAATTTATGATTTGACATGGATAAGCACAGTCCAGCAATTATCTTTACACCATTATCTTCTCTCTCCCGCTGTTTCCGTAGTAAAGTTAACATTTGAGCCAGCAGGGGGGCTGCACTCGTTGGAAAAACTTGCTGACCTCTGCTTCATTTACATTATTCTTTGCCAAAGCACGGTCTGCGCTCCTCGATAAGATCATACTAGCTTCCCCTCCTCACGTCTACCATCCTACTCTGACCCTCCTCTTTGCCCTTCACCTCCCTTTCAGATTAAATTAACAGCGGTAAGCAGGGTTCACTTGGGTTCAGGCAGCCTAAATCTAAATGGAAGCGAATTGCTTCTCTACTTCTGTGCTTCCTCCACCTTCTTCTCCTTTATTACAGCTCACAGATAAAGCAACACCCTCCATACTCATCTCACATGGCACCAACTAGGCAATTACCTTTCCCAGCTGCTCCCCTCTGGTTCCTCCTGGTTAGTGTACCATGGTTCCTTTTTTAAAGTCAATCCTTACTTCGAAATAGCCACCAGATCAGAGTGTTACTCCAATATGACCAGGAATTTTTTTTCAGTGTTGGGGAATCTACTTTAGAACTTTAGTTTGTCAAGCTGCTCATTAAACTACAGTCATGCTACACAAAGAGAACAAAAATCCAAACAAAAAGTATCCAAATTCATTTATGGGACAAAATCATGATTTGATATAATGTCTAATTTAATCGCAGCAGTATTTGGTTGTCTTAAAAATTTTATTTGGCTTTTTAAATTAAACAATAAACTTGAAAAAAGTATAGTGTATGCATATATCACATACATATACATACATATTAGTTTAACTTAGCTTGTGCTCTCTTTAGACACTCTGTATGAAATGCATATACATGTATATTACTTTTAAAACTAATGCTTTACAATATTGCATTACTCCCTAAAAAAAAGTAACTTGAAAAGCTCATTGGGCTGGGCTTGCTTTTTGTTTAATAACAACAAAAAGTTCTATTGTTGGCAAATGTTAAGGCCCTTTCACACCAAAAGTGAAATCTTATTTCTAAATCTTATTAGGATGGTTGAATTAGATCATTGAAGGTTAGCAGCAGAGACATTGGTTAATAAAGTGATATTAAATATATAGAGTATATTTGTGTAATTTAATAAAGTTTATTATTATAGGCTTGCATAAAATTCTGAAATTCTGCATTTCACTGTTTTTATTCATTTTGAGGAATACTGAAAGTTTTCATGCAAGTTAGATGAATAAATGCCTGTTCACATTTAGTCTAGAACTACGATAACCATCATGTTTACACAGCACACACAACACCTCTGCACTTTATTTCTCTCAGCATGGGGACAGGAGAGCTGTAGGTCAATAAATGTGAAAAAGTTTATTTGAAAAAGTAACTTAGCTGTTTACTTAAACGTTGTAAATTGAAAAAGTAATGTATGACTTTTTTCTTGTTACTTGAAAAAGTAATCTGATTACGTAACTCAAGTTACTTGTAATGCCTTACCCCATCACTGTATATATACATTTCACACAGAGAGTGTCTTAAGAGAGCACAAGCTAAGTTAATTCAAAAACAACTTCTCACACTACTCAAAAGTGATAGCCTCTCTCGCAAACAATGATTTCCCCTGTTCTTACATTGAAGGGCAGATTTCAAGTCTTACGTGAACCTTTTTATGTAGTACATCAACTTTTTGATACATGATACATCAGATTTTTTACGCTCGCTGTTTGTCTAATTCAACCACCCTATGAAAATGGGTATTTTCGTCAAGCACCATCTCTGTATTCAGACCACCTCATTAAACCTTACACTACTATCACTGGAGAACCCTCAGAAGCATCACTAAGCATCGGGCTGGTGCCGCCACTGGTCTGCTTTAAAGTGTAAAGATAAATCAGATTTTAAAAGGCCCACATGGGGAACCGGAGAGACCAGGCCAAAGCCTGCAGATTAAAATTGAGCTGTAAAATCACTTTGTTTCGCTGTGGGTTGCCATGGGTTTTGGCTCAACGCAGTACATTTGCTGTAGGTAATTGGGCTCTCTCTGCCACTGTATGTAATCTCCATAAACACAGTGCTTTTGCCCCTCAGGAGGAAGGCGGGTCTTTTTGTTGTTGCTGGAGGAGAGAAGGTACTGTGTCTCTATGCAGGCTAACTGATGTGGAGGACAACCTGTTTTGCTTGATTGCCTCTTGTCTTTGATTGTGCGGTATGAAGTGGCTTTTTGCCTTAATTGCGATACAGTCCTATCAGTCTTTTCCTTTGTTGAAGTCAAATGCTTTAGACCTGAATGGAAAGGGAAACTACAACATTCTTCCACAACTCTTACACAGTTTATTTCACTCGTGTACTCGTACCTTATTTATCACAATTGAAAGATTGATGAGATACATTTTGTTTAAGGGTCTCAAAACAACTCTGCTAGTCAAAAAAAAAAGTCAAACTTGTTTGAGTATCGACAGAAACATTCAGCATGCCACAGAAAAAAAGGCTGAAGTGAATTTGAGCTCCCATCAATCTTACTACCTTTTGCAAGTGAGAAAAACAGAGTAAATTCCATCTGGAATAAAGGGAAAGCTAAAAGCGACAGTTTTTTTTTTTTTTTTTTTGCAGGAGGTTGAGTTGAATTGAAACAATTGTAATTGTCTAAGAATCATTACCCTCACTTCTCATTTTATTGTTGTAGATTTCTTATCAACTTTTATATGCTAATCTGATTAATCTGCTTCAAATTAAGTCTGTCAAATTAAATTTGAGTCTATTGCAGATTGGCCATCCGTGTTACGAGCCTCTTAATATACAAGATCAATGTGATGACAACATCTAAAAATGATTTTGGCATGTATGTTAATAATAATAAAAAAATCCTTATCCTTTGCAGCTTGGTATTTTCCATTGGTATTTGTTTCTGCAATTTTGTTTCTGTAATTTTCTGGAAAAGTAGATTAGATACTTGACTACCGGCTAGAATTTTATGGCATGATATAAAGCTAAGCTCCTGTTTAGCAATTTTTTCCTTATTAAAAATGTTTCACACACAACAAAATGAATAATATTTCTGACAAATGTTTAAAATAATGGAAACTCGCATGAGATCGAGACTCATCAGTGGTCTAGAAGATGCAGTTCTTCTTGTTTCTTCAGAGGCACCATGATGCAATCACATGAACAACAGGCAGTGGCCTCTTGTAATTATACTAATAAATTTAAGTTGTTTACCACAATTTATATTTAAACAATATACCATCAAAAAAAATCTGCATATTAAAGACACACTAGCTGTGGAAGGATTGATCATGGCTCATTATATAAATTTTGTAAATTTTGAAAAAGTAAGAAGAAAAAGTTACACAGTAGCTAACAATGGTGTGAATTGGTTAGAGATTCAATGTGAAATATTCCAAGTCACACAGAGTTGTAAAACAATAATGTGATACTTTTTAACGGAGAAAAAAGAGTACTGGATAATGTGGATATTTACCTACAACCATTTGGAGCAACGTGCAAAAACGCTCTACGGCCGACAATGAAAAAGTTCTTTATTCATTTTAACACGACAACACCAAATGTAACATGGCATTATCACATGTTGTTTGGAGTACCATGTAAATGAATATGTTGATAGCCTTATATTTCTTAGTACCATAGTTCAACTTCAAACTATCATAATGTCATAGCTACTTTTTGTCAGGGGATTTATAGATATTTCTGAAATGTATAAACATATATAATGTACATATTTCTTCAGAAGATGTGCTCTTTCATTATTATTTTTTTTTAATTTATTTATTTTTGGAGTGTTTATTTCTGCTCATAGCTATGCAAGAATGCCTATTTATTATCCCCATGCACTTTGCATAATTTTCAACATTCAAGCTAATGTAGGTTTAAATTGCTTTCTATTTTTGCTCAACAAACTGGTATGGATTTAAAATACTGCAGTGCTTCTTATAAAGAAAATATTTAGATTGACTATTGATAATCTCAGTTGTTGATTGTTTGACACGCTACAGATGAAATCACAGCTATGGATAGGAGCTAAACATTGAGTAAAGCATACAGCGTTCTCTAGATGATGAATGGTGATAGCTAGCATGCTGTTGACATTTAGAATCGGCGCAGACATTGAACGTGTGTCTGTTTTGTGAAGACATCTGACTCTGTTAGCAATGAAAAGGCCACCAAGGGCACTGAAATGGATCAGGCAGCCTGAGAGTAGAGGATGAGGAAGGAAGAAAAACTGAAAGGTAGTCCCTGAGGGACCAGGACCCATTGCAGTGGCCCCCACAGTGAGGGAAGGATTGGAAGGATGCAGCTCAGCAAACTGTGACTCAGAGTGGGAGGACATGCACCATGAGTGAGTGCTGTCAGAATCAAGCAGTGAATTACAGACGCATGGAGCATAACTCTAAACACAACTCAATATTACAGAGTTCCATATTGTGGGACTGGTGTTAATAAGGCCTTAGCAAATGATTGAGCATTATTATCATTGATTACAGTTTGCACGCTCTCGGGTTGGTGAGTATCGATGCCCGTCAGTAAGTTGTTAATGGTGCAGAGCAGCGGCTGTCAACACAAGAGAAAGAACAGCTGTGAGACGCCATTAGAGGTTTCTGACATGGTGACGGAGAACATCTAGTTTCCTTATTGTTGCGCAGCTTGTGCGTGTTATTCGTGCCATCGATTTTTCCCACAGAGGATCCTGTGTCAGGCTTACAATTTTCCTCCGCAGGAATGATATAAAGTATTTTGTATACTGTGAACAACCATGTCAGTGTATGATAGTTAAGGGTTGATAGTTTAGTTAGTCATTTTTTGATTGCTTGTTGAAAACAGATCGAATTTTAAATCGTACATGACGAAAATAAGCTTGTCCTTATTCATTGACCCTGAGATCGATTGGTACGAGTGCTTTTGCTGATATGTGAATGAAAAAAACAAGCAAGCGAACAAACCAAAAACAAACAGCAGAAACAATTAAACACAATTGCAACACCAAACAAAACACAGGCATTTTTTTCATCTTGCTGTAATTATATTTCAATCATGCAAATGAGTCAGTTTTGGTAGTTAGGGGTTTGTTCGTGTGTGTAATTGAAAACGGGAATATTGTCTCGCATCAAAATCTCAGCAAATGCATTTTCTGGCTCCTAATCAGAGCAACCACCATGAGCAGCTTGGGCTCAATCGCAACTCAATCTTTGCTGAATTGAATCGTTTTATCTTAATTAACTGTGTAGAATCCATCCAGGTCTCAAGCGTGCCAATTTCAGCCCCCTGCATATAGCAAATTCAACCCCCCCCCCCCTTTTAATAAACATGTCTCGGGTCGATATAAACATATCGACTCGAGGCAGTGATCGACTGATGGACAGCGGCACGGTCCAGTGTATAAGCTCTATCTAAAATACATTATCTTCTCCTGTCAGCTGAAGGGATGGAAACCACAGGGCTGTTTTCCTTTACTGCATCGTGTACCTTTCAGGAATGCTGTACACCGAAATTCCTTTCAGGCAGAACACATCGCACTTTATTCTTTCATTCGATTCGAGATACAGGCCTATCCAACCTGCACAGGTGAACACCAGCTTGTTTTTAAAACTTTGAATTTTTCTCATTCTTCACAGAATGAATTGGCACTATAGATGTAGGTGCTACAGAAGTCAGAAAGATATGAATATATGGAATGACCCAGATATTTCCTTACTCATCCCATGTCATATAAGTCACAAAATAGATCTTTCTCTTGCTGTTTTGGACTTTAAAAACTTTTTTTTTGTTTTTGATGTCCTTTTTTCATTCACTCTCTGTACCATCTAAAATTGGAAATCTTTAGGTCTAGAAAATACTCTAAGCAAGTTCGATTTTGTGTGTTTCTGAATTCAAAATGTGTCTCACTACAATTCATAAGACGGTGCTCATGTCTGTGCTTGTGTACTAGTTTCTTGTCTTGTCTAAGCAGTAGGACAAAAAGCTACAAAATTGCATGAAGAGCAAACTATGATGTAACAATAATTTAATTTTCTTATCTTAGGCATTATATTTCCCTCCACCTAGCTTTACTCCCAAGTGCCTAGGCTTATTTTCTTGGTAATGAAGGCCAATTATAATAATTGTGTTTCTATAATGTCTCTGGTTGCAAATGCATGCTACTCTTATAATTAGTATTTAATCACCGTTAGATCTGTACTGTTCAAATAGAACTAGTGGGAGCATTTGTATTCTACAGTTGTTCACATTGTTTTTACTTTTTGTTCTATGCATTAGTTAGTTCATTATGTAACCATTTTTTGTTTATGCAGATGTGTGACCTTAAGACTATGTATCTGCCAAATCGTTCTGAGATCTGTCAGATATTGACTGACCTGCCATACAAAACAATTCAGCATGTGTGTGTTTGTATTTGCATGTATTTGTCTGTAATCTGGGAGGTGGGGGTAAATACTTTGGCTGATAACTGAACGGTTGCAGGATAGAATCTGAAGTTTAATTTAAGAATTAAATCCATTGTATCTTTTAATGTTGCACAATTTGAGTGCATTATATACTAACCTATTCCTGTAATACTCCTAATCTGAAATAAGTTTTAATAATAAAAAAAATAATACATTCCATTTATAAAAACTAGCAGGATTCTGTTTGTTTGTTTATAAGGATTTTTATGGTAACACTTTTGTATATTGAACACATATAAACTATTAGCTATGACTTTTCCCTTAATAAACACCTAATTTACTGTTAATATTAAGGTAGTTGTTAAATTTGGCTATTGGGTAGGATTAAGAATACAGAATAAGGTCATGCAGAATTATGCAGGCATTAATATGTGTATTTATATTCTAGTAATAAGCATGCTAATAATTAACTAGTTAAAGGACCCTAAAATAAAGTGTTACAGTTTTTATTTAATCGCAAATTCATAAGCTGGTTTAATCAATTCAAGTCATCTTTATTTATATGGCGCTTTTACAATGCAGATTGTTTCAAAGCAGCTTCACAGTGATATTATTATTATTAATAGGTGCCCTTTTTGGTCACACTTTAGATTAGGGTCCAATTCACAATGTTAACTAACTGTTAAGTACAACTTTTGCCTCAATAAACTTCTAATTACTGCTTATTAATAGTTAGTAATGTAATTGTTAAGTTTAGATAGGAAGGGATTAAGGGATGTAGAATATGGTCATACCGAAAAATGCATTGATATCTTCTTTATAAGTACTAAACAGCCCATATCCTAGTAATATCCATGCTAATAAGCAACTTGTTAATAGTGAGAATTGATAAGGGTTACCGTCTTTTTTATCTTAAATTGTGTTTAAGATAAAGTTAACCATGAATCATAATTGCGCACAGGTATTACACATGCATTTATGGATGTGTGGATATACATGTACAGAGTCAGGGACTGAGACCCGAAGTGTTAGTGATAGCTATGGCCAGTGCAAACGTCCAACACCAGCTTCATCTTTGAGCTGAAAAGCCTTCATCAGACATCCACTCGACAATGTTTTCTTGGCTGAACCTGTGAGTTTGTGTGCATCTGAGTTAGGTGTGGATCTGTGAGCATGTGAGCGATAGTTTTGAGGATCTCTGACACAGGAATCATTTAGCCCAACTACTCCTCAGTGCAGGCCAGAATCTCCAGTACGGCAGCATGCTCCTTTCATTTTTAATGGTCTCAGATCAGCCAACGAGCACACGAGGAAAGATAACTTCAGAACATCTTATGAATCAAAAGCTGCTGGCTCTAGAGGCTTGTGCATCTCTCGATGCTGGCAGAGTAACTTCAGTTATTGAAGCTCAGTCGGGCTGGCTGGATCCATTCCTGCACTTCAATCACCTCTAAATGAAAGACGATGTATGCAATTAGCCAAGCAGACGGTAGTTGCAAATGGTTGACTTTGGCTCCTGGCTCACTATTCTGGCATCCTGTAAATAATGACTGGAGGTGATTAGGGAAATGTGACAGTGGCTGTGGATTTAGGCGGACTGGTTCATGTATGTTTGTGTATATGTGTATGAAGGGATTAGCTGTTCTGTTCAAAGCGTGATTTTGACACAAACTGATTTCTAGAAAACATGGATGTATACCCAGAGGAAGATTCTGTTTCTCTTTTCATATTTCAGAATGCTTAGTTCTTCAGTTGTGTCTTTGAAGTACTTTGTATCAAATGTTTCTCCTAAAATTCCTGGGCAAGATTAGATATAAGAACTGTTTTGTTTTGCCGATAGCATAAAAGTGACTTGTGATAGTTTTGAAAGCATCTTTAGGAATATGATGACTTAAAGTGTTGGGGAGTAAGTAGTGACACCACTAACATTTTTCAGTTTTTTTTTTTTCTCATGTCTTTTCAAAACACTGCAGATTTTTCATTGCAGAAAACTCATCTTTTCCGTGAACACTTGATCCCCTCATAAAAAAACCAAACAAAAAAAAAACCCTATCCTTCCCTTATTCCCTTCCTACTCGAGGTTATTGTACTGAGCAATGTATGAAACTTGTATTGTGAGCACTTCCTGTGCCTATTTGCCAATTCATGAAGAATCGCTTGTTTGTGTTCCTCACTTGTATTCCTCACCTCACTTTGGATAAAAGCGTCTGCTAAATGACTAAATGTAAATGTAATGTAAAATCATTAATTTTTTGCAATGTATGCCCCCCCCCCTCTTTTTTAGGCAAAAGAATTTACTTAATGAATTTAATTTAATTAAGAAAATATGAGCTGTTTTTGGTTGATGTGTGGCAGCGGTGCTCTGTTACTGCAGCACACAGTTTGATGGTGCTGTGGATCACTGCAGTGGTGCTTTGGTCTTTAATGTCTTGCTGTACTGTATTTAAGAAGCAAGCCTGTGACATGCAGCTTCCTACACAGATACAGAGTAAGAGGTCATATTTGTATGTTATTTTTGCCACCCCATCTGTGAAAACAGTATGGTTTGTGTAAGTGACCAAATGTGAGCATGTGTGCTTGCATATGTGTACTCTACAGTTCAAAAGATTGGAATAAGTAAGTTTTAATTGTTTATTAGTTAATTAATTTTTTTGTGTGTGAAAGAGGTGTTCTCACTAAGGCTGGATTTATTTGATCAAAAAAAGTCAAATTTATTTGATCAAAATACAGTGAAAACGATACTAATTCCCAACAATATTACAATTTAAAATAACTTTTTTTATTTGAATGTATTTAAAAATATAATTTATTCCTGTGATGGCAAAGCTGATTTTTCAGTATCTTTCAGCATCACGTGATCCTTCAGAAAAAAATCTAATATGCTGATTTGGTTCTCAAAAAACATGTTTTTTCAATGTTGAAAACTGCTGTGCTGCTTAACATTTTTCAGGATTCTTTAATGAATGAAAAGTTAAAAAGTATAGCATTCCTTTGAAATAGGCTAGTACTTCTTGTAACAATATAAAAGTCTTTACTGTCACTTTTGAGCGATTGAATTCATTCTTGTTAAATAAAAGTATTTATATGTTTATATATATGTTTCACATACAAACACGCAATCACACAGGCTATCTGGAAGAAGCTATTAGAAATTGTAAAGTCTGCTTGTGGCAAGCAGAGCAGGGGCGAGAGTTGACTTCTCTTGTCCGCTTCTTGCGCTGGAAGGGTTTCATTGTAAATTGGCAAGACAAAATGCGTGGAAATGATAATCTTTCACTGTACAATGGTAGAAAACTTTGCAACTAATCCGCAGATCACATGCGTGCCAAACCGTGGGGCCTGGTCCGTACGGATCATGTATCAACTACGATCTCTTAATTGTGTAGTTGGAACAATTAGATTGTTACTGAAAAATCTGCAATGTTTTGAAAAGACATGAGAAAAAAAATACTGAAAAATGTTAGTGGTGTCACTACTTACTCCCCAGCACTGAATGCTGACTGCATACACTACACCATGTCTTTTTTTGTGTTATATCGAGGGAGAACACCCCCAACATGTCGTTATCATTAGAACTGGGATCAGTCGGAGCTTTCATCCTTGTGCCGGGGAGGCTGATGCAAAGGCATCGGCTCCCAATCCTCTGTTGCACAGCTCACACTAGTATGAGGGGTTCACACGCAGATTTGCTTGCTGCTCATACTGTGTTTGTGACAACAAACCCCAGCCACAACGATACAGTCTCCTTCAAACCTATAACATCCCCCCTGGAGCTGCTGGATGGGTGAAAAGAGCAGAGATGGCAAAGTCAGTTGTTGAAGGATGGAAAGAGAGGACCCAGCAGTTGGCCGGGATGAACTGATGGAGCCTCTTGTGAAATGGTGCAAGTGGCCACCAAGCAGAGAACAAAGGAGAGAGGGAAACTAGAAGCCCGCTGTTTGTATGAAAGGTAGTGTTGGGGTCTCCTTTGGTGGAGTCTCGCTGAGTATGGAATGCAGCCGCCGAAAAAGTTCCAGAAACTTTTGGCGAAAAGACAGTGCATCGACAAACCACAATGAGCTAAATGTTGAAGTTTGTTAACCTACCCTTTTAAAAATCAAATCAAATGGTGTCTCAGATAGAGTTCAGGATGCTATAAAAACTATTTTCTAGGATATAAAGTATTTGTCACTTTTGAATAGGTTTGTTGCAGCAAAACCTCTTTTGTCGGATCGATGTAAGCATAAACACAAAGAGCTTTCTGCAAGGTGTTATTTAGAACCGTTCATTAAATCGGAGTAGAGAGATTAATTACGTGTTGTGTTTTGGTTTGGATGATAAGAGGCTTAGGTATTGATCCAATACTTCAGACCTTTTAAAGGATGAGTTGAGCCCAATTCCCACGAGTTGAAGCCAGGGGAAGAAACTGTCCACTGAATGCCACTGAAAAGAGTAAGACAACAAAATCAAAATGGCTCAATACTTTATTGTTGGTACCATTTAGTCTTTTACCACTACTGTCACTTAACATGCACTTTTATCCAAAGCAACCTATATTGTACAGTTTACTGTACAGCTTATTGCAGTTACTGTAGCCAACTTAGTGTTAAGTGGTTCACCCAACACAGATTTTTTATAATTTTTTTTTAATTGGTTACATTGTTTTGAGCCATTCAAAAAAAACATTTCTTTCACAAAAGTAGTGAACAATCGGTTTTAAAGAACAGTAATAAATAAGAGTATTTTTCTGTTTAATTAATATTTTATTTTATTCATAATATTAATATTACTATTAATCTAATGATTTAATATATGCAAGGTCTAATTATATTCATATTTTTACACACATCGGATGTTTTTGCTCCACCTGTTCATATTAACTGAATTCACAGAGCAATTAAAAGCATGGGTATGATTATTTTATTTTAGCATTGACCTGGTTCTGAAGAATTGGTCTGTATCCCTAGGCAGAGATAGATGTGGTCAGCTACAGGTAGCGAGGGAAGTGAGACCAATAGGTGTGTGATGGTGGCAATCTTTGTCTGGATGAAGACCAGTGAGCTGTTGCATGGTTATTTGGCCAAAAAAAATTGTGAATAATAAATGAAATAATAATTATTACTTTGTTTCAACAGAACAATGGGAAAAAAAAAGAAAATACAGGGAGACAAAAGGGAACAGCACTGGGTTCCCAAAAGCACAACAGCTCTAATTCTGTGCCACAGCTCCGTGGTACTGTGGATCAACTGGTATTTGTCCTCTAAAGTCTTTTGAAGGCAGATTGAAAGGCTTGGTAGGGCTGGATGATACGACCACAACAAAACCCCAAAAAACAACAACAACATACAAACATACAAAAATTAAAATCATATCTCAGTATCTTTTGGCTGAATGGCGATATACGGTAGGCTAAATATATATCGATATTTGCTACATTTTTCTATTTGTATTTAGGATAAAAAACTGTATTTACTTAATAAAAAGAATCTTATTTCACTTAAGTCAGAAGTTAAATTCGCTGAACTAAAAATGAAAATAAAGAAAAACAGACTTATTAAATTAGGCTATTTTGATTTCTCTGTTACAATACTCACTTTACAGTTTCTGCTATCTCAAAAATACACTTACTTATAGTTTTAAAATTCTTCACGTGGCATATTTATTATGCAACAACAATTATATTTTAGTCAGATTTATGGCGATCCCATTCTATTGTGCGCTGTCTGTTTGATGCGCATGGCCACGGCAGCGCTCGTTTACTGAAGTGTGTAGTTTAGCGGAAATTAACTCGCTTGCATAAGGCTCGTCCACTCCTGACCAATGGGAATACTTGCATGACGTTCTAACGTTTACAGATGGAGAAGAATATATCTGTGAAATGTTAGTAATGCACTGAGGAAACCCCAGTGCTTTATAATTAAACAGCGCAAATATCTGTCTGCAGAGTATCTGACCGGGTAAGCCACTTTAAACTATACGTTCTGTGTTAACTATATTTTACGAGTTATTTTAAAGCTCTAAATATTAAGCATTTTTGGGATAAATTGTATTATGCATTTTCCCCACTGCAGCACTCTTCTAACCCTCCGCTATATTTCAGATGCACTCGTATTTATCGATATATAACGTTAAACGTTATTGCCTCATTCCAAATCGTATATAAAAATATATCGATATATCGTTCAAACTCGATCAGTCCTAGTTGGTTCCCCCCTCACCACCTGAGCTGCACAGATCTCAGTACTGGTCCTGTTGCAATTTTCCATTATCAAATCACATGGTCTATCTCATCCCTGCCATGCCATCAACGCTATATCTCACACCACCTTCCTGTCTCCTGCTCTGTTCTCGTCGAAACGATCTCTACTTGTCACTTGACATTTTAACTTGATGGCTACTCATCACCTCAGGCTCAACCTCGACAAGACTAAATTCTTCCTCCCCCTTCCCAGGACCTCCCACAGTTAATCTCCCTCCATTTCGGTTGAAGGTCAAACAGTCATCACCTTCCTATGTGTGAAAAGCCTGGGTGTTGTCCCAGATGATTTTCACAGATTACACTGTGTTCGCTACAACATCACGGCTGTTTCTTTGACCTCTACTCCACCCATCTTCCGGCTTTAGTTATTACTTAGTAGATTATGGCATGATATACTTGAGTAGATTTACTCCTCTCTGATCTGTATGCACGTGCCGTAAAAACGTCTTCCAGTAAAGTCAAATGTAAGGCAGAACTCTTTGAAACTCCCCGTGGCCCATTTGACCATAATTGACAGTTTTGTTTTTGACTCTTGACTGTTTATGTTAACTGTTGCGGTCTCCCCATGTATTTGTTCACGGCTCTCCTCTTTAGCTCTGCGTGGGAGGTGGAGGGTTTTAGTTCTTATGTAGCCTTCCTTCTCTCTGCTCATGACAGAAATGGAATAAAGGGAGCCTATTGTGGGTTGAGCTATTACCTGATAACAGGCTGTCATTTTAAAACCATTTCGAAGTCATTTTCCGCTCTTTGTAGTGCCATTGTAGTACCACTTGCGTTTCCACTCAGCCTTCCCTCGGTTTCTCGTCGCATGCAATCCTTCCCTGCTCTCCTGCCAGAAGACAACTCCTTATAACTGATTAAAAAAGTACTTTATCACCGTCAATTAGAGCTGAAAAGCTGACTCTGATGAATCTCTATCTAGTTTTTTTATTTATTTTTCTTACTCAGAAATTACTTTTAGAGATTGAAATTTTCATTGAGCTGGTGAATAAAATTTTACACACTTCAGAACATCATGACCTTTCAGTAAAGTTTGATTAATATTTGATTTTATTAATAATAAGATAAATAAATTATATTATTATTTTAGTGAAAGTGCACAAGGTCTGATTGGATTTAGTATTTTGGTTTTGCTCACTCTGTTTTTGTGCATTAAAGTCCCCCTGTAGTCAATCATTGTAGCCCTTAAAACTTATCTTTGATCACCAAAATTACATATTTAAACATTTTTTTCATCAGGCCTCAAAATAGCTTGAATGTATCTCTACACCCTTGCCTCATTAAATATACGCAGATCAATGAATATGCGATAGCCCCGCCTCCACTCGCTCACGCCAGCTCGGAGATCCACTTAGTCAACTTACTGAGGTAAACGCAGCACAATGGTATCGCTTTTTACAACGTCGGACACATAACGGTAATTAATGTGATTAGCCTTTTGCTTGACTATGTTATCAAACAGTTAATAATGTGTAGCTAATGTTACATAGACCATGTACCCATTCGCCTTGCCAGAGTCAGACAGCTGTCTTCTAACAATCAGCAACCTTTCAAATAGGGATGGGTTCTGAGAACCGGTATTGTTTTGGACCGGTACTAAAGGTGGACGAAGCTTTAAAAAGCTAATGCTAAAAAGATTGCGATC
The DNA here is from genome assembly GCA_037194245.1 of Opsariichthys bidens. Lineage (NCBI taxonomy): Eukaryota > Metazoa > Chordata > Actinopteri > Cypriniformes > Xenocyprididae > Opsariichthys > Opsariichthys bidens. The sequence continues at coordinate 9,808,767 of CM074294.1, forward strand.
CCGATTCACTCACACACGCAATCTTACTTTATTAATGACAACGATTCGCCCGCGTCTTTTATACCTTTGACAAAATCATACCGGAATATTCAAATAATAGTCAAATAACGGTTGTATTAATAACATCTTATTCCACTAGATGGCGACAAGTGAATTTTTTCTCATTGAATTATTCATGCAAAAGATTCGTTTAAAAACACTGAATCATCCTGTAATGAAACAAGTATTTATTGAGTCATTGAATTCATTCAAAACCCTTTTTTAAAAAATGATTAATTCAAACATTTTCCAGCAATTAGTGTCCCTTTGTCAGAACCTGTAGTAAATTACATGTTATTTTGTTTGGTTGTTTATTCAGAATTGTTGGAGAATCGCGATCTCTATTTGTTAGTTAGTTAGTTCATCATAACATCGTGTAATCATACGTGATTGGTTACAAGGTAGTCTGTGACGTCACAGAAACAAGAAAATACTCAGCAATGGTGTTGACATGAATTTGCACATGGATATTTAAACAACATTAAAAAATGTATTTTTCACCTCAGGGGTCTTTAATTGAATTCATCGAGTGTTCAAAAGCATGGGTATGTTGTTGTTGTTGTTTTTTGTATTGACTTGGTACACAAGTATCATTTGACATCCCCAGTCAGAGTCGTATGTGGTCAGCTACAAGTAGCGAGGGAAGCGAGACCAATAGGTGTGTGCCCTGGATACTGCCCTGGATATCTGTAGAGGCTTAATCATGGAAGGCTTAATCAGCTTGATTGCCAGTGAAATGAGCATTGTGGAAGCCCAGTCTTAAGATGACAACAACAGGAACTGCACAGCCCATTCAGATAGGTTGGGCCTGATTTTTTGATGTTGTTCAGCACAAATCTGCATGACCTAATGGTTGTTGATTTGTGGACAGTGAAGTTTAACGGGTCCTCAAAAAAGTTCCACCAAGTTACTGGCCAACTTTTATTTGAATGGGTAGGGGGTTGGTACCGCTTAGAGCTAAAGCTTTGGTGAAATTAGATTTCTTATACGTATAAAACAGTACATCAAGTGTTTTTTTCTCTGAAATATCCTGCAGGGTTGCTGACATATGACTCTTTCTTGGATCCCTTTAAGTTAATGAAAAACAACTGTATTTGCCAAGAGATTTTTCAGTTTTTTTTTAAACAAACATTTAAGGGTAAGTCACATAAAAACAAATTTCACCCCCAAGCCTTTTTATGTGGATTTTAAGGGCTGCATTTGATGCTTTCGTCAGACGCTGCTTTCATTAAACAGATATTTGTTTGACAGTGTATGTTTTATGAAAGCATCTCATTAAAATAGAAAAACACATTTTAAGTTGAATTCGTGTTGGTACCAATGGCCCATCAGGCTCTCGGTATGACAAATAAAAATCACTGTTAGTGCACCATGATGTTTCCCTAATCTTTCCCTGAGGTAGACTTCCTTGTACTAAACAGATAAATCCTCCCATAATCCATTGCAATTGCAGTGCACATCAACACATTCTGACAATTCTATACATGAGTGACCACAAACAGTCTTTTCCCACCTCACTAAATTGCACCCCACTGTAGATTGTTTTGGTCAGTTAAAATGTGTGTGTGTTCCCCCCCAATTCCATGAGCCATTCAGGACCGACACAGTCCTGGAGAGAAGCCATCATGGCTAATCTCTAGGGCAAATTTATCAGCCACTGATCAACCCATTGACCTTCGACGCAGTACCCTGGTATTTCAAGGACTGATGTCCCATGAAAAACAAGCTTTTGAAGAATGCCACAGTGATATAGAGAAATTTTATGAGGCAGGCCCGTACTTTATGACTGGCAATAAAGAAAAGGGAAACTCGGCGGAAAGCTTTTTCTCAGCAAAAACCGCAGGCAGAGAGAGGTAATTATCTGGCTCAACTTTTTTGCTGTTACTTACAATGTCTTAGGGGGCAGGGAGAGCTGATAGATATCGCTATACGCCGTGTTGAGTCAAAATGACAGGGGGACATTTTACTTGGGAACAAAGGGAGCCTCATTTCACTGTGGCTGAAAGGATAGCATGTGCCTGAACTCGGAGCCATGCACACTGGAGACGTGTGGTTCCTCTCATTTTGGCCTCGTACTCTCCTCTCTCCTGTTTCCTTTTCTTCTGAGCTGCTGAGGACTACCGGCACTGTGGCTGACTGTTTGGAGCTGTTTTCTCCTCTCAGTCAGATCCATACATCTCATATATGTTTTTGATGATCAGCTCTTTAATGTTGGGGAGAAGTTATTTATCACAGTAGTCACAGTGCTCTTGATTTGATTTAGCATGGGAAGCATTTTATCTCATGCCTGTTAAACAGGGCGCGTATTGTCATATTATGACAGTTAGATTTGAGCAGATGCGCTTAGCCTGTAGCTTTTACAGCATTTTCATTTGAAATATTTTTATATGCTGTACTTATACATAGTTCAGTGTGGGTAACAATTATCACTTTTAGCTAGTTGTCTATTAGCTTGCAAATTGGCTATTAATTAGTACTTATAAAGCACATATTAAGGCCTTATTCTGCATGACTATTTTCTACATCCCTTAAAGGATTAGCCCAAGTATTACTCACTTTCAAGCCATCCTAAGTGTATATAACTTTCTTCTTTCTGATGAACGCAATCTGAGTTATATTTATAAATATTCTGATAGATCAAAGCGTTATAATGGGAGTGAGGGGGCAACAAAGTTTGAAGCTCAAAAAAGTGCTTCCATCCATCATAAACTCCACATGGCTTCAGGGGGTTAATATAGGCCTTCTGAAGCGAAGCCTTTTTGTAAGAAAAATATCCATATTTAACAAGTTAAAATATCTAGCTTCCACCAGACTGCAGTATTCAACTAAATTGTATCGCCTCTTGTAGTTCAAGACGCTTATGCTGCGTCCTACTCCTTCTATATTCAACTTACAGAAAAAGCGTAAATGACGCGACGTCAATTACACATTTTTCGTACGTTGAATATGGAAGGTGGTATTTGTATTGAAGCTAACTTAAGTATGGAAATTTCTGCCACAGTTTACTTACTGATTATGAATTCCCTGCACATGCACGTCATCATCAACTCACCCCTTTATCTGCCTCCGTTCCCTTCACATCCTCATCTGGTCTCGTCTCTAGTAGACTTAACAGACTCACCTGATACTCCTTACCTGTTACCTACCTGCCATCCAGTCCTGATCCGGTCGTCATCTTCTACCCGTCCGCCTGGTCTTCATCCTCCTCTACACCCCGTGTGTCTTCATCTCCAGCGTCATTCTGCAACATACCGATATCTCGATTACCTCAAGTTAAGTCATCTTTAAAGTTACCAGTGACTGTTCCAGTCACCTGCATCACTCCCTTGTCTCTGCTATATGTGAACCTTTCAACAAACTGTTAAGCTGTTACTTACCTCATCTGCCCCTGTCTGTGTCTGACAGCTTCATGCTGATAATGAATAAAGGATTTTCAACCTATGTTGTTTCTTCATTGAGATCAAAAAATGTTCAATGCAATTAAATGCCATCTTGCTATGCACGAATCAGAGTTGTAGTTTTATTGGCACGAAATATTCACAGTACATTATGATTGTATTCAAAGCCCTGTCATCAGTTAAAACTGCTAAAGTGTAGTTTCAGAGATTCACTCTCTCTGCCACATGCTCATGCTCATCCCCATGAACTGGAGTCTGGCCAACACGGGGGAAAGCTTTCATTATACAAGTGTTTAATTTATTTATATATGAATTGTACAACATGTCTGATTAATTAGTTGTCAGACTTCTGTGCTATGGCTTTTAACTTTGAAATCATGAAATCTAAATTGGGGTTCTGTTGCTAATAGCTATTAGTCCATACTGTGTATGTTTGCTTTGAGGCCATCTATATGTTAATGTATTTTTAAAAATTCATTTTTTTTGACAAATAAAATGATCTTTCTATATCCCTGCAGAATCCTTTATAGGTCATATCTGCTCAAAAACATAACACATTATTGAAATATAATTTTCAAGGTAACACAAAATTTCCAGTGATCTTCCTGATCAGTTAGTGATATTAAAGGTGCAAAAGTCAAAAAAATGCACCGCTGTCAAATAAAGGATGGTGCGCTGGGTGGAATGCAGGAGTGGCATAATAATCGTTTTACCTCAGTTATCTTGTTTTCATAATCGTTCAGAGCCAAAATCAGAATCGAAAACAACAATTGCAATTAATTGCACAGCTTTACTGTGTACTACAATGTCATGACGCATTTGCGAATGACTAATTAAAAATTACAGATAAATGCAAAACTATTTATTTAAGATGTTGGTTGTGTATATAGAAACAAAATATTTTATGGATAAAGCATATACAAATATATAAGTAATTTGAGAATATAGAGACACTGACTGTATTACATAATTCACAGTGTTTCAAGGGAGTGGGTGAGTGCTCAAGTTCTTTTAGCACGATTTGTTTGCTTCGAATCTCTTATTGAAGATATCTTTCCGGAATCATGGGTGATGCAGTTTTTGACCAGGAAAATTCAAGAAAATTTTGCTTAGTGATGGGTTCAGCTAAAGCATTTGCCATCAGTTAACAACTTCAGAGATGTCTGTCTTTAATTGTTTTGTTATTGTAAAATTAATGTGATTCTGGAACCTGACTTTTGCACTCTAAGAATTTCTTTGGAAACAAAAGACTGAATCTTTTATGATAGCTGCCTTCTAGATGAATGGGAAAAAGCACTCTCTCCAGGTATTTTAGATATCTTTGCCACCTGCTACACTGAAGTCAACTTTCAAATCATGATTTTGCTCAGCTGTAAACTAAAGACTATTGTATATATAAAAAGAACAAGCACTTCAATACGTTCCACCCTCTATTTCTATAAGAAATATGTCAAGAAAGAAAACTGCAGTCGTCAAACCATTTCAAAGAGTCTGTAGATTTTTGAACGGCTGCTTCTATTAGGCACAAATACTCACATTTTCTCCAGTAAATATACTTTTTTATAGCTAGGGCTGAATTGTATTTTGTTGGGAGCTATATTCTGAGTAATGTTTACCACCTCCGCACTCAGTTTATTCATTGTATTTAAATCAAATAATTATATTTAACAGCTCCCTTGTGAGTAACTGCTTCAGTTCATTATGTTTGCTCTTGACTTCAGCCTGCCTAGACTCCCAGCCAATGGCCAAACAAAATAAAGCCTTGAAACATCAGTGAAGACAGCCATTGGCCAAATTGTTCATAGTCAAGGGATTGTTTCCCTGACAACAGTTTCCCAAAAAAGCTTTTAAGTTTAAAAGCTTTTAAGCCACCGTCAGGTGAATGATAGCCAAATATGCAAATATAAAAGAAACTCATATATTTTCATACTGGTTTGCGGTTGTCGTTTTTTTAGTTTTTTTTTTTTTTTTTTTTAATCGTTGAAGGCTTTGGATTCAAATAATCTGAGCCATCACTCATATTTTCATTTGACTCCCTCCCACTAGCCTCTGTTCTCACTTATTTTTTCATTTGTCTAGGAGATGTGATCCCCGGAGGTATGACTCTAAATGAGAGCATACCTGCATATCATTACATCATTCTCCAAATCGTCCTGCATGACAGGGGGCTTGCTTCACTTTTAAGCACCCTCTCCCATAATTCATCGGTACTAGGCTCAGCGTCTGACTGAATCCGTTTGTCAAGGGCTACAGAATCGAGCCGAGATTGCAAACGCAAGTGATTGGGAGAGAGTTGCAATGGATAAAATTTCACCAGACAAACCAATCCTCAAAGCCTGTTACCTTGAAATAAAAAGTCCAGCCCTCCCAGAGTGCAACAGCAGCCACTGTGGTTAGTATAGCAGGTACTGTGAGGTGCTCAAATCAGCAGATTTTTCTCCTTCTTCCCTCCTTCCCTGGCCAAATCCAGTGAGCCATCAACCTTCCAGAGTCAATTTACTTTTTCCAGCCCTCACTGCAGTACACTCAAGCTCAATGAGCAATAGCTAGCAATAATGCAATCATAAAAAGCCCACTCTGGACTCAAACATGTCTTATGCTCTGTGCTTATGTTTTTGGCCTCTTAGGTTTGTTTAGATGTCTTATTAGGGGCACAAGTTCCCTACAAGCCTTAGTGCGCAATTGCTTATGTTTTGATAAAGTGACTCTGAGCAGATTGTGGAAGATATTTCTGCAGCCAGGCATGACGAATGCAGATCTAGAGTTTCCTGCCATTAGTGGGTCTCTGAAAATTTCTTAATTATCATTGTGGAAAATGGTAATGTTTCATGCATTATGTTTGAAGGGAGAAAAGGGGGAAGATTGATTTATAGAGTCTACCAGAAAGCAATAGAGCTCTTCAGTTTGTAGTCCTAAAACTTCGAAGAGAAAGAAAAGAATCCTTAAAACATTATTTCCACAAAAATATTAAGCAGCACAGCTGTTTTAAACATTGAGAGTAATACAAAATGTTACTTTAGCAACAAATCAGCATATTAGAATGATTTCTGAAGAAATGTGTCACATTGAATTGCTAAATTTTAACTATTAAACTTTCTAACTCTAACTATATTTAATTTAATAAATAAATGCAGCCTTGGTTTGTGTAATGTATTTTGTAGAATGTGAAAGTCTCTAAGTAATGTTAGACCTTGTTTTACTCATAAATTGAAAAATTCTATTCTAAAAACCTAATTGACATTCCCGATGGGAATGCTGACCCACAGTGAATCAGCCTTCCAGGTAGGCCTACTAACCAACATCATGACTGAACAGATCTATTATTTTTGGAGCTAAATCAAGGCCGATCATTAGCTCGATCGCAGTTTGATCACAACTAGTGGTGTCATTAATATCAACAGAAAAATTAAGGGTTAATTTACCATCTAAATTGTCAAGCAGCTTTAAAGTGGTGGGTGCAATTTTGCCTGCTTCTAAAAACAAACTTTTTCTTGAACCTTGAGAATGACGAGGAAAGATTCTCTATTTAAATATGTGACAGAAGCTTTTTTTATATATATGTCTGTCAGTGGCATTTTCGCTGTAGGTTCAGTATCATTCATTTTCCCCTCTGCACGTTTCACAACTCCCAACATTTGAAATCAGCTTAATTTCTCCCCTTTGCTCGACAGACTCATCTCTGATAAGGCTTACATGCTGAGATTCCTGCTCCACAATACTGATGCAATCAGTATGTGTGCTTGATGCCCAGATAGCTGGTGTTTTTTCCATCTTCCTCCCTGTCTCTGTCTTGTTTTATCTCAGCATGTAGTAATTACGTTTAGTGTTGGGTTATTTCTCAAATGTAATCCGGTACAGACTACAAATTGCAAGAGTAAAATAATCTTTTAGACTAAAGCAATAATCCACCAGTGGCAGTGCATTGCAGTGGTTTTACCATGGGTAAGGTGTGTTCTTAAGCATGAGCCATATAACACTAATGTCCAGAATTTATAAATGGCAAGCACTGGCAAGTTAATATTCTCAAAATGAATGTTAATTTTTTTTTATACTATACATTAGTAAAAGTCCAGGGGAAAAAACAAACAAACTTAAGTTTATGCCAAATACTAATAAGTCCAATTAAGAACTATTAAGTCCAAAAAGAGGAGAAGCTCACACACATAATTGTAGGAAATTTCTTACAAAATGCTTTTATTCAATGGACAAAAAGGTGCAAAAAAGTGTGTGCAAATAAAAAACATTTTTGATTTGCATCATCAGTATCACAATAGACAATAGCCCACCCATTCCATTCATAGAGAAATATTTACCCTATTGCATTTAATGAAGTGGGTTAGTTCCCTCAAAAATGAATATTCTGCCATTAATTACTCACCCTCATGTTGTTTCACACCCGCAAGACCTTCGTTCATCTTCAGAACACAAATTGACCCTTCGCAAACAGTTTGATTGACAGGCGATCTGAGCAATCATAACCCAGTATTTGCCATTTTATCCGACAAAGCAGTCAGAGAAGTTAGTAGATTATCGTTGGTGAACTTGAACTTAAAAAATTGTTCATACTCACGTCTTTCCACAGTTGAAAAAACATTCCTTCTGATGTCCATTCATGTTTATTTGATGCTATAAATGAACTAGTATGAAGAGGCAGATGAGCTACAGAGATATGTCACGACACATTAAGGAGCCACCATACGGTATTTATTGTATAAACGTCTTTAAAAAATTACAATATTTTAAATAGAATCTGTTTCATACGTTGTCAGTGTCCTCTTTGCTCCACGATGTATTTTTCACTGCGTGAGAACATGATGTGTGGAGAGAGAGCGCATGGGTTGTCGGGCATAGCAACGGGGCGGGTTTTGCAAGGGTCAATTAAGATATTTTCGATGAAATACGAGAGGTGTTTGATTAGCCCATAGACAGCAGAATAATCAACACTTTCAAGGTCCAGAAACATACTAAAGATATTATTAAAACAGTTTAATTTTACGAAGTGACAAGAAGAATTTTTGTGCACAAATACAAGCTGTTATTAATAGTTAGCAAGGTAGCTGTTAAATTTAGGTATCGGGTAGGATTAGGAATGTAGAATAAGCAGAATAAGGCCGTAATATGTGCTTAATAAGTACTAATAAATAGCCAAAATTCCACTAATATGCATGCTAATAAGCAACTAGTTAAAAGACCTTAAAATAAAGTGTTTTTTATTTTTGTTTTTTTATACCTATTTGGAGAAATTATATAAAATTTAACATCATCTATTTATCATTTTAAATGCCGTAATGCAATAATATGCTATTATATGCAATAATTTTCAACTTACTGGTATCTGCCCAAATTTTTTTTGTGCCTTATTTTTTAAATTGTTTCTGCAAACAGTCATATGAGGAAGGAGATCGCTTCATACCCTTCCCAAACCCTTTAGGGTTACGGTTTTTTTTTAGTGCCCGACTGTAATGGTGTCACACTGTGATGTTGTATCTAGGGCATCCATATGCACCCAGTCATATTACCTCATTTTTCAGGTGGACTAAGACATGCTTTGGCTTATTGAGTGTCTTTAGGTATTAGGTGGCTACAATTGAAAGATGTGTACAGTGGTCCTACTTACCTTTAAGTGATGGTGACCCCAGACACTAAACACTACCTACTCATTTAATGTATGCAGTGTGGGCTCTCTTAATGATTACCATTATCAGTGTTATCTATCAGCTCAGCAGTTGGCCTCTATCCTGTTAAAAACTCCTACTTCACTTACAGTAAGATTATGCACTTTTTTATTGGCAGCTGAGAAAATGGCCCGTAGGGCAATTCAATTACGATGCCTCAAAACCTTACTATGTTAACTTTCCCTGAAGGCCAGAATCTGAAGTTGGGACAGTTTTCCATGCTAGAGCATATCCTAAATTAGTTAACAGCTCCTGACTTGCCACTTACCAATTACCATGCGCTTATATGCTGTTGTCAGCATGTATTTCAGTTAGCCTTATCTAAGGTGTCTAACTCACTAAATTGATATGGAAAAATCAAGAAAGTGGTGCGAAGTCACTGTAAGAGTGGCCATTAAGCAAGCACAGAAATAAATAAATAATAATAAAAGGTTTCCGGTGTATATTTGATTGTGACTTTAGAGTTCTTCTGCTTATGAACAATAATGTAACCATAATAGAAAACCCTGGGCTTTTTATAAAATTAGACACTTACGCAAATGAAAAATGATCTCCTCCCACAAATTAATCATTAAGAACATAGACACTTTTTCATGCTGTAATATATTTTCTGGTCTGTATTCTAATGAATTACTAATTGAAGCTCTATATTTTTAGTAAAAATATTTAAGTATTGTGTATAACTAGTTATCTTGCAGTCATTCAAAATGACTGAATAGGAATGAAACAATTGTAAGGCTGTCTGAAACGGTTGTTTGCTAAAGAATGGGGATTGAAGCTTGAGTGTCACCTCTTTTTTTCCTGTCTTAACACTTTTTGTAATGCATAATTTCACTATCACAGTTTGTTTGCTTTTTTGTGAACCTGGTGGCTCAACCAATATTTTGATATGGATTTTTAGTCTCTACTGTATATGCCAATGCATGTGGTATAGGCACCTTTAGGTAGATGCTTTTCTGTGAGGGAACAGACTTGACATCCCTCTGACAGTTTTATAACAAAAAGTCTGAGCTGTATCAAAATTGTACTCAAAAAATTAGATTTTACCTCAAGCAAATTATCTTGGCCCACCTGCTAATTAGGCCTTAAATACAGTTTAGGATGAACATATGCTAATTTCAGAGAAAAAGAGGAGCACTTCAACTGATCCAGCAGAGATGAAACAGTTTAACACGTTCTCTTTTCTGACACAGTCATGAATGGATTTACAAGTTATTTTAGTTAGTTCTGCTTAGAGCACTGAGATTTTAATTTCCTCACACGAAATTCTGTTTGTACTTGTATAAGCTGTACGTGTGTGTGTGCTTGGGTCTTGTATACTGAGGTGGAGTTGAGAAATATTGCTGTGAAGTGATTAGAAACTGTATGTCACTACAAGATTGGACTCTAATTGGCTCTAAGGACAAGGGGGGGCATGCATGTTCAGGCACTACCTACTTATGAAACGCTTGTGTGTCTCTGTCTTGTTATCTCTTTTCTTTCTGCTCTAGGATACAGAGACTGTTTCAGCCTGTGGAGCTTTCCTTCTTTAATGTAGAAGCTACCATATCTACCATATCTAGCAAATATCAGAGTAATACGTGAGAGTCAAGTAATAAAATGCATATAATCATTACAAATATTTGCACCATCACACAATGGTGTGTGGATTTCAGTGGAATATGCTGATGCCATCTAACCACAAAACCAACAAAATTGTAAGCCAATTGATGACAGCACACTCAGACAAGCACATTAGCAACAGACACTTCCGAATCACAGACAGTGAACAACGATCGTGGCAATTTGGAATTTTGGACTGGCGGAGCAGCCGATTAAATGTATGTAACAGACTGTATTAAAGTTATGATTTGGAAAAAAGGCAACTATTAAAACTATATAAAAGGCAAATGTGCATGGTCACAAAGTTAGGAAATTTACAGACTGATCCATACTTCTGCAAAATAACTGTCCTCAAATAATTCTTAACATATATAAAACAGTGGCTGTTTTAACAGAAGTTTTTGATAGCCAGAATAAAATCAGTCACATATCAGATCACCTATTAGATTTTAAATAAGTTATCCAACAATTCAGTAAAAGCTTTAGCTTTTTGGTTGATGCTGTCATCCAGGGGTATTGCTGAATTGCTTTGTTTGAAATACTTTAAACAGTTTTGACTTTCTGCAGAAAAACAAGCTCTGTTGTAGGTCTTTGTTTGCCATTTAACTCCATCTTTTCTATAAAAATTAATCTTGAAAACGGTGTGGATAATAAATTAGCACCGATGTCCTCATCAATCTTACTTGCAGTTTCCTTAGTGAATAACGCTAGCTATTTTATCAGCGTTTTCTTTTTCTTTTTTTTTGATGGTGTTCTCCACAGCAGGGGGAACGCATCGTAAACTTATTGATAGCAAGCCCCACGCATTTAGAGGGACGACATGATTGGTAAATTTTCCTGTCATTTTAAATTACGGACCTCCACACAAACGGACCTCCACACAACACAACACAAACTGAACAGGCTGGTTTTTATCTAGATGTTTATTGTTCCAAATTATAAATTCCTAAAATAATATTTGGACTGATGACATTTTTTTAAAAATTACTTTTTAAACTATTATTTAAAAGTTTGAAAATATTATTTTTTACAGTTATTATTTTTATTTTTCATTGTAATATATTGGGTATTTGATGAGTTAAAATGCTATGAACATTTTAATTTCATGCCAATCTTTATTCTAATGATCAAATTACTGCCATGGTCAAAATATTTAAATTGTTTAAATTTGTCAATTTCTTCTATAGATGGAGTTTAACTTTTATCATTAATAGCATGATAATAGTTATCATTGTTGGTCAAAATGTTAATATCGTTGCTAATATCTACTTTATTTTATTTTTTTTAAATTACGCTTCTTTCTTTAATCAGTTTTAATCAAATAATGGCTTCAATTCATATTCTGTTCAGTTATTCTACAGAATAGTTTCAGATTTCAATAAGTTCGAACAAAGGTTCACAATTTTCAGTAGAGTTTTCTGTACACATGGAGCCTGTAATATTTTTTGCTAAACATTTTGTTTGACAGAGAGACAAATGAAAATAACAATAGCTGGTTTACTGCCATTTTTCTGTGAAAATGCCTCTGATTCTTCCAAAGACTTTTTAGGTAGTGCTTTTGAAAATAAATTTTATGATTTTAACTTGAGTTAATCAGTCTGGTGTAGCACAACGTTCAGTGAATCTTTTATGCTTTATTTCTCTGATTTCTCTCTTCTTCTGTCTTTACTCCTTATCTGTCTCACTTTTTCTTTCTCTTTTTCCTTTTTATTGTTGCCAAAAAGAGTAATCTGTTAGTCCCACAGGAAAATAGTCTTTGAGTAAACTTTTACTCCCACCTTTCTTTACTGACATTTTGCATTACTCTTCTCAGTATCAGGCTCCTCTGAAACAAAACAAACTGACTCCACTATATTAACTAAATATTCATGAGATGATTTGATTTATTATGGGTGATTACATTGAAAGAATTATAAAACAAAGTTAACTTTCTGTATATAAATGCAGTACAACATATCCCTAAACTCAATCTATATTCACTGGAAAAACCCTTTAAATAAACCAAGAGATGCTTTGTTGCACAATGGTATATAAGCATCTTCCTGCTGTGCTGTAGTATCTGCCTTAAGCACCAATAGCATTTGTCTGCCACCAGCTGTCACAAATCCCCAGCATCTCTTTCTCTCAGACTAACGCTGTGACGCAAAATCAATGGAGCCTCTTGGGTCTTTCCATCACCCCAAATATCTGCAGTGAACTGCTGGTTGAAGGCATTCAATAAGAGTCCAGTTGCCTGGAGATGGGATTGCAGAATAGGGCGTGGAGACAAATGACTCTTGCATTAGAGCATGTCAGAGCTTGCAAGTAGCTAGGTCGGGTTTAGAGGTCTTACTGTCTGATAGATGGATGAGTGATGTCTTTCCTGTCTTCTCCATTATTTGGCAGTCATCGACAGTCGGATGCTGATGGAAGGACTGCAGAGATTTGGTGCCATCCCAACGTATCTTCCGGTCCGATACCAGGTACTAAATGCTGAGTCTGCCTTCTTCCTGAAAGAGGCCAACCAGGACATCATGAGAAACTCCAGCCTGCAGGTTCGTACAGAGCTTTTCTTTATCCAACAAGCCAGAAAGACGCCGTCGGTCAACGCCAGTTACGGACCGCTGTATGTGGAACAGCCCGTGCCCATGGAGCTTCTGGGCCCAGGACTCTTTAACAACCCTTCATCCACGTCCCCATCATCCACTTCCTCTCCTCTCTTTAGTTTTAACTGGAAAGTGCAGACTTTCATTATCAGTGAGCGAATCCACCCCAGTTGGCCAAAGGTTCAGGTCCTCTTCTACTTAGTAGGCCGGGACTGGGACGACTACAGTGCTGTGGACAAGTTGCCATGTGTAAGGATGTTTGCCTTCCATGAAACCCAAGAGGTACGAGGCACCTGTCACCTGAAAGGGGAACTCGGACTGTGTGTGGCTGAACTGGAGCCACTGCCTAGTTGGTTCAGTCCCCCTAGTGTCATACCAGGTCGACAGAGATCTCCCGAGCTGGTTGAAGGCACTCCCGTGGAGCTGTATTACATGCTACAATCCACTGACACTGGGGAGTGCAGCTCGGAGGATTCCCGCAAGACCAACTCCATCCGCACTGGCCAACTGGGTCCAGCTGGTTACTTCTCAGGGCCCACACCCATGCGCAGGATCGGCAGTGTACGGCTGTTCCAGCCACTCTCTGAGCTGCGTTTGGACAGTAACTTTGTGGTGATGGTTCCCTCCAGACCCATCAGGCAGAGGGAGACGGTGTCAGCCTTCCTTGCTGTATCCACCCTTTCATCAGTAGAGATCTTCACTTTAAGGTCAGTTACCCCGCTGGTAATAATTTTCCATATTTATTTATTTACTTACTTAAATGATAGCTGGACTTGAAAGCCATTGATCACATTAATTTCATGGAAAAGAGAAAAGAGATCTGACATTTTGATTACACAATATCTCTCTAAATGTAAAAAAAAAAAAAAAAAAAAATGATAACCATTTTTTGCTAAATCTAACAGTGTTCAGGTACAGAAATTGAATAATGAAATGTAAAATAACACTGCATAGTCTTCACTGTATAAATGAAATATAATTAATCTGTGTTAAAAATACGAAGTGATTTTTTACTTTTGTTGTTTGATTAACATTCATGACAAAGAAATCAGCAGGAATATTAGGCTTCTGTCACTTTAAGACCAAATTCATGGATCCAAAATACTGTTACATATTCGGTTTTCTTTCTCAATTGTTTAGTTCACCTAAGCCATAAGCAACTGTGCTTTCGAGGATAGTCGATCTTTTATGTGCTTTTTGACGTTCAGGCAAATTCGGTGTTCATGTGCACCACACTTTCATAATTGAGTTCTCTTTAACGTTCTTTGTGAGCTCAAATGGTTTTAAAATCGGTTGAATATTTAAAACTGAGGACACAAAAAATGTTCAATGATAACTTTAACGTTCTCTTTAACTCTTTAATCTGAGAATCACGTACGTTTTGAACCGTGGCGTCTGGTCTGATTAAAGATCACTATACATGACATTGCACATCCTGCGATGTGAGTATCGTGGATACGATATTTATTTGGAAGTTGTATTCAAAATCCACTTGGCTTAAAAACAATGTGAGTGGGCATGCTGCTTCTGAGGCAGGATGAGTAAATGGACAATTTTAGTTTCTGTATGGCTCTTGAATTTTGATTTCATGCTCTCAAAATTCATTGTGTTTGGCACAAACTGTGTTTATCATCAGTGCATGTGATCCCGTCTCTTCCCAAAGTCCTGGAAATATCAGGTAATTTCAAAAGTGTCACTTCTCGGCATGGAAGCAAATTAATAGACTTAAAAGGTCATGGAAATTTCTATAGTCTACTATAGCATTTTTCTTAGTATTCTTAGTTCTAAAGTACTTCTTCTTTGTAGCTATGTTCTCTATGAGATGTTTTTTGAATTTTATTATTTGCATTTAGCATTGTTCTTTTCTCCTGATGTCCACGAACTTAACAGAACAGACCAACATCCGACTCGTTGAAAGTCACTGACTACACTTTCTAGGTGAAAAATATGTAAAAGTTTAATTTGTGACATTTATTAAATGACACCTAGATGGCCCAAATGTAATTTAATAGATGACCCAGTAAAATATTATTACCCAATAGAATAGATTTCCAAAACAAGTACTAATTAACTCTCAATGAGTAGATTTAACTCTTAATTAGTAAAATACAGCTAAATAAATTAATTAATCAAGGAAGAGATGTGTAAACTACACAATTTGACCTGTTTGTAATGAATTTTCCTCACTACCCAGTGTGAAAAAATTATTTTCAGTGTGAAGGAAATTCTTTATTGATTCATTGAGTGTTGGGCTCTAATTAGAACAAGCGTATGTGATGAAGCGACGAAAGACATTCTGTGCAAGTGAGTAAATGACCGTGAGAGAAATTAATGTTCGTCCCTGTTTGTATTCTCTCACGCCTGATATCTAAATCATGCTTTGAGTTATACGCTGACAGCCTTGGCAAAGATGTCAACCTCGGTTAGCATTACCTTACAGCCGGTCACTATCTCATGTGTGGTTAACGAATTTTAAGCGTGCCAGTTTCAATGCTGCTCTCTAATTCACTTGTGAGTAGTGGGTGTTTACTAGATCAATGAATGAAGCATGCAGAAATAAAAACCTCAGAAAAGAATTTCCTTTGATGTTGACAGAAACAAAGAAGCTCCTGGCAGATGTGTTGTTTTCTGAAACGATCTCCAAGGGTGCTCCAACATTAGAAACGGCAGTTTCTGATAAAGTTATCAGGCCAGGATTAATTAATGCAGAAAGAAGTAGTTTAGAGCTCAATAGCAAGTAAATTTGTGATGTTGTTCTGTGGGAAACTGTTCATTGATGGTGAGTCCACTGGACTCATACAGGGTGGTGATAAGATCCTATATAAAAGAGTTTTTTTTTTCTTCGCCTTTCCTCTACTTGATGCCTAAATGTCTTTGTGATGGCTCCAAGTCCCCTCAACCCCTGGAGATAGGCACAGCTCTGTTCTCGGCTTGGGCTGCACTCCGAGTTCCAACTAAACAGTTTTTTAAATAGTGACCAGCTGAACGCTGCTGATATGGCTGTTTCTCTAGGGTCCCTGGCTGTTGATGTGTTGTGTAGGTGCTGGAGGGGGGAAGAGGTTACGATGGGCGGCGGAATAAGGTTCAAACCGGTGTCGCTGGTGCTGTTGGAGCCAGATCTCCTCATCTTATCATCAGCCTAGGGATAAAAATGCTCCCTGATCAGCTTTTCCCTGCCTAACACAATCAGGGTAAAACAGAATAGCTCCTGAGAATCACATCTGACTGCCAGACTTTCTCGAGTATGGCCTTCAAATGAATACATTATGTACAGTGAACTGGTAGATTGATATTTAAAGTGTAATTATTATTATTTTTTGCTGCGTATATATGGATGGAATGGTTTACAGCCATAAGTGAACTGCTACTAAAAATAATTTGTAAATGAACATTGATGAACAAATGAATAAGAACATTTAGATAAATTTTCAATAAATTTCAATAAATTTTTAATAATGTTATTGTCATATAGAATAAAAAAAGTATTTCAAAATTATATTTATCCTAATAAAAATAGAATTAAATATTTTGCAGTAGCAGTTCACCCAGGAATTTAAGGTTTTTTCGTTCATGTTGTCTATTTCCCACTTCCCACTCTTTTGTGTGAACAATCCCACTTTAATCAAGAGAGTACAGATGCTCTGGAAAAAAAAAAAAAAACTTGTCCGAAATGGACTATTTTTAAAGATATTATTTTTAAACAAGAGGTTTCATATTACATAATATGTTCTTGAAATTCTAATCAACCAATATCTTTAATCTTTCCCTGAGAATAGAACTCCTGATTGTAGGATTGTAATGTTTATTGGTGATGAACGAGCTTTTAAATTCATGGTTTTAATTCTCAGGCTATTGTATTTGGAACTTGCATTTCCTTGCTTTTGCCTCATTAGCGGTTTGGAGAGCAGTAACATGTTGAGATGGGATTTATACCTGATTCATAATGCAAATGGAAACGCGCTTCCCTCACGAACAAATTAACAACCTCTCAAAAGATAAATAGCCCCTGCTGTATTGTAATTTTGACTAAACAATCTTACACGTTTCTGCACGTCCCAGTGGAATATATGCTAATACATGCAAATGAATAATCGTTCCTCATAGACCATTTCATATTTTGCTGTAGAAGAGATATTTTTCCTCATCCAATTTTACCAACCAATCCAATATACTCCATTCTGATGGGTACAAATGACCAAAAGTTGATTGGCTCTGTCATTTGACTGGTTCTTAAACATGAATTTGAAGGTGTGTCAAATAAATGAATGATGGGGAATTATTGCGTTTCACTTTAATAGCCATGTGGACATATTATTTCTTGACTCTTTGAATAACCAAAAGATTTACGTTTAAAAAGCTGATTGAAAGGCCATCCATAATGCATTTTTCACACTGTAGTACTCAAGTACAGCAATTCAGTAGATCCATTATCCTCTGTTTAATAACCCAATAACTGTGCTTTGGCTAACTGTGAAGAATGGAATTAAATTTATACGCAATTTAATACATTTTATTCTTTTAAGAGACAGTTTACCCAAATATTCTGTCCTCATTTATTCATTCTCGGGAAGTTCAATGGTGTTCTGAGTTCATGATTCTTTAAGGAAACCTTATTCCAAAAGGGTATGTATTGACTTCACTTTCTGGAATCACTTTTCCCTTAAAATTCAACATATTGACACAAAATGATAACTGCAAATCGATTCCTACATTTCTGTGCCTGAAGTCCAGTTGTTTCTGTGAATTGCAGCGATCCATTTGCTTCTCTTTTGCTGTAGCTTTGGCTGTCTGTAAAAATATATCTCAGATTTCTTGTCAAATCTGTTTGTACAGCCAATCGCAAAGCTTTTTCCAGTTTTAGGTGTGTTTTGTGTGTTTTTTGCCGCATTCATGCTGGAAACCAACTCTGCCACTCTGTCTTTTTGGTACTCAGTGGGTGTAAACGCAGGCACTCTGGCCGACTGCGAAGCGACATCAATGAGAAATGTCTTAAATGACTGAATAATACTTTCATGTTTAAGAGTTTTTTTTCGTGTGACAAAGAATGTTTATTAGTTGTTTCATAAAATAATGAATAAAATGATCCCATGATGGCAACCCATGAAAGGTCTATATATGAAGCACTTGACAAAACCCTTTAAGGTTCTATATAGAACCTTTTCTTCTTGTTCCACATAAAATGTCCAAGCTTGGATTGCACCAAAATAAAAATTCTATCCAATACAGATCAGATGATTAATATTTTCATGTAGTGGCTGATAGTAAAATTCTGTTCTATTTTCTTTCTAAATAAATTTAAAATAAGACACTAAAAACAAAAACAAGAAAGTTGTTTTTAAATTCTACAATCGAATTTAGGTATCTCAAAATTATAATGATAATTTGTATGAAAATTATCATTTTGAGATTGACAATGTTAAAGATAACATTTAAAATCGCTATTAAATAATTGGTGTTTTTATAGGTGTTAGTTTACTCCAAATTAAATCTAACTGTAAAAGTTGGGTACATGTTAAATGAAAAAAAAAAAAAAATAATGTCACCCAACATCTGATATGGTTCAAATAAATTGTAAAACCCTAGTTTAAACTTTTTTTCTGTACAATGAATGTTAATGGTGACCACAGCTGTAGTTGGTGGCCATTCACTTTCATTGTATGGATAAAAATTTGTGTTTCTTCATGATGTTCCTGAAATGGTGTTTATTTCATCCACTCTCTGACACGCACACAGATTGTTCTATGCATTTATTTTCAGTTTCCCCTTAGAGAATGGGCTATGAATTGGCCTTTTCACCGATGTATTGGAGGCTGCAAGAGCCACTGAACTTGATTAGTTGCCATCACAGTTTACAGAGCAATTCCTCCCAATTTCCTTCTGCCCCTCCAGGGTTGCTGGCACATGTTTACTTTGAAAGCACCGACTCTCTTCATCTGGCCATTAATAAGTAATTAGTGATTTGTGCACAGGGGAAACTTATTCGCTCTCAAGCTCCATTTTGATTTGCTTTCCACACAGGCTCCTTCCACAAAGCAATCAGCGACTGCCCGCAGCGAATAATCCTAGTGCGCACATTTCTTGGTAATGATTTTTAATGTATCCCCACCCATGAATCTTTCAACTTTCAGCACGGTGGCTGTCATTATTTGACTGAAGGCACCAGATGATTCTTTTCCTTAATTATTATTCACTTTGCCTCATCGCATGTTTTGCTGAGACACTGGGCGTCCTGGGAGGAATGGGCGCTTTTGCCTCTCTCTGATGGACTCATTGTGTGGTAGTTTGTTAAACCAAACCCTGATCAGTATGACTAACATTGAGTGCTGTGGATGGTCAGCACGGGGATCAGACGCTTCCCGCTTCCTCCCTGCAGTTCACAGCAGCCTGAAGACTTGAAGAACCAGACGTGCTCCCAGAAAGAGAAATTGTTGTCCATAATAGTGGTATTTGAAGTTTGCTAGTCTAAACTTGTTCTGTTGGTAACACTTTACAACTATGATTCATTAGTTAACATTAGTAATACTTAACAATTCTTAACAATACTTCTACAGCATTTATTAATCTTAATGTTTCAACATTTCAACATTTACTAATACATTATTAAAAGCAAAAGTATTTGTTAACATTCGTTAATGCACCCTGAACTGACATGAGCAAGCATTGAACAGCTGGATTTTTATTAACTAACATTACTAAAGATGAACAAATACTGAAACAAATACATAAACTAATATTAGCAAATTAGACCTTATTGTAAAGTGTTGCCAAATTTTTTTGTCTTCTTAAATTTCATTAATCACATCAATGATTTGATTTTGGAAAAAAAATAGATTTTTTTAAAATGCATTTTATTTATGTATTTTTTGGACAAAATAATGTATATTTGTTTAGTGTTTTTGAAATAAGAATCTTGCCAAGGCTGCTCAGCAAGGCTGCATTCATTTGATCAAAAATACAGTATAAACGGTATCTATCTATCTATCTATCTATCTATCTATCTATCTATCTGTCTGTCTGTCTGTCTGTCTGTCTGTCTGTCTGTCTGTCTGTCTGTCTGGCTGTCTGTCTGTCTGTCTGTCTGTCTGTCTGTCTGTCTGTCTGTCTGTCTGTCTGTCTGTCTGTGATATATTCCTAACATCAGCCATTTATTGGTTATTATCCGTAATGTTACTTATATCAACCAGGTTGATATGAATGCAATTTGACCGTATGGGTCAATATTGAATATTTATTGGCTGATTTGTTGGATGTTGTTCCTGTCCATTCCGTCCTGTATTCCCCCATGAGGAATCTGGTCACCCTAGTTTGATAGCGTGCTGCACGGCTAACTTGGCTAAAGCTATACGCTGTTGGAGAGACTCAATAAGAATGAAGATGCGTTTACAGACCCCAAGCGTTTTTGGTTAAAAAAGAAAATTACTGACATGCCTCTGGTCTCCAAGAATACAGTAAGAAACAATGTTAACTTCACATTTAACAGTACATTAGCAGCGTGCTAATGAAACCAATTTGCAAACATCACAAAATATATATGCAATTGCATCATGAACCATTGGTATCGATCCATCTTTGAGAATCAACTTCTGTGCAAATCATGTGTTTTACTGACCCTCATGTGCAAATCAGTCTGGTGTAAAATGACTTGCACATACTGGTATATGAATTTATTTGGACACATTCCCTTCATAAATAAAATTGCATCACTGTGTCCTTATTAACTCTAAGTGTTTATTATTATAGCTGTTAACAAATCTGAACAAAATCAGAATTTTTGGGGGGTTGGTAGATGCACGGGGACCCAATTATAGCATTTAAAAACAGAAAAAAGTCAGATTTTCATGATATGTCTCCTTTAAAGAGTTGGATTCTCATGCTAATCAGATTCTAATACCCTCCTTCAGTGCTCGTATAAGTTTCAGAAAGATGTTTTTGAGTATGGCCCTGTCACCAAAGAAGTGTGTTTTTGGTTATGAGGAAACTATAACCTTGTTCAGCTTTCCAAAGAACCCAGCGTTAACGGAACAGTGGATGCAGTTAGTTTTTCCGGAGCAGCAACAGAGTTGTGCTGGTGTGTTTGTTTGTTCTTTCTGTAAAAAATGTTTTATAAACAAGGCCCAGTTCGATGCTGGATTTGCGTATCGTTTGAAACTGAAAGAAAGCATGATCCAAGGGATAAAAGATGAGTCGGAATTGCAGGCGGCAAGTAAAACTGCATCAAATGTCTGTTGTTTTTTAGCAATCGGCGCATAAGTGCATATAATATAAACAACAATCAAAAGTTATCCAGGGATAATGCGATGAAGTATTGGGTGCTCGCGACTCTTTAGTTTTGCCCACTGCACGCCTCCAGGAGCTCGACTCTTTTTTTTGGAAAGAATCAGTACCAGAATCAGCTGTATCTGTCTTCTATAAATCTGATAACAATAAAGACTGTTCGGAAATATGAAGGGAGCAAAACTACTCTATAGGTACTTAAGATTAACTTGAGATTGGCAGAAACATGTGTGTTATATCCCCTTTAATAGTGAAAGATGTTTCCCTATAGATGGGTATTGGTGTATGCTTCAAGGCTGGGAATGACCTTATTCTGGCCATCAGCTCCACTGAGCCTGGTTGGGAGGTTTGGCCATTATCTCTTGCTTTAAGCATGCGATTTAGAGCAAAGCCCTCAGAAGCTTCTGGAAGAGTGTGTAGTGGGTGGCTAATCCTTGATCAGCTCGTGGGGGGGGATCTCTTGTCAGGTCCAATAATCCCAGAATCATCAGATAACAGAACTTGCATTGATGACCATATGATGGTTTAATCTCTGTGGTTGTAAAAGTGTTAAAAAGGACTATTTATAAGGCCTACATACAAAGCCATAACAGATTACAGTGAGCCCTCTTCACTTGAAAGAAAAAAATCTGTAGACTTTTGTCAAAAAAAAAAAGAGAAACCCCAAATTGTCTGTGAGCGTTGAGCTCCACCAGAACGTATAATTCTCTGTGAAGAATAGCCAGGAACAAAACAAGAAGGTGTTTCAAGCACAAAACGTATACCTCTGCTTCTCACTGTCCCAGTTTTTTTTTCTTTTCTTCTTTGTGGAATGTTGTTCTGTCAAGAATCCTGGGATTCTTGCTCTGTCAGCTCTGTTTACTAACAGTAAAAATTGTGTTGAATGTGATTTGCATGATATGGTTTCAGACCTCGCAGAGGTTCGGAAGTTAAGATGTTTCATGTTTTTGAAAGAAGTCTCTTACACTCACCAAGTCTCCAATTATTTAATCGAACATACCGTAAAAATAGCAATACTGTGAAATATTATTACAGTTAAAGAAAGTGTTATGTATTTTAATATATTCTTTTTCCTCTGATGGCAAAGCTGAAATTTCAATGTCACATGTTCCATCAGAAGTCATTCTAATGTAGTAATTTGGTGCTCAAGAAACATTTTTATCAACAATTTCAGAGACAGTTGTTCTGCTTTATATTTTGTGGAAATGTTTATTTATTTATTTATTTTTAATCAGGATTCTTTGATTAAATAAAAAGTTAAAAGAATGATATTTATTTGAAATCGAACTTTATAAACTTTTACTGTCACTTGATCCATTTAATGTGTCCTTACTGAATAAAACTATTAATTTCTTTAAAAAAATCATGAGTAGATGAAATCCAGTTGCTATGATCCATAGAAAATGTATTCCTGTACACCTTTTTTGCATGCGAAATGTAAAAGTGTTGAGGGATTTTTCTCTTTTGCCTTTTTTAATTGTTAATTGTTTGCATCTCTTCTGAATGTAGATTTTTTATATGATAACTTATGGTACGGTAGATTTCTGTATCGTAACATTTCAGAAGCTGTATCAGTTAGAACTGTAGTGCAAAAGTGGCTTCTTGCCATGTTTTCCAATTAGGACTTGTAATAAGCTCTAAAGAATTCTCATATCCCAATGGCCTGACTCACTGACTCCTCATGGAGATATAGGTGGTTTCCTGGCCATAAAATGAGCTGCAGTCGATGTAATCCTTAACAAGTGCCGTCCATGTTTAAACATAAACCCTCTATGCCTCCTGTGCGGTCATGCATAGCTCCAGTTCACAGCTCAGTGTTAATGAGAAAGATTAATCCTGTGTGTGTGGTGCGATTCATCATGCCTTTTTACCTGCAGGCTATACATTAGACTCAAATGTTTTGGCCCATTAGATGTGGTCCAATTGGACTCCACTAAAACAGTCCCACAGACTTAGCGAGTAGTCTTTACTTACTTTAACAGTAAGAGGATCTCTGTTTTGATGTTTCATGAAAAAGCACTTAAATATTAAGGCACTTCAGAACAAATCCAAAAAATATGAAAAGAAGCTGTAATACATCCATGGTCAATTTTGATGTTATGTAAGTATTATGTGATATGGATGTTTTTATGATTTATTTGAGAAGCTTTTACACCCTCATGCCGATATGATACTGAAGCTTGCTTCCATTATGATGTCCAAAATATTAATTTTGTCACATTAAACTGGGTTATATGACTACAAATCACAATATTTTCAGCTTTTAATGATGTAGATATGATGTAGATAATATTCAAAACAATGGACAAAAAAGTAACTATGCCTTTATTCTTTTGTGTTAAACTGATGCGTGTCCTTTGTTGAGAGACTGTAGTGCTTGTAAATGTAATTAAAAAATATCATTCGACCTTTTAAGTGCTCTTCCGTGTTTCTCCCACATTCTTGGGAGTTTGTTGTCATATAGGGTTAGCTTTTTAAAATGCATCAAGGTGCCCTCAACTCAGTTTTTTTTTTCTAATTTAGTGTCTGTGTAATGAGTTTTTCAGCTCTGTTTTATTGTTTTTTTTTCTCTCCTTTTCCCACGATCTACTCTCCCACTTTTTTTACACGCCTATTTCTTGAGACTTTTTCGATTCAGAGGTGTGAGCTAAAAAAAAAAAAAAAAGGTGGAGGGTGGAGGTTGACGACATTAAGTATCTTTACTGTTTATCTTGTTTGTAGTGAGTTCATGAGAAAGTATAGGATGAATCTTCATCATATGAGCTATTTGGACCATCCGATGCCGTTTCATTGAAATATTCCCACAAACAACAACGGTCGGTAGTATATGAGAAACTAAGAGGAGCTCCGGTTTGATGTTTCATAAAAAGCACTTTAATATTAAGGCACTTCAGAGGGAGTCTAAAGAAATATTAAAAGTGGTAGTACATCCATGGACAATTTTAATGCTTTGTGAGTATTATAAGTGATTCCGAAGTATTTTTTGATATATTGGAGGAGCTGTTTAACCAGTGTGTTTTTTGATACCAAGGCCGTGAAGTTGGGCAGATACCTCAGGATTACAGAAAAGCTGAAGGCAACAAATATTCTCTCCCACATTTCCTGTCATGCCCTTGAGGATTTTTCAATGGCCTCTGTAAATATGCAGTAGCAGAGGGGAAATATGTCAAACATAAGCTGTGCTGAGAGCATTTCAGCTGTGAATAAGCAACACATGCTCAAATGAAGCCAGCTACCTTGTTAAAACCCACAGCTGCCCACGGCCCTTCGTCTAATGCCTTTCTCAGCAGAGAGGTCGGTCCCTAGGGAGAGAGATCAGCCAACTGTGACCCACCAGAGAGGTGATGTCGTCCTCCAGCACTCGCAAGTAGGTCCACACAGACACCGTTCGAAAAGTTGCCTCCAGACCCATAAAACACACACACACTTGTCTAATGTGATAATAGGACTTTATAGGTGGTCACCGTGGGAATGAGTTGTCTGGAAACATTGTCTTTCAGCAGAAGCTGAAGGTTGTTTCGAGAGCAGTTATAATACTTAGGCATCAATTGCAACCATTGTGACCTCCAAACATGAATTCTTTATCTGAATATAACTTGTGTCTTTGACATAAATGGAACAGTTTCTGTACAATATAGCAGTTTTTGCTACAGAGACGGGGTTTTTTTGTTCGTCAATTTGTAGGCTAACCCAGAAGGCTGATTCAAAATCGTCTCCCAATGGAATTTCTAATGTTTTTTTTGCAATAGCTTCGATTTCAGTAAAATTAGGTCTGTGGTTTACATTACTTTAAGAGACTTGAACATTTTGTTCTACAAAATAAAATTACGTACATTCATACCCTACATGCGAGTTTTTATACCATTGTGTGCTATAAAAATGCAAGTTTCTGACTAGTTACTAGAAAAGGACCATGTTCTTATTAAACCATGTGTTCAAGTGAAAGGAAAAATATGAAGAAAAAAAATTAAGTAAAAGTCATTTCAAATTTTGTTTGTAGAGGAGAATAGAAATGCCCTTCTGGTCATGTTAACCAGACTTTTTACTAAATGGAAAAACACTATAGAAAAAACTAATTCCCAATTCCCTATGGAATCCGTTGCGTGAAATTGCCAATTCTATTTACGGTTTTACAAAATGAACAGCTCAATTAAGAGATTATTTTAAGGATTTTTGTATGACCTGCCTCATTTGCGTGAATTATTAATGTGCATTAGTGTAATTTTCCCCACAAGATTAAAATAAGATTTGGCAAATGACAATCCGAACCAAAAGCTTATAAATTAGATCAGCAATCCTATTATTATTTATTAAGTGCATGTTTATCTCAATAATATGTTTTCCAGTTGTGGATATTAAATATTTGCTGATAATGAATATATATATATATTGCATTTGAATCCTAAGTGGACTGAGATTTAGATACAACAGTTGATGTAAAAGTGCCAGAAGTCAATTTCAATTTCAATTTTTTTTTAAATCACAACTTGAACCTCATTTCTGTCTGTAAGGTGCTTTACACAAGTAATAACATAATGCAATGTCACATCTTGGAAGGGAATGAAGAAATTATCCAGGAATGGAGATGTTGAAACTGATACATTTATCTTGTTTTCTGTATAAAATTTTGCTTGGCAAATCAATAAGAAATCTAAAAGCGTCACAACAACTCCAGATAGCAAATCCCAAAGCAATCCTCAAAGAATTGCAAGCACACAGAAAAGCACACATTTCAGAAACGCAAACATTTTTTTAAAAATGCGTTTTTCTGTTTTCAAGCACTCCTTTACTCTTTAATGGTGAAAAGAACAGTGGAACACCAGCTATAGCTCTCTGCAGACCTTTTGCATCTTCTTCTAGAAAGGCAATTATTTGTGCAGCACACATGCACACACACACACACTCTTACTCTCACTGTTCTACCTGCTTGGGTTCCCTCCACTCTGCTCTGCACCTGCTGATGTGATTGTTCAGCACTGCCCATCAGTGCACGTAATGAAGTGCAAATCAGGCTAATGTGCTCACTGATGCGTTGGCTTTTAAAGATCAGCTCAAATTGATTTACTCCCAGCACCACTGAGCCATTAACAAATAATAAAATGGAATATAACAAATATATGTGTCCAGGGATTTACAAAAAATCATTCCCCACTGCCATAAGCAGGATACTCATCCAACCGCTGTGTTTATTTCACCAGATCTT
Organism: Opsariichthys bidens; assembly: GCA_037194245.1. Taxonomy (NCBI): domain Eukaryota; kingdom Metazoa; phylum Chordata; class Actinopteri; order Cypriniformes; family Xenocyprididae; genus Opsariichthys; species Opsariichthys bidens. The sequence continues at coordinate 9,835,543 of CM074294.1, forward strand.
GGGGAAGGGACATTTTGGCCCTGTACCATTTAGGAACATTTACCCAGAAATCCCTGTTGTTCTCCAAGTACAAATGATGTTTATATTATACAGCTTGAGGAACATTATTAGCAAATTATGCTTTAAAAGATGGAGTGTGCTTTGGGTTTTATTAAGCTTCACAGGTATGCCAAGATCGGGGGAAAAGAAAGTTGTAGCCGTCAGCAGAAGGAAATTGAACTTGTAATTTAAGCGGATGAGAAAAAGATAAGAAGAAGTAAACACACTACAGGCAATTTAGTTAAGTTTAGAAGGCATTTATTTTCAGGGCATACTAAATTGTTTTTGGCGTTGCTCCATTGTCAGGATATGTAAGAGAATCACTCAACAGTAAAACAACTGTCTTTCAGTGTCTTTCTTCATCCATGGCAGATTGCGTAGGTGTTGAACAAATGATCTTAAAATACCAAGCAATTTATCGTTAGCAAACAGTAATGGCTTAAATTGGGTTGTCTGAAAACACTTTTCATTGAATTTTATGAATTTGCTGCAGAATTACGGCTGTTATCGCTGCTTCATTTTTTTTTTCTCAAGGCAGGTATTTTCACATATTGTTAGATTTGTGTTGTGTGCCCCGGCCACCGGCTACTTTGGTGGTGTGTGTCTTATATGTATTATTGGATAAGGAGCATTGAGTTTCAGAGTACATATTGCTTAGCAAACAACATTCATTTCAGGTGTTTTTGCACTTTGACTTTTATTAATTCCTCAGCAGAAATATCTGTCAAAGGCTCATGCTCGTATATCTTTACATTTTATGATCTAATTAGAGAACATAATGAATAGTCAATGAGTTGTAACCGTCCTTATTGAAATATTTTGATGATTGCAGAGACTAATTGTTGTGGTAATGACTTAGATCAACTTCATTTGCATATCTCTGTCTGTTGATTTGTCATTTGCATCTTCTTAGCATTGATGCTCTGCAAAATGGTCTCTGCTTTGAAATGCATTTTTTACATTTCTTTGGTCTCTGAAGCACTGACAGAAGTCAAGGTTAAAGACTTATTCCAAATGAAATTTTGCATAAGCAGAACAAGTAAAATGATGGTAATCAGATTTGCCATAATCTCCAGCAATGCTTTGCTGTTTGTACTCTGAAATGTTGAAACACTCTACAACTAAACCATATTTAATCCTCTTTCACGAAGTTACGTCTTAGAAGCAGTCACAAAATTTTCTTCATAAAATGAGTACTCCGTTGCTCTAGAATGAAGGCTATGCACACAAATAGGCCTTCTGTAGGCTATTTAGCTGGTTTGTTCATCTCATTGGTCGATCTGTAATCTCTCCTGTAGCAATTGGTGATTATCCCCTTCAACTCTCCAAAACCCATCTAAATATCGGATCTTTATGGGATGATCCACCTTAACCCAGAATCTCGTACATGAATTGTAATTTTTGATCGGCTTGGCATCAAACCCAGGTCGGGAAAGACTTACGTTAGCAAAGGGGGCCAATATAGAAAGGATTGGCCTGAAGTGGCACTGATTAGAGTGGACCTCGTACCACCTCCTGTTTGGTCGTGACCTAATTTCTGAAATGATTTACTGGGCATCTGTCCCACAACTCCTGTAAGAGCATGAAGAGACTGTATATTTTCTATTCCTCTGGCAAGATAACATGTTAGTTTGTTTGTCCTACAAAAAAAGACCAACTGATACACTTTAGAGTTGGAAACATGCTTTTGCCAACATTTTAGATTTTATTTTTGGGATAGTTCACCCAAAAATTAAAATTCTGTCATAATTTACTCACCTTCAAGTTGTTCCAAATCTGTATGAATTATGAATGAACGGAAAAGAAGATATTTTGAAGAATATGGGTAACCAAACAGTCCCAGGGCCCCATTGACTTCCATAGTATGGAGGAAAAAAAAAAAAAGGAAATCAATTGGGCCCATCAACTGTTTTGTTGCTGACATTCTTCAAAATATCTTCTTTCATGTACAGCAGAAGAAAGACATTCATTCAGGTTTGGAACAACTTGAGGGTGAGTAAATGATGACAGAATTTTTATTTTTGGGTGAACAATCCCTTTAATATTGTGAAAAGTCATGTTTGAATGAGGACTAACTTCTGCTCCACATGCTTTTATTTTCTATCATCCTTTAGTTTTTACTCCCATCTGATGTTCTACGGTATGTAAGTTGCAGAGAATCTAAATTATTGCATCATGGGGGTCTCACAGGTAGGTTAGACAGGTTTTTGACACTTTTTTGGCACTGTGTCTTCTGTGCACTGGTTCAGTAGTTTGTGTCATGAAAGGCTTTCAGTTGTTATTTTTCATCTCTCGCATTGTCGTCATCTTATTTCACTTATTTTCTTCATTCAGTGAATAATTTGGCCCTGTTCCTCTCTCTTCTTTACGCTGGTCCACTTTAATTACAGGATGACCATGAAAAAAACCTTCTATTTTTAAACTGTTTACATTTCCTATCATTTCATTCCTCAGAGGAGAGGAAAAAAGTTTAAAATAAATGACACAAAGATGAGGCAGGTTGGCTTAGTGCTCATTTCTAGGTCCTAAATGTAATTCTTAGGAAAAGTCTGATTCATTTCGTACAGTAATGGAAAAATCTATTAATATTAAAAAAAAACAGTGAAATTATCTTTTTTTTCTTCTGTAGTGACATTTTATTACCTTTCCACACATTTTATACCATTTTGGTAATAGCATGATTTCATATTTACCCGAGCAGATGCTGCCTTGGCCTCTCTTTGGCTTCTTTTGTGGCGATGACTTCACGGTTACATCTCTTTCAAATCTTTGTTTTGTCATACTTAATTGCAACTTTTAAACAGGAATCTGCTTCAACATGTGATGCCTGTCCACATCTGTTGCCATAATGAAGGTTACGTGGCCTGGACCGAACAGATGTTGCATGACAATATCTGTGATCACTTTAGAACGCATCACTCATTCAACGTCTGTTCGATGATAGTTCTGCCTCTAGAATGCACCTACCTGCTCTAATGCACCATTAGTAAGACTGTCAGATGGTTTCAGTCACAAGGAATAGGTAGTCACTTCAACTTAACTTTCTCTACATAAACATCAGCGCATTTGCCTGTAGGAATGCATTTTTCAGTCCCTCATCCGCACACTTGTCAAAGCTGCAGTTGGCATCTGTCAGCAAAGCATGAGATGGGGTCAATACAAGACTTAGAGACAGTTTTGAAATGTCAGATGCCTATGTTCTTGTGATAATGCATGCTCTGTTTAAAAGTGAAGTGCCATGCTTTCTTTTGCTAAACCACAAATGTGGACCTCATAAGTGACTGATATATATATATATATATATATATATATATATATATATATATATATATATCAGGTGCTGGTCATATAATTAGAATATCGTCAAAAAGTCAAAGTGAAACTTCATCACACACAGACTGATATATTTCAAATGTTTATTTCTTTTCATTTTGATGATTATAACTGACAACTAAGGAAAATCCCAAATTCAGTATCTCAGAAAATTTGAATATTACTTAAGACCAATACAAAGAGAGGATTTTTAGAAATCTTGGCCAACTGACAAGCCCAGGCTGCTCTGATAGTGGCCTTCAGCTCTTCTGCATTGTTGGGTCTGGCATATCGCATCTTCCTCTTCATAATACCCCATAGATTTTCTATGGGGTTAAGTTCAGGCGAGTTTGCTGGCCAATTAAAAACAGGGATGGCCTTAAACCAGGTACTGGTTGCTTTGGCACTGTGTGCAGGTGCCAAGTCCTGTTGGATTTGGAAATTTCTCCTGAAAAATCTAAAATTTCCTGATATACGGCTGCGTTGACCTTGGACACAGTGGACCAACACCAGCAGATGACATAGCACACCGATTGTGTGCCTCTCCTCTCTTCCTCCAGACTCTGGGACCCTGATTTCCAAAGGAAATGCAAAATTTACTTTCATCAGAGAACATAACTTTGGACCACTCAGCAGCAGTCCAGTCCTTTTTGTCTTTAGCCCAGGCGAGACGCTATTCAAGAGTGGCTTGACACAAGGAATGCTACAGCTGAAACCCATGTCTTGCATACGTCTGTGCGTAGTGGTTCTTGAAGCACTGACTTCAGCTGCAATCCACTCTTTGTGAATCTCCCCCACATTTTTGAATGGGATTGTTTCACAATTCTCTCCAGGGTGCAGTTATCCCTATTGCTTGTACACTTTTTTCTATGACATCTTTTCCTTCCCTTCGCCTCTCTATTAATATGCTTGGACACAGAGCTCTGTGAACAGCCAGCCTCTTTTGCAATGACCTTTTGTGTCTTGCCCTCCTTGTGCAAGGTGTCAATATTGCAACCTATATTTAACCAATATTTACAATATTGAACCTTTTCACAATATTCTAAATTTCTGAGATACTAAATTTGGGATTTTCCTTAGTTGTCATCATCAAAATGAAAAGACATAAACATTTGAAATATATCAGTCTGTGTGTAATGAATGAATATAATATACAAGTTTCACTTTTTAAATGGAATTAGTGAAATAAATAAACTTTTTGATGATATTCTAATTATATGACCGGCACCTGTATATATATATATAAATATATTCCTGTTAAAAACCGGAATAAAGCTGCACACATATAAAGACATATAAACATAAGTGACTGACAGCATGGCGTGTTGTAGTCCTCATCTTTAGTGATGTGTGCACCCTGGTCCATCCACTCTACATTCAGCCCAAGTGTCTCTGCAATGGTATCACATTGCCAGGCACGATGTTGTGTACCCCCCCCCCCCCCCCCCCTCAACTGTTGATTATTTTACAGACAGAAAAATTGCAATTGAAAAGGCTGAATAGGTAGCTGAGATTACTTTTGTATTGAAAGGTTAATCGAAACTCATCTCCGAGGCCACTCTCTGTAAAACCGTTGGCTGGGTTTAGAATGAACTGTAAAGAGAGGATGAGGGAAATGAGTCAGCTGTGAAGGCCGTGCCACCTGCATCGGCTCTTCTTCTCTCTGCTCTTGGAGTCAGTTGCAGTCTGTTTCAAGATCACTGTGATCTCAGGATGTAGATGGATGGCATCCTCCTGTCATCTCAAATCTCCAGCATTTTTTGCTCACTTGACATTATTGTTTTTTCCCGTCTCCGTCTTGTGCACTGAAATCTGTGTTTGTCTGTTTGTCATTGCTAAGACTATCAGAGGGTTTATCAGGCTTTTTTCATATCTTCAAAAGGGAAGAAGGGAAAAAAAGAGAGAAATTAAAAGCTTGTAAACTTCTCTTTCATTTTACCTGTCAAATTGGATTGTTATTCCTTTTTTATTTCTCACTTGGAATATCAGAAAGGTCAATATTGATTAAAAAATCTAAAATCTATGAATAAATGTATGTATTGGATGAATAATATAATGTTATATGCAATTTATATTATATTGTAATATTCATCATATGTGACCCTGGACCACATAACCAGTCATAAGTCGCATGTGTATATATAGCCAACAATACCTTTTATGGGTCAAAATGATCTTTTATGCCAAAAAACTTTAGGGTATTAAGTAAAGATCTTGTTCCATAAAGCGTAAATATATTAAAAATGTTTTATTTATTTTCTTTAAGTAATACACATTGTTAAGGACTTCATTTGGACAACTTTATTTATTTCTGTAATGTTTAGATTTCTTGGCACCCTCAGATTCCAGATTTTCAAAAAGTTGTATCTTGGCCAATTTTGTCCTGTTCTAACAAACCATCCATCAATGGAAAGATTATTTATTCCCTTATTTATACCCTTATGACTGGTTTTGTGGTCCAGGGTCACATACATTTATATATCTATGCGCATACATATTGCATTACGCATTACATATGTTTGTAATATATGTATATGTGTGTGTTTATATATGTATATATGTAATATATATGTATGTGTGTGTATATGTATGTATGTATGTATGTATATATATATATATATATATATATATATATATGTAGTGTAATAATATTGCGTGATCACTAGGACCTGCTGGGGGGAAAATGGTAAATTGTTAAACTTCACTTCTCTTCTTGTGTACCACTGAAAGATTACAGCATAGGTTTGAAATGACATATGTCATTTGAATAAATGAGAAATGAGAAATATTTGTTGAAAACTGGTATGAAGATGGTCAAATTTAATGCAGCTTGTACCAGACACATAAATGATAGCTCATATAATTGACTCATTCCATCTCTGATTAGCAAGAGGGCATACAAACTGTGCAAAGATGGATCTTGCATGCTCCTAAGTAACCGGCTTTAGCCCAAGATGCAGGATTTACAGGGCATTTTATAGTATCTCATTATCGGCTGTGGAATGCCAGTAGTCCTGGTGTGCCAAGACTGCACTGAGGACTTTTTATATATAGTTATGTTAATCTGATTCTGCTCCATAAGGGCTATGCGGGTAAGGTTATGATCAGAGAAGAATCATTAAGCTGCCCGAGCCGAACACACTTGAACTGTCATTGTCAAAGAAGATTTTAATCAGCACAAGGTTCAAAGTTGCGTTCATGTCCTTGCAGCCACGTTCGTTTTGCTGCGTGAGGCAATCGGACAGTCACAGAGCAGTGATTCCCCGGGAATAATACATTAGCGCTTAAAGAGGAAATTAGACGTGTCTGTGAAATAATTCAAATGAGGTTAAAGTGAAAATTCAGTTATTCCGTTTGATATTCATAATTAGTGTGGAAGGAAACTCCAGCTTGCTGTCCTTCAATGATATATATATATATTTTTTTCCCACAGAATAAGAACGATTGGAAAGTCTCTTCAAGTTGAGATGTTTCGTAAATCTTTAGATGTCAAAGACTGCAACTATTGATCAGTTACACTCTTAAGAAGAATAAATGAATGAGTAGTATAAAAAAGTATATGCTATACATTGTGTGCAGAAATGTTTGAAATAAAAACTGTTCAAAAGCAGCATCATTAATTCTCAAAGATAATACAGTAAAACCCTAACCCTAGGTAGGATGTTCAGCTCTTTTTTGTAATTCAATTAAAGTTACTGTTCTCATAAAAAGTGTACAAATAAAATACAAAATAAATATTATAAATAAATTAAATATTCATTATCAAATAATCATATATAATGAATATTATCAATATAAATCATGATCAGTTTGGATTTTATTGATTAGTTGTCCCTTAAAATATCTACAAAAGCCAAGAATCAGCATTACGATTATGTTGATGATCAGATAAGACCACAGTTCTTGGTGGCGTCTTGCACCTCACGCACATTTACCTTTATCCTCGACTCATGCCGGTGTAGTACATCCACTTCTGGGACTCCCCCTCTGCCATCTGTCTTCAACATCGCTCAGAGAGCCTCTCATCCTCCCTGTCTCTGTGACAAATCTGAGAAACACTAGTGCACTTTCCTCTCATTGATTAGAAGAAGTGGCATGCTTTGCTGCATCAGACTCATTAATGGGCTCCATTAGCTTGGCTCCCCAGGCATGGCGGGGTTGAGTTAGTCTGATGGTAAACACAGATGCGCTTGGTGAGGCGGGTGACAGCGCTTCTCTCTCAGGGAAGTTGCTAATAACAGTCACACCAGGGAGTTGTTCAATCACTCCATTCTATAGACATCTCCACGTTTCTAGCACATGATGACCAGAGGATGCCGCAAAAATGAACTGTTCGTACAATTCCCTAGATCTGTATCGACATTGTCAGGGTAATAATGGATGGCAATCCCAGCAATGTGAGATATCAAACTGCTATTCTTGTAGCCGGGTACCTAAGACCGATTCGATATGAGGTCAAATCTTATTTCCTGTGGATTAGGGTGCTGTATCGCACTGCATTCATTACAGCTTTAGGGCAAAAAGCAGGGGATGATGCCTGATAAGGACTGAACTTCATGAGTATGATCAGGTGTATGCTCATCCGTCTTGCTGCTTCAAAGGCTCCATACCCCTGATACGCTTAAGCTCAGTAATTAAGAGCCTCCTTTGAATACTCAAAAGGACCTTGTTCCTCATTCTTAAGGATTAATGGAGACGCTTACCTCATTCACTAACCGTTCTTACACAGATAACTGCAGACAATATAAAGTGTGTGTGTGTGTGTGTGTGTGTGTGTGCATGATGCAAGTATGTATGTATATATACAATGCATAGTCAAAAAAAGAGTTTCTGTTTGTATTTAAATAGGCAAATACCTAAGAGTCTATGATTGGATTATTATTGCGTCAATTATTATGTTTCTAGCATGTTATATGTTTTGGAACAGTTCTTTTAACTCTTAATTGATGGATTGTGTAGCTATTCTTTAAAAAAAAAAAAAAAAAAACATGTAGGAACACATATCAAGGCCATATTCCAGGATGACAATGTCAAGATTCATCAGGGTTAAACTGGGAAAATGGTTGGGAGGGACCACGAAGAATCATTTTCACACATGAATTGGCACCTCTGTGTCCAGAAAGTCTTTGTTATATGTGCTCGAGTAGACTCGTAGACTACAGAGTGCTTGACTCTTGCATTGTCAACACAAGATCAAAAATTGATGTACCTCTTACTAATGTAACGTTGCTAGTGTGCGGGAACTGACACGAAGACTGAAGTAACTTTAAACCGTTTTATCATCGACAGGATACAGACAGGATACAGACAGGATACAGACAGGATACAGACAGGATACAGACAGGATACAGACAGGATACAGACAGGATACAGACAGGATACAGACAGGATACAGACAGGATACAGACAGGATACAGACAGGATACAGACAGGATACAGACAGGATACACGAAAACACCATTCACAATACTTTAACAACGGACAAGGACTGGACTGACACAGAGGGAATATATACAGATGAACACAAGCGGATAATTAGCAGGGCACAGGTGACAGACATAACTGATTACAAGACACGGCTGGAGACAATGAACTAATGACGAGGCACATGGGGAACCAAAACAAAGATCACATGACAACTGACAGGGACTGACGAAAGCAAAACAAAGGAACACATGACAGATGACAGGACTAGAATTCAAAACAAGGAACATGCGACTGGAAACAGGACTGGGGAACATAGGAACAGAAATACAAAGACATGATTATGACAACTAACAGGTGGTGCATCCATTTTTATCCCTCAGGATTTTAATGTTAAATGCATACGTTTTAAAGTTAAATGCATCAATCTGGTACACTAAAAACATTTTTAATGACCAAATTGAACAGAGTAAAACATTCATATTAACTTTTAGTGTAGTGAAATCTCTTTTTAGTTGTTTTTAGGAAGCTTTTAGGAAGCCAAACTATTTGAATGTTGTAGTAGTAGTAGTAATAATAATAATAATAATAATAATAATGAAGAAATGAAGAAAGTAATATATTCCTGTTGTAATACACCTGCATTGTGAAATAATTGTAAATGGAAAAACGAATATTTCTTAAGGATAATTACAATAATATTTTTTAAATTCTTATACTAATAAATTAATAAAATACTCTATAAATTTATTAACAAAGCAACATTTCATGTTATGTTCTCATACTGTAACATTGTGATGGCATGGAAAGAGCACGGCGAAGATAATAGTAGGAAACACACAGTCTTGAATCCAACAGGAGAACATTACACCAGCAATAACTGACAAGGACTGAACAGAACAGAGAGTACAAATACACAACGTAAATCAGGGAACTAAACAGGAAGAGCTGGATGAAGATTAATCAGACACCATAGCAACTAATGAGAAATAATGCAGACATGACAGGAAGGGAACAAAACAGAACATACATGTGACACATACATTACCTTTGGATAATTTTTATTGCGTTTTATTTTTTTCTAATGAAGTAGGAAAGGAAGCCAAGCAGAATAGCTTCACTGTGGCTGGTAGGCCAAATTTAATTTCCCATACTGGTGTGGGCTAATTACTATCTGCAGGTATGAGCTCCCTCATTTCAAATAATCTGAGTTCAATATTCGAACGATGGTTAGAAGTCATTTATGTGCATGCACACCTGTTCTGAATCTCTGTGGAAATTTGCATAAGAGCCTTTTCTGCACGCATAAGGAGTTAGAAAATAGTGGGAATGCATCCTTCTGAAACATTTTCCCCATTGAAATCAATGAATTTGCAGCACTCTGTGATGTAGCATAATCTCAAGTGTAGCCGCTTTTGTATGCAATTATTGGTGAATGAGAACCCTTTGCATTTCTTCATTCTGTCCTGTTTTAGAACTTTTTTATCGATGTACAATGTCAGTCAGCCTCAATTAGTATTTCTAGTTGTAATTCAGGGAGGGCCTGTGTGCTGATAACGTGGATGTGCTCGGCTTGAGCCCAGCACGTGTCTCTATCAGAGCTTTACAGAAGTGTGGAAGCAGAGCTCCAGGTCCAGATATTAGCCTCACCTCTATCCCAACAGAGACCCCAACTAATCACAGCCTCCTTACTTCAGCACAGAAAGGGGAAAAGGGGTAAGGGTCTGAGGGACTACATTTGTGTGTTCCTTGCAAGATATGTAAGAGTGTAAGACAAGGAATTGTTAAAAGCCTGCATAGAGATTAGCTTAGTCTGGTGAGGGCTATGAATCTGACAGCGTTAATCTCATTTCCCATTTGCCATGTTGTCATGCCCCAATACGTTTAACGAGGGTGGTAATGAAAAGAGGGGAACTAGACTCATTAATTAAATTAGCTTCCTTATCTGTGCATCTCTTCAAGTACACTTATCACAGCTCTGATTGCCTCCAACTTTCTGGATCTTGGAGCAGGGAAATACCAGATGTTGTTCATTTTATTTCTATTTCCTGGCCTTGCATAATTTATTTTTCTGTAATTCCATTTTGCTGTAGGGTGCAGGAGGTCACTTAGGCCTGGAACAGCCCAGACAATGTTCACCTGTGAGCAGACAGGACATAGCTGTAGGGCTGCCCCTATATATATATATGTGTGTGTGTGTGTGTGTGTGTGTGTATTTCTGTCATGACAACTCGCTGCATGTTTGGCATGGTAATGGATATGACAATGTTGATATGGTTGGTCTTGCCACTGCTAATACATATACAACACGCTGCTGTGAGCAAGAAAGACATGCTGCTTTTGTACAATATAGCATTCATAATTTACCCACAGCAGATCTATACAGGTGGAGCTGGGGAAGGTGGAGGTTTTCTGAAAGTGCACTGCCACTAGCACAGCAAATGCTGACCAAGGTTACTGTACATCACATTCACTAATCAACACAGAACAACCTGTTTATCTTTGAGGACCTATGACGTGTGCTTGCTACTAATTTGTATCTTTGTCTAGATTAAGGGAAAAGGTCCAGCTCTTTATATAAGCGTCTTGCTTTCATCATAGTGAGGCTGCTGAGATGGTGTCTCTTTCAAATACCTCTCTTAAAGGTCAGCTTTGTCCAGGAGCAGATTTGACACCCTTCGTTTAATCAGATAGCTGTGAGAGTTTTAAAAATTGCGCCTTGATTTTTTTCCCTTCTTTCCCTCTTCCCTTCTTTCCCTTCTTTCTCTCCCTATTAATTTTATTTCTATTATTCACTGCTTTTTATGTTACTGGCATGTATATGTCATGATTTTGTCACTGCAAATTAGTTTTAGCTAGGTGTCTTTTGAAGTGCAGATGAATCTAAAGTGTAAAAGTGTTCCTGTTCGACTAGCAACTCCAAGGTCGTGGCTTCATTTAGAAAGAAAGGGAAATGGAAATGTAAATTTAAATTCTGTTGAAATGGTAAACGAGCAACTGTTTTCTATGTAAGAAACAGGCCAAAAAGTACAGCTCCTGTAGACTTGAATAACTAAACTGTTTGTTTCAATAACATATTTTAAATTAGCAATAAAGTCAGGTATCATGACTTTAAAGTCATGTAAAGTCATGTAACTCTAGTAATCTTATTTTCTCCTCGCCTTATACTGTCTTTGTTATGCATCTTTGAAATGCCAAAAGATACAAAAATGTAACGCACTGATCTGCATTGAACGAGTAGTAACTTTCTGTCCAAATATTGACATTTCTTGTCTCGTTTTAGAGCAAGCTTACTGTCTTTAGCTTGTTGTCTTTTTATTGGATTGTAAACACTGACATGAACCATGTCCGCAGACACATCATAGGAAAAAGCCAGTTAACCCACTCTGAACCTCTTTCATATGCAAGGATTGCCATTTTACTCCTCAGATATCATTCTTCCTTTGACATGCGCAGATGTCTCATCATAGCTCGGGAAGATCTAAGGCTGCAGCACCTGTTGGGAATGAGTGTTGGCCTTTCTTATAAAGTACGCTTTTGGCTCACTTGCAGGTAATGGCTCAAAGCTTGAGTGGCAGGAACCTCTGTAATCGAACTGATGTTACATATGTAGCTGCGGGGGAAAGCCTGGTACAATGTGCCTGGTCTGGCACACTGGGACATCAGCCAGTCCCCTCTGGTATTGGCAAGCACTCAAGAGCCTGTCTGTCAGTCTTAGAAAGGAGCTTGAGATCTGACCTCTTTCCCCTCCTTTCCATTCAGTCAGTCCATTCACTAGCTGTCTGACATCAGGCTGGAGGTCTCTATGTAGGCCTCTTTTTAATTTTCTTCTCTGTTGCAAGCCACATTAATGTACTCATGCGTTATGTCAGTCCTCAACATTCTGTCATTAACATCACAACAAAACACACCCATTAAAGATGAGCTTTTAGAATGATCGTTTTCTAGAAGTTTTTTCAATTCATATTCAGGGTTTTTAATTGGAATGACAAAACAAACTTGAAAAAAGAAGTTCAACAAAGTCACACAACTATCCCTATTTTTTTTTTCATTTACACATTTATCTATTCATTTACAATGTTTTTGTGAACTGATTAGATATATTTCTCAGAATCAAGTTACTGTCAATACAATTAAAACAATACAATCAGCAGTTAAAACGCATTTAAATTTTGACATTGCGCGTCACATAGTTACATATATGTGTGTGTGCGCGAGCGTGCTTATTACATAATTTTTTATTATATAGTTTTTTTTATTTGCTTGGGTACTATTTTCACAAGTAAGGTGTATATTTTCAAAACTTAGCATCACACTTCTAACACTGTCAAAACCTGATCTCATGCTTTTTTTCTAGTTGTACAAATTTTCATTCTTCATAATCACTGTTTGAAAACACAAGATCTTTGTGATATGTAATGAGAACATTTGGTTTAATCACCGAAACACAACAGTTTGCTCTTCTTTCAGTTTACTACTTTTAACAATCAGTTAATTCAATAGCAAACAATGCAAAATACATGTTTTAAATCACACTTGTTGCTGAAATAATTACACAGGCTTCAGATGCCACAATTAGAAAATACACTTACATCACCTAATTTACATAATTGACATAAAATCCACAATGTTTGTAGTAGTATCTATTCAGTGTGTCATCAAAGTGTGAAGTATGACACAGTCATGAGGTTTTGTGTAGAACAGAGTCTGCTGCCATTTTAGTAAATGATCTCACTGTATGACTGAATCTTTACTGTAGTTGACCTTTATAAGGGTGAGTTATAGTAATGTCAGTCTCTACCATGGTAATGCTGTTTACAGTTTGTTTACGGTTGGTTTTCCATGTATTATGGGGACTTTCCATTGACATAATGATTTTTATACTGTATAAATGATATATTTTCTGATTTATTTTATCCCCTACCCCTAAACCTACCTATCACAGAAAATTTTCTGCATTTTTACATTTTTACATTTTTTTTTTTTTTTTTTTACTGATTTATAAGTTGTTTTCCTCATGGGGACCAAGAAATGTCCAAACAAGATCTAAAATTACTCGTATTATAATCTTTGAAAATGGATATAATCTAAAATTTTAAGAAATTGCTTATAATGTAAAAAGAATTCATTACATTTTGTTATTCAGAAATTGCAAATAAGTTCTATAGAAACAATGCCTATAGATTCAATATCTATAGAAATCAATAGGTGGAGCAAATGATTAATTGATTAACCATTAAGTTCAGTTGGATTAAACAATAGATAAATGTATTAAACTGCATGAGAACAGATGCAAATGAAAAGTTTGGTAGTAATAGCATTATGAGAGGCAGTTACTGTGAATGAAACATATAATTTGAGATTTTGTGTATTGTTCTAACACAATTGAAAACAGGCTGAAATGTTTCAAAAAAGTGCACATTTGGTGATATGTTATGATATCAGTAATACGAGTTTTGAAAATGTACAAATTGCTTGTGAAATTGGCATCAAAGCAGTTAAAAACTTTGTAAAAACATTATGTATATATAAATAAATGTATATATTAGTGCTGTTAAAAGTACCACGTTAAAGGTCTAACACGTTAAAAAATATTCAAAACAATTAACGCAGCATCTTTTTTTTCCATCATAATTTAGCTAGCGTCACATTATATGATCACACTCTTATTCACACAAATGCCTTTAAACCAGAAAGATGTGCACCAGTGTCGGGTTCTCTTTCGTGCTTGAACAAACAATAACTGAATATGTCAGAATGCCTGTTTTGTCAACTATCCTCATAAGAACAGTCTTAAATGAGTTAAATAATATCTTAAATGAACTTAAAGAGTTTTGAGAAAATGAGACACGTGTCAGACCTGTGTCAAGACGATCTGCTGGAGTTCAAACTGAGCATCAGATTGGGGAAGAAAGTTAATTTAAGTGATTTTAAGTGGACATGGCATGGTTTTTTTGCCATTTGAAAAACTGCTGATCTACTGGAATTTTCATGCACAACCATCTCTGGGGTTTGTATAGAATGATCCAAAAAAGAGAAAATAACCAGTGAGCTGTAGTTCTGTGGGTGAAAATGCCTTGTTGATGCCAGAGGTCAGAGGAGAATGGTGAGACTGGTTCATGCTGATAGAAAAGCAACAGTTACTCAAACAACCTCTTGTTACAAACAAAGTATGCTGAAGAGCATCTCTGAACGGCAACATGTTGAACCTTGAAACAGATAGGCTACAGCAGCAAAAGACCACAACAGTTGCCTTTCCTGTGAGCTAAGAACAGAAAACTGAGGCTACAATTCACATGGGCTCACCAAAATTGGACAATAGAAATTTGGAAAAACATTGCCTGGTCTGATGAGTCTCGATTTCTGCTGCGACATCCAGATATTATGGTCAGAATTTGACGAATTTTATATCCTTGTTACTTTAATTCTAATTGAAAATCAGGAATTGAATTCAATCGTGAATGGCTCTCAACCATATACAGTGCAGTGCCTGCTTTTAAAAAAGTAAAAGGAAATACCATTCAATACAATCTTCTGGCAAATATCACTAGTGCATTTCTCCGAATTTAATTTGATTAATTATCCCGTTTTCCTCTCCCCTCACCCCCCATTTATTTCCCCCTCTCTCTCCAGGTCTTTTGCGAACTACTTAACACAATGTTTGCTAATATGGCCTTTTATAGCAATTAAATGCCGATTTGGTGGTGTTGAGTAATCGTCACCCTTGGCTATCTGTGCTAGCCTGGAACAAATGTGTGTGTGTGTGTGTGTAATGTGTCATAAATGATTCCTCTCACACACAGGGGGTTTATATGCAGCTCAGGGGGTGAAAAGACTCACAGGTGTTAGATGTGAGTCGGTGTTTGGCATCGTCTCTCTTTTCACCCGTCTTCCTAATGTGATGCATGTCTACTTTTCATAATGCATTTTGCCAAAAAGCTCACTACTGACTTGGTCCAGCGAGACCCCTGCAGGAAATATATAGAGAGAAAATTATTACACTGCTTTTCTGGAATACTTGATTTTGATTGGTAAGACATGGTATTCTGTGCGATATGTGATATTTCTTTAATATCTGCCCATATAATGCCATAACGGAGCAATCAGAATCAAATATAGTCAACACTTCATTGAATAAGTATGTAAGGAAGGAAGGAAAAACCAAATAGCATCCCAAAAGGCTCTCTAGTGTGTAGAACTACTTTGTAGTTTTTGGAGTAAGGAGGCAGCACAATTATTTTATATTGCATTTATACAACCGTTAAAAAAAGAAGTTAATATTGAGTCATTTGCATTGTAGACACAATCTTGCTGGATTCTTTGTCTGTTTTTGCTCTCCAACAACTGAAAAAATTATGGTTAGCCACATCAGAGCCGTTGTGCATCTTTGAACAACGCAGTAGTTGTGTTTCATGTGTTGAATGATTCAGTGTTTTTGGAATAAAATAAGTGAATTAAGTGAATTATTCAGTGAAGACATTCAGTTGTTTCATTCCTGAATGAATCTGCATTTTTTAACAAATCGTTTGAATGAATTATTTAATGACTCGCTCTCAAAGTTGGTCACTTAGGGTGTTTTCACACTTGGTCCTTTTCAGGGGTCTGAGTTCGGTTCTTTTAAAGAGGACCCAAGTGTGAAAACACACTATTTTTCATTAATGAATGAATCCGCATTTGTGAGCAAATCGGTTAAATGATTTGAATGATTCACTTATAAAGATTCTTTTGTGCTATTATTTTGTTGTAGTGACTGACTGTACATTTCTCCCTTGCGTACTAATCTCTCTCTCTCCACACAATCAGATATTCCATCCCTGATCTCAGTGGACAACTTGGAAGATAAAACAATTACGCTTAAACCATTCTTACTTGATGTTGATTTAATCAGCCCGGTCAATATAGATCACGAACATCTGCAGGGGGAGTTCAGGCTGACTGAATGCAGTCTGTACACAGCAGAAACACACAATGCTAGGAACAACTCACACAACACCGAAAACTGTCATGGAATGTGATTTGTGACGAATACCAGAATCGTCCGAGCGTGTGCATCCCTCACTTTTGTAATGTTAGAGAATCTGTGGAATTTACTCATGTTATTTTGGAGAACTGCCACAGGGTTGATGGACTGTCAGGATTTCGACAGATCTCCTCTATCTGATATTACAATCCATCTCCCTCCGCTCTCCACTCCCTGCCTCTCCAGCCATCTCACGAGTGCTGACACTTCTAGCTCATTGGTAAATACTACTTTAATTGATACTCAGGTTGTTTTAGAATTAATGAGCTGGCACCCATGTGTTGATGTGAGGGGAAAGAACATCTCTCTTAAAATTGCTTTGCAGCCTTTATTGCTCTCCAGAAATCATATTAGCCAAACCAATCTCATTTAAATCTTCCATTCCCTAATTAACCCTCAACGCCTTCTCATGCTGCTTGCAACTGCACTTTTGTAGGTTTTTAGATGAACTATTTTAGATTTGTGTCTCTTTGAAAATGTCTCTGTGTTGAGTATATTGGATTTTCATTTCGATCAATCAAAAAACAATTAAACTGAGAACAAAATCATCTTCATTATGTAAATGCCAAGTATTTCATGAACAGATCAGAAAGGACGCAAAGGGGCGAACTGACAAAACAGCCTCTTTTGCATTATATTTCAGAACAAACACCTGTATCTTATTCATTAACCACCCGCAGTTCAGTTTAACCTGACACAATCTGTGTTGGTTAACTGTTGCGGGATGAGCGTATGAATGAACTCATTGGCCAAATTCGTTTTTGAAGGAAAGGGGATATTTTTTTGAAGGGTCGCTCGGCAGCCAACTTTTCCAGTCATGCTAGTACAGCTTAAACAGAGAAAAGCTGAATAGAAACTACATGTGTTTCATTAGAATTTTAGCTATTTTCTATTTTAATATATTTGAAATTGTAACTTATTCCTGTGATGGCAGAGCTGAATTTTTAGCATCAATACTCCAGTCTTCAGTGTCACATGATCTTTTAGAAATCATTCTAATGTGCTGATTTGGTGGTCAAGAAATATTTCATACAATCAATGCTAAAAAAAAACAAAAAAAGCTCTGCTGTTTAATAATGTTGTGGAAAATGTGCTTTTTTTGTCCGGATTCTTTGATGAATGAGTACGAAAGAGTAGCATTTATATGAAAACATGTCTGTACTGTCACTTTTGTTCAATTTAATGCATCATTGCTGAACAAAAGTATTAATTTAGTTTAAAAAAATGTATTGACCCTAAACTTTTGAATGTTTTGAATGTTTAAGTTATATTTCAGTAATAAAATCTGATAACAGTGGCATCATAAATTATGATGCTTTAACTCAGTTCATGCAGAAAAAAGGGCTAGTTCATTTAATGCACATTCAAGAGTATAAAAACTGATCATCAGAGCTGCACGATTCTGGATAAATTGAGAATCTTCATTACTAAATACTTCTGTAGTAAGTATTTATATGAATATATAATATTCAGAAATAATGATACACGACAACTACTGTGAGTCCGCTGTGATCTCACTTGCCAAAGTTTAACAAACATTGTCATTGACCATTGTCAATTAGGAATGAGATTGCCATTGCAATCTTTTAATGATTAATCGTGCAGCTCTACTGCTGATTTGTGAGGCAGTGTTTCCATTGGCAAAAATGTGATTAAGGCTGTTTTAACTAATCTGCAATTCATAGTGAATCTGAATGAATTCCCCACAAATAAAAGCAGGATTTTATCCTTTGACTCAAGACATCCCCATTTTAGCAGATATGTTAGCAGCAGGAAATCCATGAAAAGCAACTGAGAATATAGAAGGTACACATGCTTCAGTCTACTGTGTAAAGTGTTCAAGGTAGCGTTCAGTTATGTTTGCAGTATTCAACACTACAAACAGATATACAGTGGTGTATTTCTAAAAGTAGTCACTGTCAGTGGAGCCACAGAGTGACCTTTAAATATCAAGCTAAAGACATCAAATTTAGATTTAGATCAGGTATCCTTGATTGGTATAGAGAAAAACTTTCATAAAAAGAATTGTACGATTGCACCTTATAAAAGATGCTTTTAAAGTGTGCTTTAAAAGGAATTTTGAAAGGAAAGCAAGATGTTGTTTTTCTCTAGAGGGAATTAGAATTTTTTCCCCTCGTGTTTGTTCAAACTATTATCATAGCAGTCTTCTATGCATGTAATTTTGTTATTTTTTTGAGCTTTTATAGAACATGGGGTCCTGAATTGTGTACAGGTTAGTATATTATTAAAACGTGTGGCTTTATGTGCCATTATGTATGTTATTTGACATACAAATGCTGACGAGAGAGAGAGAGAGAGAGAGAGAGAGAGAGAGAGAGAAACAAAAAGAAAAAAGATATGGAAGGAGAAAAAAACAATCGTCAGGACTGTTTCTAATTGCATTTGGTCTGGGTCTTAGCGATAACATCAATTCCATTATTTTCTGCTTTTGAATTGCACTATACAGCCTGTCTTCAGCATCCTGTCTTTGATTGGCTGAATGTAGGTATTGGATGTTTAGAACAACATGGGACATGGGCAAGAATACATTGTGCCATCTCATTAACGCTGTAAACAATAGGGATGAATCACCCAATTTTATTTTTTTAAACTCACCCTTTTGTTGTTCCAAATCTGTATGACAATTTTTCTTTGAAAGAACACAAAAGAAGATATTCCGAAGACTATCCTTGCCACACTCTTCAATATAATGAAAGTGAATTTTGGTTGTTAAGCTTCAAAATGACAACAAAGCACCATTTCCCAAGGGCCACATGTGCTCCTAATTTGAAAAATTTAGGAGTGCATTAAAAAAGCTTTTGAGGCAAAATGAAAATGTATCAATGTGTTTTTCTGCTGTCAATATGAAAATAATGTTTTAGTGCAGTCAATGCGTCAACATTGTTGGTTGTATGACGTATGTAAATAAGCGTGTGGTAGAACTACATTTTATGTAAAAATACACACGTGTTCTCATGAGATCACGTTGGCTTGAGAGGACCTCGAGGTGAATGGACCAAGGAAAAGCTTTATGCTGTAATGCTGTATCTGATTCATGAATAAATGTCCTTTTAACTTGGATCTTTTCAGTAATTTGCCTTATCTGGTTCACAATGATTCGTTCATGATTTAGATTGATCACTTTCTCAAGAAAGTCCCATTAGCAGCGGATCACTGAAGGTGAAGATGATTCAGTGAAATTTTGATCTCAAACAAAGCTAACAAATGACTTCAGAAGATTTTGAATATAGTTCACAATTCGTATGAACTGCAATTATGATACTTATATAATGCTTTTGTGTCTTTTTTTGTCTTTTTTGAAATCTTCAGTCCCCATTGTAATTGCAGGCGAAAGAGTGACAAGTAAATTATTGAAAATTTCACCTTTTGTGTTCGATGAGAGTGAGTAAATATAATGACTTTATTTTTTGGGGTATACTATCCCTTTAACAATCCCATTAGTAGTTATGCATTGCTTATCAATTTAATAGACTAAATATATATTTAATATAATATATAATAGACTATTCCAAACAGAGATCTTTTGTAGCACACACAGTTATGATTATGTGTGAAGAAAGCAGAACACAGTCAGACTCTTAAACTGATTTTGAGGTTGCACAAGCACATCCGTACCATACAATGTATTACATGAGCTGTTGATTAGTCTTTGGCTGTCTGTATAATGCATAAGGCAAACAACTGCAATCTGTTGAACAGGAAACACTGTTTGTTAATCATCCAGTTTCCAAGAGGTGTGTTATATATCTATATATGTATATGTTTATATAATGTATATATATATATATATATATATATATATATATATATATATATATATATATATATATACTTACAAAATATGTGTACTTAAATATATGTATTATTTCGCAGAATAGAATATTTAAAAAGTTTATAAATTATTGTTTATTTTTGTTTCATGTATAAAATACATTACATATAATATACAATTCTTTTTGATGATTCTAAAAGGGTCAAGCTGAAGGATGGTGTGGCGTTTCTGGGGGCGAGGGCCAGCAACCCGGTTCAGTGGACCGTTAGTCAAGACGTCAGGAGTGAGGGACACAGAGTGGTCACTCTGCACTGCCGTCGAAAGGAAGCCAACTTCGGAAAAAGGTCAGTAACCATTCAATCATTCAGTCTGTTCTGTTAGTGCTTTTGTTCTCTAAGGAGAATTCTGGATCTAGAGACCAATGGTATCAAAGACGTTATCATCAGAAGGCTGCTGGTTACTTGAATGACCCAGAAGTTCAAAGTTTAAGATCGAAGCTGCAGGCAAAAACACTGCAAACCGAAAAAAAAAAAAAAAATTCTCACTTGCTCACTGTTTTGCTCTCTTTGTAAAGTTTTGGCCAAGAAAGATTCAAACGCATACACATGTACTATGACCTGCACCATACAGCCCTTTGGCCTTTAGTTATCAAATATAAGCATCTCTGCCTAATGACTCTTTTCATATACAGGCCCTCTGGTACTTGCAGCATGTTTTTCTCAGATTATTGCACCATATCGTTACGCACTGAGAAGATACTTGACTACATTTCTCAGAAGTGCTACAGTACTTGAAATGATTTCCAACACGCAACTTTTTCCCCCTAACAAGCTACTTTAGTTGTATGTCTGTTTTAAGCTAGTAACTTGTTGGAGCTTGAATTTCTTTTCTTTAGTTTTTAGTTTTATTTATGTATTTTTTTCCTCACTGTATTGTTTATATTCACAAAAAGTCTAATTAAGTCTAATTCATTTCAGTCACTTGCTTGTTTATATTGAAATATTTAGTTTGCTGCTGTTCATAATACACCTTTTGACTTTGTTATACTGTATAAATTAGGGTGTTTTATTAGTTGTATTTAGTGTTTGTTTATCTGCTTACAGGTTTAGTTCACCAATAAATGAACCATCAATTACTCACCCTCATGTTGTTCTAAACCAATATGAATCCTAAATTAAATCTATTTGTCAAATAAAGCAATCACGTCACTTCAGAAGACTTGGATTAAACCCCTCAGTTCATATGCAAGTTCAGTTTTATCCATGTTTTGGTGTAATGGACTTTACCTAGAGGGACAAAAATTTCCCAGGTTTCTTTAAAATGTCTTCATTTGTGTTGCAAAGATTAAAAAAAAAAATTCTTATGGTTTTGGAACAACATGGGGGTGAGTTTAAACATGGTTTACTGCTGTCACTGAGGTATAAAATAGAGAAAAGTAAATTTAATATATAATCTAATAGTTCTATATTCATTGTTCCCCAGGTCTGGTATTAAATCTTGCTTGTTTCATGTGCATGTGCATTTATCTATTTGATCTAGTTATGCAAACTCTGCGGTTTATGTCTGCGGTTTATGTATGATTCTTGGTCCAGATTTTCAACCTTTTTTTGTCGTTTCGAAAATGGCGTTAGATTGCATTTTCTGGCTGAAAAATATTATGTTATACTCACTCTGCATTTTTCCACTCAGAGAGATTAAAAAGTCATTGACTGACAGCTGTGCTCTCAGCCCTTATAGGTCCCTCAACTCTTTCAGTACCTCTCTTCAGTGGCATTTGCATATGCAAATTATTCTCACAAACACACCCCATTCCAACCACTGATTAAAAAAAGAAACTCTGTTTTGCGGCCTGAATGAGACAGGGAAATAAAATATCTGTGTTATTTAAGTCTGATTTAAGTCTGCAAATACATTACATTCAAATGTGTCAGTTCCTATAATGGCCACACAGTGTGGGGTGGTAAGCGGTATCGACAGAGCTCTGAGCTTTCATGCACTCATTTTCAGCCTAAAGAGAGGAATGATGAACATTAACGGAATTTCTTTCTACGCCTGTAGAATTTTATATAAATCATATTCCAATAACGTACAGTTATTTGATTATGCTCGCTCATTGAAATTCCTATTCCACCTAATGTGTGGGTGTTTCGAGAAGATATTCTTGTTATTCTGACATGCTTTACCTAATTGTAATTTTTGTCCTGGGAAACCGAAAAAAAATACATTTTGGGTTTACTGGGGTTTTTAAAGCTTTATGAATCAAGCACAAGGGACCTGTAGTTTACAACTGCTTCAAAAGTACTTACTAAAAGCCTTTTGACTACTGAAAATCTGGAAAAACACGCACCAAAATTGAAATAAAACTCACTTCTTGGCAGAAAAACAATCCTTAAGGGTATACTCTCCTTGGCTTTCAAATCTGTTCATAAAACTTTGTAAATGAGATTTCCTTAGAGTACAGGAGGTGTTTCTCATCTATTCTTTTACGTTAGAGATCAGGGAATGATGGTGAGAATGTTACGGGAGCATGTGCTTGCTCCAGTCCACAGGGGGCAGATTGGTAATGAGTAGCTAATACTTCTTTGGTTTCTTCAGCTCTCTGCTATATCCCTAATGAGTCTTTATGTTACCTTGTTCCCACTCTGACAAAAGTTGATTTTATAATTTTTCTGCATAATAATGTCTGCCTGAAATCATATTCCCTCTACAAAGTTGTAAACACAGGAGCTCTGTTCTAAAATCAAGTGAGGCCTGATGATGAGGGAGTCTGGCTTGTAACCTGAAGGTTGCCGGTTCGATTCCCACACCGGCAGGAATTGAAGGTGGGGATTGTGAATAAATAGCACTCTCTCCACCTTCGATACCATGACTGAGGTTCCCTTGAGCAAGGCATCTAACCCCTAATTGCTATTGCAATAGCTGCCCACTGCTCTGGGTGTGTGTTCACTGTGTGTGTGTGTGTGTGTGTGTGTGTGTGGATTTGTTCACTACTCACTGCTGTGTGTGTGTGTGCACTTGGATGGGTTAAATACAGAGCACCAATTTCGAGTATGGGTCACCATGCTTGATAATACATCACAACTTAACTTAACTTAGCTATCTTGTTGTCCAACTAATACCTACAAAAGCAGCTACATGTTAAGACAAATTTCTTAATAAAATGTTCATGTGAAGCACAGAAGGAACACCACTTACAAATGACTTAATTGTTTTAGTTAGCATTTTGCTAAGCTAACAATGTGATAACATATTTAGTGCTGGCAAATTGGGTAGAAAAATCTATTTGGGTAATATGGAGTTAAATATTCTTTATAAATATAGCTTATCAATCTGTTTGAAATATGTCAACACAGGACATGAAACAGGAAACTTGTACTATCAAATGTTTTGCCAGCTCACTCGGTTATCTAGGTTAACGTTAAAGAGAGTGGCCATGATAGTGCCTAATGTTAGGCTACTGCTTGCATGTTTCAAATCATAAGCCATGTTTGAGGTTGATGAATAATAGGGTGAACATATGGATTTCCTGCCCAACATAATTGCCACGTGTTAAAGATCTGTCTGTCATGGATTGCCTGTCTTTGCCAATTTCTGTGGAGTTTTTGTGGTTACACTTTATATTAAGGTGTCCTTGTTACAGTGTAATTAAACATTTAAGTAATATTAATTAACTATGTGTACTTACCTTAGGGTTAGGATCAGTTTTGTTGTAGGGTTAGTTGAATGTAATTATGCATAATTTACATTGTTGTTATTACTATAGTAACTACATGTAACACATGTAATAAAGACACTATAAAATAAAGTGTTACCGTTTTTTTCTGTGACTCACAGACTAATTAAAATTTGGTTGACCAAGCCTCTTCTCATCAACTAACGTTTGGTCGGCTGTTTGGGAGCAGCCCTAATGTTCATGTATTTGAGTTTGAGTTTATTAATGGTGTTTTACATTTACATTTATTTGTTTAGCAGATGCTTTTATCCAAACCAACTTACACAGAGGAACATCAAGGGGTTTTGGTTGACACCAAAAAGTAGGATGGAAGTTATAATTATGCCAACGTTTTACAATTTAAATAAGAATTTTAAGTTCTTGTTATGATTTAGTCAATTTGGAAGAATTTGCAATCAGTCCCTGTGTAGGTGATAATTGAAGCGGTGGTAAACCAGTATTTTGGGCTGCTTAATTAAAGCACTACAGGACAAATGGTAGAATTAGCCATTTTGCATTTGAACACGCTTGCGGTACAGTACATGGCATGACAAATTACCAG
This sequence comes from Opsariichthys bidens, assembly GCA_037194245.1. NCBI lineage: Eukaryota > Metazoa > Chordata > Actinopteri > Cypriniformes > Xenocyprididae > Opsariichthys > Opsariichthys bidens. The sequence continues at coordinate 9,860,405 of CM074294.1, forward strand.
AGCCTCTGATGACTCATCTGAGAGCAATTATACTGGAACGTCGCACAGATAAAGATGTGAAGGTGATAGTCATCTGAAGCTAGAGATGATTAAGAATAAGCAGAAGAAAGAAATTATGTGAGTTTCTTCAGGGAATATCATAAGTCCTCAAGACGTCTCTATCAGGCGAAGCAGCAGTGCACTGTTTGAATGTGTACATTGCCAAATCAAAGCAGACAAACAACAGATCTGAGCTTTTATAGCTACACTCAGTGTCTTGCTTTTAACCCTCATGTTCTGTTGAGGATCTTCACGGTCTTTACATTTAGGGTGCCAGAGACCCCAATGCTGTATGTTTATAAAAGATATCAGTCATTTTGAAATTAAACTTTAATAACATTTTTTTAGTATATATTTCAAACTTAATTTATAACCATAGGCAGCTATTATTGAAGGTTTATTTCAATAATTAAAGGTAGGGTAGGAAATTTTGTAGTTGCTAGCAATAACAAGCTAGCTTTAAAAGCATTAGATCTCACCCTCCCTTCAGAGCATTTCCAAAGCCATGCAAAACACATGAACGCACACAACCACCGCACACCGCAGGTTCTGCAAAGAGTCATGAGAGACTGTGTTAAATTACCTCATGTCTCAATATACATTACAATAATAATGAACTTCAACAACTTAAAGAGCTTGGATGTGTACCTCCTGGAAATACATGTTGACAGGCTGGTAGGACATAAATACAATGTTTGGGCGAACATGTTTTGGTCCTGCGACTTCCACATGACATAGGATGTTTTTAATATTTAGACCACTTCTATTATTGATTTCTATCAAGATGTGAAGAGCGTTTCAATCAGAATAACAAAAAGTGATTATGAAAAGAATTGCCCACCGTGCCTTTTTATGACTGCATTATTTCATTAGAAATACAGTAAAACAGTGAAATACATAATATAATACAATATAATATATTTAAATATATAATGTATTCTTGTTATGGCAATGCTGCAGCCATTACTGAAGTTTTCGGTGTCCCATGTTCCTTCAGAAATCATTCTCATTCTTTAAAAACGAAAAAAAGAAAAGGAAAAGGAAAACTTATTAGATGTATGATATGAGGTTTTTGAAACCCCAAACATAAATCATGTAACTTTTCTTCAGAGTTAAGTATACAGTATTTATTTTTTACCTTTTTTTTTTGCAATTGGCCAGACTGGGAGAGATAGACCAGCTTAGCTATTAGTTAGAACAAGCAAACCATCTGGTTTAAACAGTTTTTTTCATCAAATTCAGACCCCGAACAGGATATAAAGGTTAAACTGTGCCCCCCCCCCTCTCTCTCTCTCTCGCTCTTTCTCACACATTTTCTGTCTCTCTCATCCAGCTTGACTGCGGAGGAAATTTTTCTTTTTCATGTTCCTCTCAAACGGTGTGTGAAATGAGAGGATCAGTTACTTCTAGAAGGAACAGATGTGCTTCCAATGAATTCCTTATGCGGAATCCACAGCCCTGCCCCATCCTTAAAGTAAAAAGCTCTACCCTGCTAGAACGACGTGGCAAAACTCAACAAAATGTCTTTATAAGAGGCCTTCCTCACTTCTAAAGAACGAGTCAAATTTAGTTTCTTAACCCAATGTTCTTTGTTTTTGGTCCAGAGGTTCAGTTGCTGGCTTATGTTTCCATGGGTAAAGAGGCTGTAATTGGGCCTTGAGTGCCGTGTCTGGTCGTGTTGCTTGCTGTTTTGTGCTGGTATTGATTTAGCAGTGGGAACGGCACTTATCGAGGTGCTTGAAGCGGCACAGCAAGACGTCTAATCCTGGGGTTGGGACTCTGCTCAATGGGGCAAACTATAATCCCCCATACCGTCAGAGGCGCGGCGAGCCAGGGGTGATTCCTAGCATAAAAACGAACATGATACTCTTTCATCAACTTATTTATTCTTTTCATTGGAGCATCACAGCGGGGATTAGATTGAGCCATCTTGTCTTTTGTTTTGAGTTTGTCCTTTCTTCTCTCAGCCTGCCGCCAGATCGATGGAGAGGTGGAGTCTCAGGTGACTGACGCTCCCCGCTCTCACTCTTTCTCTTTCCTTGTCGGGTACACTAAACATCAGAGCATGTTTGACAGGTCAGGCATGTTTTAATGTCTGTTCCGGCACAACTTTTAAGGGTTTCTCCTTTGTTTATTTATTTATTTTTTGATAAAGGCTGTAGAAGGCAATATGTCATAATTCCAATTAATCTTGGCGACACAAGTACGGTGATAACTCACAAAAATCAGCTTATCAGCTTTTGTCCGGGTCATAACCTGGGAAACATCCTGATGTCCCGGTAGTGATGTCAAATAGTTCCCCCAATAGTTTCACAGACAAGACAAGAGTTTTGATGACCATCTCACATTAATTTTTTCCCAATGGATGTGGCTGACGCTCCTATTTCAAAATATCGACTCCATTGTTCACATTCATAACTCCTGACGCATATTAACAAATTACGGTCACTATACGATATTGAGAGCAAAGCAGAGATTAAAAATTGAAGCTTGAGTCTTAGATCTTTTTAATGATGTATAGTTTGTCAAGGTAATTACATTCACGTAACAGTAAATTTGAGCTAATTTAAACTAAGAAGCTTCAGTATGTCGGTGTCCTGGCTCAGATTAAGAGGTTGAGATAGTCCTAAACTAAAATGTATGATTGAGCTATCTTAACTGAAAGCAATTTGCATTGACATATCCTAAAATGTGTTATGTCTCAAGATGCACACTAGTAATTGTTTTTTCTTGGGTACGTTTATAGAAGCTACTTAAATGCCCTAATTGAACTAAGGTCTAATCCTGGATTAGTCTAAGCCCTGTCTGTGAAACCAGGCCTCAGAGTATTTCATTTGTTATGTCGGTTGTGAGGTTAAACAAGCATTAAAAAAACTGAGAAGAATATTACATGTCAGCGGGAAACTTATGGCTCATATATTATCCTTTCATGCAGTTACAGATGCAGCATTTTGACTGAATCACTTCTACTTCTTTCTCACGAGATGAGAAAATATTTTATTTGGGTCAAGAAAGAGTCTGAGTTTGCAATATATTTCCTCCTCCCTTACTACAAAACGTTTGCTCTGTCTAGATGCACTTAAATCCACAGTAAAGACGCTCTCCTGTCTCATATCATACATGCACACTTCAATAAGCTGACAAAAAACACGTTAATGTGTTTACATGCTGGACGAAATCGGTGTAAGGAGCAAAAATATAGCTGTGATGATCGGTTTATGCTTACGCTATTTATGACCCTACACCAATAAAGGAAAACGGGTTAACGCATTTAATTGATCACGTGTATTGTCGGCTTATTAAGCATAATCGGGTTAAGAACGTGCATATAAATAGATTATTAGGAACACCTCTTCAATTTCTCATTAATGCAATTATCTAATCAACCAGTCACATGGCAGTTGCTTCGATGCATTTAGGGGTGTGGTCTTGGTCAAGACAATCTCCTGAACTCCAAACTGAATGTCAGAATGGGAAAGAAAGGTGATTTAAGCAATTTTCAGCATGGCATGGTTGTTGGTGCCAGACGGGCCGGTCTGAATATTTCACAATCTGCTCAGTCACTGGGATTTTCACGCACAACTATTTCTAGGGTTTACAAAGAATGGTGTGAAAAGGGAAAAACATTCAGTATGCGGCAGTCCTGTGGGCGAAAATGCCTTGTTGATGCTAGAGGTCAGAGGAGAATGGGCCAACTCATTCAAGCTGATAGAAGAGCAACTTTGACTGTTATTTCACTCGTTACAACCGAGATATGCAGCAGCATTTGTGAAGCCACAACACGCACAACCTTGCGGCGGATTGGCTACAACAGCAGAAGACCCCACCGGGTACCACTCATCTCCACCAAACATAGTAAAAAGAGGCTACAATTTGCACAAGCTCACCAAAATTGGACAGTTGAAGACTGGAAAAATGTTGCCTGGTCTGATGAGTCTTGATTTCTGTTGAGACATTCAGATGGTAGAGTCAGAATTTGGCGTAAACAGAATGAGAACATGGATCCATCATGCCTTGTTACCACTGTGCAGGTTGGTGGTGGTGGTGTAATGGTGTGGGGGGACCTTCGTGGCCTGGATGTGCATCCCACAAATCTCCATCAACTGCAAGATGCTGTCCCATCAATATGGGCCAACATTTCTAAAGAATGCTTTCAGCACCTTGTTGAATCAATGCTACGTAGAATTAAGGCAGTTCTGAAGGCGAAAGGGGGTCAAACACAGTATTAGTATGGTGTTCCTAATAATCCTTTAGGTGAGTCTATGTACACACACACACACACACATATTACCATGTATGTTCATGCGCTCATCATATATGTCTGTAACTGGCTACAGTGATCATCGCACAGGTTGCTCACCACCAAAACCTTGAAATCTTGGGTGAAGTTATTATCGCTGTTTACTTCTTTGTTGTTGTCATCACCATCTTTGTCTTCGTCTTTTTCTTCGTCTTCTATTTCGTTATACAACTTGCTTTTCTTCCCTGCAGCTGCCAAATGCAATTGATTGCCCATGCACTTCACTCACAGAGAAGATGTTCAACACCTTAAAGACATCAGACATAGTTTGGCTTGAATGCAAACTACACCCTTTCCCCAGAGGTGTTGGATTTAAATTCGAAACATGCTTGTCAGCATCCATCTGTCAGACGCCTGCCTCTGTTTAGATAAGAAATCTCGAACCCGGTGAATTCATGATGAGGGACAGTGAAAGGAAAAACGTATGCGGGAACAAACACGCACAAGGCAAGGGTGTTTTAATGAAAGAATCAGGCTTCTTCATACAAAGTCAATCACACTAAACAGTTTCTGAATAAATATAAGGCTGTGCGGTGATTTCTAAAGCAGCTCCTCTGGTTGCCGCTGGCCTCTTCTGTGGTTGATTTCATTAAAGCGGTGTGTTTGGACCACTTAATCGGACTGCTGATCCAGAGTTGACCCTGATGTGACCTCGCTTTCCACCCTCTGTCTTTCTACCTCATTAATGTGCCAAGGACACTAGTGAAGTTCCTCTCTCCTCATGCGTGCACACACACACACACACTTAGGTTGCTAGCTCTTTGTCAGAAGCATCACCCCACAGGTCAGTGCACTATTGAGCTCTGTTAGTATCTGCTTGTAACAAACTCTCTCATTGTGCTGTCAGAAACCCCAGTCACATAAAGGGCAACAAGAATAAAGTGTTTTTTTATAGCAGTGTTATGGTGGGAAACTAATGTTTATTTTTTATTTTTTTAATGAATCTTTTAGGGCAGCAAATCATTCTTGTGCTGTTCCCTTTGAAGCCAAGGAGGTTTATAATACATGCAGAAAGCTATTTGAGCAAAACTCTTCATATGATCATATAATCAGAAGACAGTTATTTTATATGTAACATATAGGAAATGTTAAGCTCTTGGTGAATGGAATCGAGCGATTTGAGTCACATAAATGAATAAAAGTCACCAGTATTACTTTTCAATACTCCAACAATGTCATGCTTGTCATTGTTGCAGGACAAAGAATGTTTAGTGCATTTATTTATTTATTTGTATATTTTACAGCATGTCTCTGTTGTGCAGTTTGACATCCCTGATGACACAGACATGTTTTTCAGGATTCTTGACAGTTGTAGTATTTCAGGGAAACTTCTAGCTCTTAGAGACAGCTCTGAACATTTCTCACCACAGTACTAGGTGTTATATGCGTTTTAAAAAGGCCATATGGTGTTGAATTACAATTTTATTGATCTATTGAGTTAAAGGGGTCATGAACTGCATTATTTTATAATGTTTCCTGGGGTGCACTTATAATGTTAGTGTGATTTGTACATCAAAAATGGTCATAATTTAGAAGTAATAGACATTTTTCCTACCCTGATTTTAGCCCTCTGATTTTTGAAGGGGTGTGACTGCTGTGAGACTTTAGTGTAAACTGTTGTGATTGGCTAAAATCTTTGCATATGGAAATATCCAAGTATTAGATGTGGAATTCTCTCGAAAACTTATAGCATGTTTTTACTGTTACAGTTCTCAAGGTTTACTAATCATTGTCATTGTAACTCAATTTCTGCACACTAACAAATGCTTTCATCATAACTAACAGTGCAAACACAATGTAAAATTTGTTGATTCTAACGGGGAGTTTTTGTGAGAGTTCAGAACACTCACACTGTTTGATTAACAGTTCCAAGCGATTGTAAAGCTTGTGTTCTTTTATCATTTTCTATATTTAATTTAATCACAGTTTAAATAACATACTCTTTTCATCCTATGAAGAGAAACAATGTGAAGTTGACAACTAAGTTGACTTAGTTGTTTGATTTACTCACAATAACAATTTTGATACAAAAACATCTGACTGTAGGCCTACATGAATCATTACATATCAGAAATCACTGGTCACTGGTGATTTTGGTTAGACATGTATACATGATCAGTACATATCAAACGATCTGTATCAAAGCAATAGTGACACAGAAGAGTAAAAACTGTGTTGCTCTGCAAATCCAAAGCAACTACAGTATTTTTCTACAACCTGCCTCTGCACAACATTTTGCAACATTATCAACAAAGGCAAGTTTATCGCTTAGTTGCTCGATCCAATGCTAACGTCACGTCTGTTTTTTACCTACTACTACTTATCTTTCTTGAATCAGTGGACGGAGCTACTGAACTTTAGGGTTCCTGATGTCACCAATGTGGGAAGAAGCTTTTTGTAGTCCATGCCAGCCGTTGTTGTAGTCTTTCAAAAGTGATTTTTGTAAAAGAACCTATCTTCCTTTGCATGGGACTTTGACCGTCGTAACTTTGTCGATATTGTTCATGCTCAGACAGCAACATTAAACACTAACTAAAGTAAAAAAATTGAAATCATAATCAAAGACCACTTTAAACACATCATGTAGCTGCAATGAAAACAACTGTAAATTTCAGAACTCAAAACTCCCATACAAATATACTTTATATACTAGCGTTTCAAAACTTTGGTGAGTAAAAGAAAGTAATATAATATAATTTATCGCTTTTCAGCGTCACTACTCCAGTCTTCAGTGATCCTTCAGAAATCAAAAAACATTTCTCATTATTATTGCGGTTGAAAACTGTTTCTTTTTTGTGAATTCTTTTTTCATAATTCTTTGATGAATTCAGTACATATTAATATTATTATATGTTACAAGCAAAAATTGTAGATTTTTTTGAATGGCTGTCTATGTAGATGGTGAAGTTACAACATCACCAGCCAAACCTTGACCACTTGACGCTGGTAAGGTTCAAACCTACATCTCGTATGAACACCAGAGCTCAACGTAGCTGGAGTTTGTGTTTATCTCTCGGTCATGGCTCCATTTCGGTATCATACTTTATTTCCCAAATTGCCTCTGTGTGTTGTTATTGTTTCACTATGATGTTAAAGTTCTTTATTAAAGAAGGATCATCACTGTTGACATTGAATTCCTGCAGCCCCAAGTCCTCGGAGTATGTCAAAAGTTGAATGCCCTTTAAGAACAGACGGCTCTTATTTTTCTCCCAATGGAGCCTTGCTGTGTATCTGTGTTTATGATAGAATACAGAGACCGCGGCACTTCTACAGTAGTTGGTGTTAGTGATATGAAGTGCTGCAGGATGGTTCGGATTAAATTGCCACCCTGGATTTGTACACTACGTCTTATCACATGAGTCCAGCCCAGCCTCACTGACAACCCTCTTTACTGTCTCCAGGCTCTCGGCTGGCAGAGCTGCTGCCAACCCTGGTGTTTCTTTGCCCGATAAAGCTAGAGAGGGGCAAATGCTCTGGAGTGAGAGAACTGGTTTAGGAACAAGGATGGAAAGGAGATTTCAGATGAGGCCAATATCCTTGTGGAGAGAGGGAGAGGATACCGAAGAAATCTGCGTTATCCCCTGTAGCGATTGTGGTTTGTAGAGGTTGGGGCTCGGTAGAGGAGCCAATATAAATCATAGTAAGCGATTTAGAGCGTTCCATTATGTTAAGGGGTGGGAGGGCCATTTTCTGTTTTTCATTAATGATGACAGAGCCTGTAAATACATTTTACCCCCATTTTTAATTTATTCCAAAGCCTTGTGCCCGGCAACCGTTATGGCTCGTTTATGATTACATAACTGCTCAAGGCCACACAAGGCATTTAAGATTCATACGCCACTCACACAAATTAAATAACGCGTGATCGATGCTTTAAATCCATCCAGTGATTGCACACGTGTTGCCGTGCTTTACAAATCCCCCTTTTTATCGAGGATGAGTGCTTGTCATCTCAGCATTAGTGTGTGTGTGTAGGTATGGGTATAAATAACGCAAGGATGATTACAGAAGGCAAGGGCAGAAGCCAGATTACAGAGAATTAATGTGTAAATACATATTGGTAATTAGTTTGTTGTGGGAATGTTCAGAGATTTAAATATCATGTCGCCTGCAGATGAATTTGAGCTTCCCTTAACCGGTGACGTGTGTTGAACTTGTGAAATGTATAGGCAATGATCGCTCTGTAAATTTCTGTTTACACACTTTCATAGATTTTCAGGGAGTTCATTTCACACTTGGGACTAAGAACATGCAGCAAATACTACAATATTTATATCAAAAGTTATGTTAACATCCTGTTTATTTAAACCTGGCCACATCAAATTATTTTAAAACTTTGGCTTCGTAAATGTAAACAACTAAAATAATAGTAGTGTTCTTCCCATTCACATCTGAAGAATTCTCTCTCTGTCTGTTGTGTCCTGACTATTGTTCTGTCTATCGTTTTGTTGTTCTGTACACCGTTCTTTTGCTTTGTAAATTGTTGTTTATAACTTTTTGTTTATTAAACAATTTTCAAAACTTTCAATAGGTTTTGTCAAGCAAAAAAAATCATAATTTGTCCTGATAACCTTACTTTTGTAGTTAAATATGAATTTCAAATAAATTAGGAAATAATAGTGCTCAGTTGAATGAAGTAGTCCACTATTCGCTATATAATCACAAAGTAATATTTTTTTCATACCTCCTAGAGGACTACTAAGAACCACTATATACAGGTCCATAATTGATGTGAATATTGCATAATGTAGTATTAATTCTATAGTAAAGATCAGTCATTGTAAGTTTTGAGGTTTTGGATAGTAATCAGGTGTTACAACATCCTTCTAAAGGAATTACTAATTATTTGGGACAGTATTCTAAAGTGAAGATCATAGTAACCCAGTAGTAATGACTCAACTGTTACAAAATCTGCACAAGGAATTACTATCCAAAGTCTTCCAAAAACCTCAAAAGCTTACAAAGACTTCAGTCGTTACTAGAGAGTTATAAATGCTTTTCACTTTAGAATATTGTTTCGAATAAGTAGTAATTTTTTCTGAGGATAATAAGTGACTCATTTCTAGTGTTAACAGCAGTTAGAATGTTAAATGGTCAGTTCACCCAAAAATGAAATTTCTGTCATTAATCACTCACCTTCCAAACCCGCAAGTCCTTTGTTCATCTTCGTAACACAAATTTAGATATTTTTGATGAAATCCGAGAGTTTTTTTTTTTTTTTATCTCCCATAGAAAGCAACAAAATGACTACATTCAAGGTCCAGAGAAGTCAACATGACTAGATTACTATTCCATTACTCATTTGATCCTGTGTATATAGTTGTTCATTAATGACAGAAGAGCATTCTGAAGCACTGCCAATAATTATTCATTAATCATTAATTATTACTGATCATTTCCGGTCATTTCAGGTTCAGATTTGGATCTGACTAAAAGCGATTATTTCTGAGTGGTTGAGTTATTAGCTTAAATGATTTGTATGGGAGTAATTAAGTCATCTGCTATGACAGTTTCAGATTCTTTCCGTATTTTAGACACCCTTGTTTAATGCAGATATACAGATTGGTTTCCAACACAGGCATTAGCCTGTAATCAACCAATCACAGCCTTGTCCTCTTGTGACTTTTCGCCTGAATTTTGTTGCAGTCCTCATACTGCGCTTTGGAGATTGTGTGCTCTTGATTGCTGAGATTATGGCTGCGTTCCAATCAAACATGTCTTCTCAGGATATTGCTCTGACAGTTAAATTTTTTACTGATGTTCCAACTGGTGATTAAAATTCCTTCATCTGCAGGGTGGAGAAGTTCTGACTTGGCCTGAATTACACTTTGGGCTGTTTGATTTAAGCCTAATTTACTGTCCCGTGGCCCTGTGCCACAAGCTCTGTCATTGATTGAATGTCAGTGTTGGTGGATTTGTGTAAATGAGAGAAGGGCTCTTCCCTTAAAACGGGGAGGACACGATGCCTCAAAGGCGAAGTCGTGGGTGTACATTTATGCAAATATCTCCACACATGCATATTCTGATTTAAGGGTGGCTTGAAAAAGATGTTGTATGCTATTATAGTTATGATGTTTGCACTGAAATATGGGAAAGTTTTTTGATGATCAATTCTGCGCAGCTTTTAAAATAAACATGGCCTTGTGTGTTCCTCATCGCCAGCCTGAGCTCATTTCCTGTAATAAAACATGCACCCTGTAATATATTAAATTGTCTTTCTCTCTATGCTGGGGGTGCCGTTGCTCATCCTCGATCCTCTATTGACTGTCTGTTTCCTCTCAGGGGAGAAAAAAGGAACACACCCTCCAGCCCCGTAAGCACCGGTGTTGCGTTCCATAACAATGCCTCTGGCCACTATTAGCACACCCGGAGAACAATCCATCAATTTGGGTTAAATTGTACAAGTCGTGCTACTGCTACGAACACATTCCTAATGAACTTATGAATGCGGTGTTGCACTGTGGCTCTGCTGCAGAAATCTGCATATGTAAAAATACACATCCACAAATTACATTTGACTTTGCATGAGCACATTAATCAGGGGAGAAACAGTCCCAATCTGAATGGGGGGTAGGGGATGGGTTGCTCGGTGCATTAGGTCAAAACACAAATTTTTTTCCCCCAACAGCTGATCAAGGAATGCCGCACCTCACGAGATATAGTGATATCGTAAGTGTCTTGTATGATATATGGAAACATCCCACTGCTTGGGAAGTGTTCAGCATACAAGGCAAATTGGTATGTGATTGTGCATTTAAAAAAATTAAATAATACAAAAAAATTAATTCAAAATGTTTAAAAATTTGAATTAAAAATATTTAAAACATATGATTGTTCTAAATTGTATAAATGTAACAGAAAATACATTTATAGGGGGGTCGGGGATAATGCAATTAAGCATGCCTCTTGACCTGTACTTAAATTCTGTAATAAGATATTTTTCATTTGAGTAATTCAAGCATAAAGTACTACCTTCTAACAGGCAATATGCCAAAACACATTTATAGACAGCAGGCAGTGCAGAATGACTATAAGGAAGATATTCATACAAGATACAGAATGCAAAACTCTCGTTTTTGTAAGATTAATAACTTGACCTCGTCCTGTGTGAACAATAGTGTATTTAATAAACAATATATTTTAAAAAAAAAGTTTGGGGTCAGTTAAATTTTGTTTTTAAAAGTGGTCCTTTATGCTCAGCAAAGCTGAATTTGTTTGATCAAAAACATTTAATGATGTTTTATTAACAAAATTCAGGAGGAACACGTTCAAATGATCTAACTAATCATCACATCACTCCAACCAGCGGTCATTAAGCAGCAATCCACATGCCTGCCCAATCAGCATGAGCAGAAACCTTTGTATATATCTTTATAAATATGCATACTAATTACTCTATCTGATTATTTGTAAGTGTGAACTCGTGAATTTTGAAATTTAATTTATTCTTATAATTTTCTTCAGTGTCGCATGATTCTTCAGAAATCATTCTAATATGCTTTGTTGGTGCTCAAGCAACATTTCATATTGAAAACAGTTGTGCTGATAAATATTTTTATGGATATTTTTTTCAGGGTTCTTGAATGAGTGTTCAAAAGAACAACATTTATTTTAAATAGAAATCTTTTGTTACATTGTAAAGGTCTTTACTGTCACTTCCATCAATTTAATGTAACCTTGCTGAATGTAATTAAAATATGTGGCTACTTTTAAACTCTTCACAAATGATTTCACAAAGTGTGGTTGCGGCATTTACCATCCGGCTCAATGCTAATCAGCCAAACCTTGACCCCCATGGATTGTAATACTTTAGTCACTAAATGGATGCTTTTGCATAACCTTCGAATCAGTCCTTCATATAAATTGTTTTTTAGAGATGTAATTGGGAACAATGACACTGCTAGTTTTCTTGAGACTGCAAACCAGTGGTTCCTAAACTCCCCAAAAAACTAATAAAATCAATGTCTGATACAAATTTGTAGCAAAGGATCCTTGGAGTCAGGGTGTTTGTATGTGTGTCTGACCCTTTGTAATGACTTGTTTCGTGGGCAACCTGTTCGGAGACTGCGTAGTATGCTGTGTTTTGCCATTTAGCTCTGGTTCTTTTAATTAGTCTGAGTATGTTACGCTTGAGAGCTTCCAATTACGGACTGACATCTTGTCTGCGCAGTGTATGAGAGATGGGAAGTTCATCAGTCAGAAAACAGAACTCATATCGTTTGGATTCATCCCACATTCTGAAAGAACCGAATGATATCATGTTTCATGACTGGAAGGAGAGCGATAGAGCTTAATGGCAAAAAAAAAAAATAATAGGAAACATATGGGAAGGAAGTTCATCAAGTTAAATCAAACAAAGTGTTGTGTAGGAACCGGAGTGTTAGCGTGACTCTCACGAGTATGCAGACATTAGCATGCCTTGTGCATGTGTGCTTAGCACTTACACGGATCCCATGCGATTGCATTTTCGTACACTTAATTATATTGGCTTATGCAGAGCATGAATTAGTGGCTATAATGACTGCTCTGATTCATCACTGTAGCATAATGAAAATGATTCCTCAAATGGCCGTGTTTTCTGTTATTGTGTTTTCCAGGGTCGTATATGCTACTATGCCCATGAGGCAGCATATGTTTGTTGAATGGCTTCAGTTTTTGTATTAATCAATAAGGGAGAAAGAAATGTACCTGCACATAAACATTAGCGGACTCCTTTCTCCAAAAGTTCATGATTTCTTTAGGTAGTTTAGCAGACATTCATTAATCTCAGTTATCATCTGGTATGCCTCACCACTTCACCGACTCTTTACTGTGAGGTTTATTTCTCTCTTTTTATTTTTTTTTTTTGAGCAGAACTCTCCTAAACCCAGCTAAATCTACCACATATATTATTATTTGTACTTCAAAGTTGAGCCTGGCACACATGATACTACTTAGTGAGAAGGCTTTGTGAGCTGCCCATCTACCCAGGCTTGGTTCAGGTAATTCAGTGTGAAGTACTGCCATCTTGGGCATCCATTTCACTCTGTGCTCCCCATTCCACTACATGTCTGCTGCGGTGATAACGTAGCTACTAAGTGAGTGGGTAAGTCTGATGATATCTAGCTAATGGATTTAAATGATGTTCCCAGCTGGATGTCTCACCCAAGGGCAGCCATTTTCCTCAGCTTACATCCGGTCCAACAGCTTCGCATTCTTCTTAAACCTCTTGCGTTCCTGCGGAGGCAACACCTAGTAAATCAACTTGCACAGTGCAATGAATATTACATCACTCCCTCAAGGTTCATGAGATCGTGGGTCACAGATAGTCGAGGTCGTCTGTTTTTTCTGCCACTTGTCAGTGGTATTTTGCATTAGATGTTGCTCATCCATAATTTCAGGCAGGGTTTTTCGAGGCATCGGCAAACTACGCAGTTGCTTGGGGCGCCATTAGTTGGAGTTGTGTTAAAGCCCCTGTAAACACATTAACATAACGACACTGCATTTTAGCAAATTTCTCCATACGCTAAGTACATTTAAAAAGCCGAATATTAGCATAAGAAAGATATAATATAAGATATAAGAAAAATGGCGATCATAAATCCAACTATTTTGTGTATATTATCCAGAAAACACAAAAGTGTTCCATTCACATGTGAAAATAAAATCTAAAGGTCAGTAATTTATCATTATCCTAATCAAATGCATCAATCACCGTCTTAGCTGTAGTATATCCTGTAAATTGAATTTAACTCTATTTAAATTCAGTTTTAAATTTTAATTTACTTATAAATGTTAAGTAATATTACTAAACAATATGCAAATACTTTTTTAGTAGTAGTGAATTGAGAGTGGTGGAGAAAGAAATGGTCAACTAGAAAGTGGAAAATCAGTTTATAATCAATGTGTTTAGATCAATGTGTTTCATTGTTAACTTACTACACTGGAGCACTGCATGTTAGTGTTGTTACTATGACAAGCAATATGGATGTACGACTGCAGTGTGAGCACAAAAAATCATTCATAAACATAAGTTGGTGAATAATTTGTAATAATTTCTAATTTCTAATAATGTTTATTAAGAGTCAACTAACATTATACAAATTATATACACATCGGCACTGATTTCAAGGATCCTACACATTAAAAGTTATTGGCTGTTTATGCAGGTGGTTTATTGGGAAATCTGTTGGTTGATATTGGATTTGGTTGACATGCTTATTTTGATGTTTTTTTACCTTTAGATTACCTTTGCCATCTTCTAATGCTAACTTAAAGTTAGGGTTAGGGTTATCAGATTATCTTAATTGTAATATTGGATCATCACTAGTTAGCGCCTTGCTACGCTTTGAAACCTACTGTACAATAAAAAGCAAACTAAAATTCATCTCTTATCCACTTTTTATCTTACTGTGCAACTTTTCTTATACTACAGTTAGACCATTTATCAGTCTCCTTGGTGGTTGCTGAATGGAGTTTATCTTGCTGACACTGCACATTTAAATTATGCAACAATATTCTTGGTTAATTTGTTTTTTATTCTTAGAGAAACTTACACGTTTAGATTCCCATCACTTCTACTTTTTAGCTTTTTTGTGGTGCAAGTATATAAATTTTGTATGAATCCTAACTTTTATAAAAAATTATTTAACACAAAACAATAGTGGTTTGTGAACTGTCTGCACTCTGCACTTGTCTACTTGAAGATGTTTCTGTTGCTCTTGTGATGTTTGTTGAGAATTGCTTTTCTGGAGTGCAATAGATGACATCTTAAGGTCCTAAAGACAATGCTATGGTACTCTATTATTGACAAACCCATGTGCACCCACTTACATGCTCTTCCTTCCACACACACATCGATAGACCTATACAACAACAATGAGCTATGGGTCATTTTCTCTCTCTCTCTCACTCAGTTACTGTAGACTAAGGCTATGACTCAGAACAGTGAATACGTGTTTTGGGGGTGAAATATCAACTTAGACCAACCTAAATTAATTATGGTTTCCTTTCAAAGGGAGCTCAATTGATGCAACATCTCGTTTTGAAACTCAAGATGTTTTCAATAAAGCACTCAAATACTGTTTCTTCATGTTCTAATCAGTCTTTAAATTCAGGTAAAAATCAATCAAATCAGTCCTGATCTTTACAAGAGATGAAAAATAGATTTGTTCATTTCAAACATCAATTTGCTTAAAAGATTTATTCACTTAATAGATTCATTCATTTGAACGATCTGGGCTGCATTTCCCAGAAGCATCGCAAACCTAAGTTAAGACCATTTTTGTCAATGGTTCCGTCCTTTGATATACCTAGGCGTTGGATGCTTTGGGGGACCATAGCCCTGTTCACTTAGAAGATTTGTTTTCCTAAAAGACCTGTTCAATTAAAATGTCTTTTTACTTAAGTGATTTGTTTTGTTAAAAGATTTGTTCCCTTAAAAGAGTTGCTTTTACCAGTAACATTTCAAGCTTCAGTTAAGACCATATCAATGGTTTCTTCAATCTACTGTACCTAGGTCTACATTGCATTAGGGAAACTGCCCTGTTCACATGTTTTTTACTTTATAGATTTGTTCATTTGAGAGCTTTGTTTAAAAACAATGATTTGTTTATGACCAAAACCAGGGATTATTTTTGAACATCAACTGATGTTACTCTCTTATTTTTGCTTGTAACCACCTCTTTACACTTGCAACTACTTTTGTATAGATGTTTTGTATTTGTATCTTTTGGATAGATCTCCATTACCTGCAATTGCAAAGTTCTTAAATATCTTTACAAGAGTTGATGCCACAAACCATGTAAACCTTAGCAACTGATTCTTTATCACAATATTTTTTTGTAGCAGCCTAATACTTTATAAATGCACCACTGTTTCTCTCCACTCACAAACATAGGCTCCATATTAACTATAGCCTTTCCTGATCCTCTCCTTTCTCTCATTCTCCTCTCTTTTGTTCTGACCATGTGAACTCCGTCTTTAGACCATAAACTACTTTAGTGAGCGTGATGCAGGTCATAGCCCCCATGCCAGCACTGTGATTGAGTTTCATGCTTAGCCTGTTGGGGGTCATGAGTACCCAGCGTTGCCTTTGAGAGGGAAAGGAGTGGAAGAGGCGGCTGGCAAATCCTCCAGCAGGAGGGCGAGGGCTCGCCTTCGGCGCGGCTCTTTCACTCAGCCTCTTCTACAACCTGTGAAATGAAATTCCACCACAGCTTTACTCAAAGCTGACGCGCCAACTGCCATTACTTCCCCGGCTTTGACTTTTATTTCCCCGAGCCGCGAGGTGCCAACCACAGCGGCTTTGTAGTCAAATTGATTCCATTCGTTTGATGTATCATTGTTGTCAGTGCTAAGCAGATCACCACTGTGCATGAATATATCCACCCTAGAGTCTCCACAATGAAAGCCATTTCCATTTTCTACCCTTTTTTCCTTCTCTCTTTCTCTCTCACGCCATTTTTACATAGTTGTGTAAAATGAGGGAGGCTCGCGGTTTCTTTGAAGAGCTTCTGTTTCTGGAAATTCAGTCGAAGAACCTTTTTGAAAGATTGGGATTTCACCTACTCCACTTTAAATATTAATTCTCCACCTCCTGTAGCCGAGTCCTTTGTCACCCGACCTATACATTTCGGCAGAATTTCACTCCCTCTGATGGTTACGTGTGAGTCTATCTCGATGAATAGCGCTCCTCTGGCTTTCTCTGCATTTTGAGGTGTTTTGACATAACAATCCATTCATCCTAGCGATGAGCAATTGAGCACCTGTCGAGACTTCACAGAGAAACTCTCACCGAGACGTTCCACTTTACATTCCTGTTTTCACAAAGTAGTCTTTTTATGGTTTGAAAATATGTATTCAGTCTTCATTTCTTCACTCTCTGTGTCTGAGACGATTTTCATATTTGCTGCCCTCATAACCTCTACTGCATAGCATGAGATTGTGAGGCAGGCTCACAAAAGCAGAAAACTCACTCAGTATAGTGAATAAACGGGGAGAATGCACACTAAAGTCATACTCTCAGAATTCCACCGTAAGTTCTGCAGTTTCCACAGGATTGCCTGTCATTCATAAAATTCCCCGCCCTTTATGTTTGTTTCTTGAACATTTTGGCTACATCTGCTACTAGTGTGCTTGGTTTAATACATCTCACCATTTTTAAATCCAATTAGCAAATCATCCCACAAAATCAGATGCAAAAATACAGAGGAATTCCCAGATTCCATCTGCAAACAAAAAGATTTTAATTAATCAGGATTAGCTTTTGATGATGTGGAAAGGTTTCCGCCTTGGCGAAGAGATACTGCGTTTCGCCCTCTACTGGACAGATATTGACCCTACATTTGAGTCATTATGGCAGTGCTAATCCTGTGATGGTTTGATTCTCTTAGCGTTGAATGAGAAAACTGACGATGACCCATTTCAGTGTTTGAGCTAACAGGGCTCTTCAGAGCATTCATTGGGGTCATGGAAACCAGTGTTTGCAAGCCGGATACATCTTATTTTTAAGTGCAACAAAGCTGTCGGCTGTGTTTCTCATAAAACGACTCTCTAACATCAGAGCCTTTTAGCTGCCCGTCTTCATTCACCAGCACCACATTAGCAGAAAAAATGCCACTTACTTTAAATGGTCTTTTTGTGTGATCATGACAAGTGCTTAACCAAGTTGTTGGTAAGCGTCATTTATGGCATTGCAAGACCTTTTGTTTTTGCTGTAGTTATTGAGACAGCATTTCTTAGGGTCAGTCAGTGTTTTTTGTCTGTAGTTGTAAAAGGAATAATCCTCCCAAAAATAATATTTTTTATCATTTATTCATCCCCATGTTGCTCCAAACCCATGTGATGTTTTTTCTTTGCGAGAAGCAGAAGTTTAGAAGGATGTTGACTTTGCTGTTTTCCGGACAATGAAAATGAATTGAACTACACTCCAACTACATTGTTTTAGAAAACAGAGTTAAGACGTCCACAGCAATAGGGATAGTTTCTGTGAACAGGGACTTCATTTTGATCTGTTCCTCACACAAAGTTAATGCCTGACTTGGGAAGATTTTGAATATAGTGCACCACAAGTTGTGTGGACCACTGTTATAATACTTTGATCATTTACACTGTCATTGTAAGAAAAATAACACGAACATCCTTTCTAACAGCTCCTTTTCTGGTCTACAGAAGAAAAAAGTCATACAGGTTTGAAGTGAAATGATTCCTTTTAAGGATTAATAACAAAACTTTAAATCTTGTACAAAAGCCTTTTCTAGTCTTGAGTTCACTTTTCTGCTCCTAACAGATAATGTCTCTTTAAAGAATCTAGAAATCAAATTAACTTACACCATGTGCGATCTGGTAGAAACTGGCAGTGTGCGGTCGCTTTTATTATGTAAAATCACAGATTAGAACGTGTGAAAACTGATATGATCATATAGATTTGCTTATTAAAGATATCCGGCCGTCTCTGTTTCCATGACATTGAAATCAGAGAATCCAGTGCTTTTTGGAATGAAACTTATTAGAACTGCTGGTGACAGGAGGAAGATGTTTGGTTTTTTTGAAGCTTCAGTTGAAGGAGACTGTATTGGTATTTTTTGTTAATGAAAAAGGATAACCATATCTCTCTGCCTGTAGAAGAGATATTCTCAGATTCAGACACAATGTGTGTTCTTTTTATGTTTTTGAAAGAAGTCTTCTATGATTACCATTTATTTAATACACACAGTAAAAATATAATAATTTGAAATATTATAATTTAAAAATGTGATTTACTCCAGTGACGGCAAAGCTGAATTATCCTGTCTTCAGTGTCACGTGATCCTTCAGAAATCACTCAAATATGCTGATTTGGTGCTCAAGAGTAATTCTTGTATTATTAAAACCAGTGTTTGAAATATATAGTGATACCCGACAAAAATATAGTGTTTTTTTCAGGATTCTTTGATGAATAAGGGGCAGATTTAGTAATAGCTTGTGTCAGTGCAAAACCTCTTTTGGCGTTAAAAAACTACTGTGAGGATTTACTAAAGACATGCAGTGAAAAATTAACGCTAAAAAGGCATGAACTTAGTTGTTTTTGCATCTGACCTTATTCCATATGCATTTGTCTGAGTTTCCCTTTCAGACGCAAAATTTATGGGAGGAGGGTATTTAAATGAAACACGGTTTACTAATATTTGGGCCCGTCAATTTACTGGTATTTCCACCATTATTTAATGCTCCCCAAAAAGCATGTCTTAACCCATTCTGCAACATGGCTGAAATTGTTGCTGCTAGGAGGAGACACCGCAGAGAACAGTGAGCCCGTGGTAGAAGGGAGAAAATATTTTCCACTCGTATTAATTTCGTTGGAATGCCGGAGGAAGGCGTAATCCAAACATATCGTTTGCTAGGCGTACGTTTTTGTCAGATTACACGTAACAAGTTGCACCTGTGTCAAACCCACACCTGATGAGATCATCAGCTCTGCTTAATTACTACCCAACGCTAATTTGCACTGCTCTAGTTATATTGCTTTGGTCATTATGTAAATGATTTGACTGTGTCTGTGTTCTTTAATTTGCACGTCAGCAGTAGATCACGCGCAAAACTTGCCACTCCCATCGGCCTATTTGTGGAATTGCGTTCTCATGCTCATTTCCCCCATTTAGTAAGTCTGGCGCTAAAAGGTCAAAAGAACAGCATATATTTGAAGTAGCTTTTGCGACATTATACATTTTTTTACTGTCACTTTTGAATCACACTCTATACATTTACTGCATTGTAATCATAGCCACAGTTGGACTGTCTGCTCCATAAAATTGATTTGCAGAAGATTGGCTGTTGGTTGGTCAGAAATTCTGGCTTTTAAATCTAATTCGTGTGATGTCAAGCTTCAAACTGCAGGACAAAAAACTCTCATGGGAAGCGTTTAAAAGTAGCTCAATTCCGTGGGGAAAGGTGCAACCTTGTTAACTCTGACCAAAGTGTGTGTTAGAGAAAAAGAGTCTTTCTTTCTGAATTTTGTGTCTAATGTCAACCAAAGAGTATAAATTATATATATTTTTTCCCCTTAAGTAATGAAATGACAGCATTGTGAATTGAGTGGTGACCTTACTTTTTACATGGATGTGTGAGTTATTTAAAGAGGGACCTTGTATCATACTGTACTGGTTCTGGAAAAAACATTCCGAGAAAGAATATAGATATAAGAATTTTTTTTATGTTCCTGTCATGCAACCAGGTGCATATTCAATTGCAGTTCCATATTCCACATTTGTATTTTGATATTAGGATTTTTTCATATGGTGTTTTGTTTTAACTAAGTACTGTGAGGCCGGAGCAGCCAGGCTGATCAAACCCGGGCCTGGGCAAATCAAATGGCTTTGGTTTTATTCATTGTTTTTCAGCTTTGTTTGCATTGCAATCAGTGGAGACAATGTTATGCTCTGCTTTAGAAATCTTTTCTGAAAATGCTGTGGCACTGGACCAAAAGTAAATTGCTTTTTTGCTCTCTTTTTTTTTTTTGGTTGCTGCTGGGATGCGTTTTTGTTGAACTAAAATAATGAGAGTAAACCACCACACTCTCGCTCCCACATACGTTCCATCCTACATCCTACACACACCAGGTGTACAAAAACAAAAGGGTCGATAAATGGTCGCTTGACTGCCCCTTCGTTTGTTGGCAGCTTGCATGGGCCAGTAGCCACATAACAACACATAAACACAAGACACCCATGAGTTTTAAATGTATATGCTTTTAGCTTGCATTTAAACATTTTGATACGAGTCTTTATCATTTCTTTTTCCCATGTAGGGTTGAGGCCGGTTTCCAGAAGGTTTTACAGGTGGATCTGGAGGTCAACGGGTTGTTGGATCCTCTGGGAAGTCGCTCAGTGACATGGCAGATTGAGTATCCCATCTCCCGGACCCTATCAGACGAAATCCAGACCCTTATCCGTTTGGCACCACATGACCTTGGCGGCATCGTTCCATTGGTTATGGTGAGTTTAGTTTTGGTCAACTTGTGTCTTTCATCCTAAACAAGTCCAAAAATGCAATGCTGTACTTTTGTTTTCTCTTTATTGTTACTGTTTGTATATAATATAAATGATTGCTGCTTTCAGGCATAATATAAGATGCATTACACAGGAAAGACAGGAAATGTTAATGTGTCTTCTGAAGCTACAGTTTGATTAGCACTTTAATTAGCTCTAATTTGGTTAATTGAGCATACAGTTTGCTTGAAAATGGGCAATTGGGTCAAAACCAAAAGTGTTTAATTTAAAATTAGAGGAAATTGTGAGTGGCCTCAAACAAATAAGGTTAACTGGTAGGAAGTGCCTGGGTCCTCACAATTGGTCAAGAGCGGTGAAGCACAGATTTATTATGCACAGAATGTATTATCCATTGTAGAGTTGATATATATGATATAGATATGGATATGTTGATATAGATATATTGATATAGATATGTTGTTTTCAACTCTTTTCAACATTGATAACAATAAGCACATTAAAATGATTTCTCAAGGATCAAGACTGGAGTAATGGCTGTTTTGCCATCACAAGAATAAATTACATTTTCAAAATATATTCAAGTGGAAAACGTCTCGGTTACGACTGTAAACCTTAGTTCCCTGAAGAGGAGAACGGAGACGCTGTCGAGAGTTTTTTTGCAATGGGACGCGCTAATGCTGCGTCGCGAAAGCACTTGAAATCAATCAGTCCAATGGCGTGGCGGAGGGGAAAGGTCATGACCAGGAGGACCAGGAGGCACACAAGCCAACCCAAGACCAAACAATGATCAGCTTCTGATATGCCTGAAGCAAGTCATCGAAGTATGGAGGGAAGTATGGAGGGGTCTCCTCCCTCCTTCTCCCTCTTCAGTTACAGTCGTAAACGAGACTTCCCTTTCAGGGGACTCCGCGCTGCGTCGAGAGTTTGCCGCAATGGAACGTGACGACGAAATACCCACGCACTGACCATGCCCTACTGTTGTGGAATTCAGCGAGCACACCGTAAGACAAACAACGGGCCCACTCAACATCTGACAACAACACAACACAAAGAAACAACAGTAAGGTTCCCTCCAAAGACACCACTCCCCAAAAGTTGGTAAGCAGCTAGGCCCCAATAAGCAAGCTACTGGAGTGGGGGAAGTAATGAGCAGAGGCAGAGAATCAAAGGGGAGCAGAGAATCAGAGTGGGTACCAACTGGGCAATAACTGGATCCAGCAGAATTCTGGGCTGAAGTTTCCTTGTGCAGGAGCTCTGGAGTAGCGTGGAGGTCAACAACCCTCACGCGACCCAAAAGTCTGAGTTGGGTGGTCCCCCTCAGAGGCCAACTGGTAACAACCCCTCTCTCCAGCTCTCCCAACCAAAACAACAAAGAAAAGAAACACACACAGAGCCACAGCCACAGCCTACATATGACAGCACACACCAGGATCAGGGTCTCTCCCACGTCAGGGTGGATCAGCCCCTGCCTCGACTCCTCTCCCAAATTCGATTCCCCCCCCAGGATATAAGCCCCCCTGGCCAAAAGCAGCTTCCCCTGGGACCACAGGAGGATTTGTTCCCCTGGGACAGACAGGAGGAAAAAGGTGCGCAAACCCTTGGTGACTGGTGACACCGACGCAAACGCAAACATGTGTAGTCCTAACCCACCCCCATGGTGTGGGACCACTGGACTAACTAGAGGGTGAAGCACAGAGCAAGAAAGACAATTCCAAGGAAATTCAGAAAAGCAATGGAAAGATTCATGCCCTTCCACATACCACCCCGAGTCGAACGACCCTCCCCAATCGGACCCCAACCCGGTAAGGGAAGCATCCCGTCACCCCAACCCGCGACGGGCACGGAGAGGATGCAGCCTACTTGTGGACGGACGGGCCACTTCCCACGGTTCCCATCACACGGAAGCACGTGAGCCACGGCTTCAGAACACAGTATAAACCCCTTGGAATCCCCCCCGGTGTGACCCCACCACCCCTGAGCCAAACCCCCAGAAAACTCATGTACCACAGAGCAGAACTCCAGATACAACTCAGCTGTAGCCAGTGCCAAAGACGCCCACCACTGGAGCTTCCACAGTCTTTACTGGTTACAAAGCTTATTTGTTGTGCTAGCAAAAGCTTGGAAGGGTTATAGCCATAGGAAAGGGTCGTCCGCATTCGCAAGAAAAAAAATTCGCCACAGAAAGAGAAACCAGACCCTCTGTGGAGAAAGAAAGCACACCGCCCTCTATCTCGCAAGCCCCCTTCCAAAATGTTTGTCTACCACCACGACTGTTGTCTGTGGACCCGAGCACATGGTGACCCCTGAGACCCAGGAGTAACAAAGACAACTTCAAGGACTCCAATGTGTTGTCTAAGAAAGACAACATGGCCACAAAAAGATTGCCCGGGCGAAGAAATTCCATAGTCCACCGACCCCCCCACAATTTCCAGGAAACCCTTCATAAGCAGGAACCGTGGTACCTAGGACACGGCCGAAAGCCTACTGGGGACCAGCCAGATCGGAACCACGGACCAACCAAAAGCCAGTAAAGCAAGATCGGCCTGCGTGCTCAAAGCACGAAAAAAAATATGCCTTGGAAAAAAGAGAAAAACCAAACCCCCTCGAGCCAAAACCCTGGCAGGTCTCAAACTGCAAAGGCTAAAAAACAATCACGCAAAAACCCTCAAAAAAAACCCCACCCAAAGCAGAAAAAAGCTGCTTAGGCTGACACAGCAAGTGAGCTTCAGATCGTTTACGGCACGTTTGAGATGCTTCTGAGCGAGGCTTCGAAAAACTGTGCCGCATCGCAACAAAACCCCAACCAACCCAGAAAAAACCAAATCAGGTACTGTAGAAAGCCACCTTCAAAACTTCGTTCAGCTCAACCGTGAGCTCAAACCTGAACGAGAACGACACCTCAAAACGAAAATGACACAATCTAGAACGTGAATGTAAACTGATGAAGCAATCCAACTGATGTAATGCGAGCGAGAAAACACGCCAGCAACGCAGACCTGCGTCCGCCAGCGCTGCAAAGTGCAATCCAGAAAACTGAGCCAAACGCAGAAAAACAACTAATGCGAACAAACTGCACCTCTAGTACACTTGCGCCCAAAC
Source organism: Opsariichthys bidens (assembly GCA_037194245.1). Taxonomy (NCBI): domain Eukaryota; kingdom Metazoa; phylum Chordata; class Actinopteri; order Cypriniformes; family Xenocyprididae; genus Opsariichthys; species Opsariichthys bidens. Next base: position 9,884,810 of record CM074294.1, read on the forward strand.
TGAAACCTCAGGTACCTTCTGTGTTTGCGGAAAAAGAGGTATATAAAAAGGCCAGTTGATCTGATTGATTGTGACATGTCCTCGGAAACAGGTTGACCAGCACATGCTTCCTGGACTGGACTGACAGATGGTTTCAGAGACGCAGATCCCTTTCAGAACCTGAACAACCCAAATACCTAGGGGACAAATCCATCCATCAATGTGTGGAAGGATTTGCATTTGTTGAATGGTAGTAACCCTAAGATTCAGATCCAACATGACCTTTTTCCCTGATTCCCCAACAAAGTGTTTGCCTTACCAGGCATTACCCCGGGGGAGCCTGGGTCGGGCCCGCCTGCTGTGGCAAGGAACCGATGGGGGGGCGCCCAGGATCCAATGCCATCCCATAAATGGTGATCTGGCTTGCCCAGCCTGCCCCACCCTGAAGGAATTCTATGGGGTAGCCATCTCTGCGAGCTTCCCGTTGCAACCCGAACGATCAATTTCGTGCCCTGTCGATGCAAGAAGAACCCGCAGAAAAACCCTGATCTCCAACTTGTAAATGGGGCCCGAAAGAACCGACATGCAACCGCTAGCTGAGCTATGGGCTGGGGGATGCCTGATGGGCTGAGACCATGACACCCCTGACTGAGGGCAGGCTGGAGCGCCCCTGAGGCACAACCTGACCCCCCGAGCACCGAGGGGGCACCGAGAACGGCGCCCCAAGCCCTGGAGAGGCCTGAGGGCGCACAGGAAAATGAGGTGTTTGACCACTTGACCCCCTCAGAGGGAGGAAGCCTCTAGAGGGTGCTTAGAGGTCAGCACTCCCAAGATACCCCGCGAGCAACCCGAGACAACTTTTGTAATGGCTACCAATACAATCAACCCCTCATCAGAGGGCACAACCGAGGGGCAGCAATTCCTACGCGCAATACACGACCCTGGCTTATGGCCCCCCGGAGAAGACGCGTCTAGACGCACACGAGATGGGCACACCCGGGACAAATGGCCCGGAACCACGCCGGACTGCGGTAGGGGGCCGTTTGGCCACCCGGCGATGATGTTAAGGTGACGACCACTTCCCCCCCGGATGCCAAGAGACCACTCTGTCTATGGGGGCCCCCCCCGAATGCCCCACCTGACTGGTCTGACGTAATGCTCAAGCCCGGCTGGCAGCATGACAGCCCACCTCGAAGGCAAGGGAACCCCTTCACCCAAATCATTGGTACCCTCCTCAGAGGGGCGAGCATCAATGAGGTGAATACCACTCAGAATTGTGAAACAGCCAGAATAGATGGGCAACAAGATCCTAAAATCAGATACAAAAAGAAATCGAATTCAGAGAGTAAGGGAAGAATAAAAAGGCAAAAGTAAAAAAAGAAGAGGATTGGATATAAGAAAAAAAAAAGGCAAATAAGTCTGCATTCAGACAGTCTTCAAATAGAAAGGGAAATAAAAAATGCTAAAGTCCCGCACAATATAAAATGATATAATATAAAAATATATATCGATAAAATTATTGAATTGAGAGGCACAGTACAGCAAACGCGAGATCCAAGCAAGCGAATTGCCAGCACAATAACGAGATCGACGCCCTAGCCGCTGCCTCAACAAACGCGAGATAACGCTGCCCACAATTAAATCGCGCGATCCGAGTAAATATATTATGCCCAAACAACGAGATCCGCGCCGCAAGACCACAAAGCGCAGCCATCTACACGCGCGCTCAGCAAACATCCGATCTGCATGCACATCATCACAAGCGCGAATTGCAAGACAACGCTGCCAGACAAGAAATCTACGCGCTGCCTGCCTTGCCGACAAGAAGACAAGACAAATTGCAGACAAGAAAAACTCGCGCTGCCTCAGCAACCTCAAGATCCGAGCGACATATTAAAGCAACTCCGCAAATCTAGCAAACGAGCCACGCAGACAAGAAATCTAGAGAACAATATTCAGCAAACGCAAGAGCCAGCAAACCTGCCCAGCCACCTTGATGATCTGCAGACAAGAAATCAGACAAGAAATCTGCGCGATCGCCACAGCACATCAGAGACAGCAAATTGCAATATTGCAGCAAGCACGAACCCGCAAACGCGAACATATCCTGCACAAGAAATCTGCCGCCTGCCTCAGCAAAAGCGAGCCGCGCTCCAAGCCAAGATTGCAGACAAGAAATCTACGCGCGTGCCAGCAAAGAAATTCTGCGCCCGAGCTCAGCAAACGCGATGAAAGAGCGCTGCGCGCTTGCAGACAAGAAATCTATCCCTGCCACAGCAAAGCGAAACAAAATCTACGCGCTGCCTCAGCAAACGCGAGACCGAGAATCACATATTGTTGAGATCAAGAAATCATATTGTGCCCCTCCTCAAACAAAGACAAGAAATCGAGCAAACGCGAGATCCGAATCTGAGCTCTGCAGCAGCAAACGCGAGAAGCGAGCGCTAAATCCACGCGAGAAGAAAATCTGCGCGCTGCCACACAAGAATCTACGCGCTGCCTCAGCAACATTGATATCCGAGCAACATATTAATGCAGACAAGAAAATCTAGCACTGCCTCAGCAAAACGAGAGAATTGCGCAAAAAAAAGATCCTGCAGACAAGAAATCGCCGCGCTGCTCGCAAACGACAAGAAAAGAACACGATGCATTGCAGACAAGAAACAGCTGAAAGCTGCGCAACAAAACCACAAGCGAACATAATCCACGTGCTGCCCAAGAAAAAGAACGCTCGCAAGCGCTGCGTTAGAATTTTATAGCGAAATGCAGAGTGCTGCTCAACATCCTCGTACGCATCAGCCGCGGCAAACAAGCCATCATGAATGAACATATGAATTCTAGGCAAGCCGCAACCGTAAACGAAAAACAACGCTCGCTTCACTTGTATTAAACCTCTTATCAATAAACCAAACACACAACCAAATGCGCCTCCAACAATAACTCCAGCCTTTATTTAGATTAAACATCCGACAAAGACACAGATTACTCAGTGACAAACACACGCGCCCTTTGCACAACACACGACATCTGACAAATGCTGAATCGGCAGAGACAATCATGTAAACTCTCTGGTCAAAATCCTGTCCTCCTTGCCAAGTATCATCGGACTTGCTTGCACACGCGCGAGCGCATTAAACACCCTCGCTCATGTGCATTCGGTCAAGGAGCACACGCATTGCGAGTAGAACAGTTATTTTAAATAGTATTAATAATAATAATAATGTACAATAAGTCGGCGTTCTGACATATAACACGGAAACGCTGCACTCACTACGTCAATTGCATTCAGGAGACTGACAGGGGAGAGAAGAAATTGTTCAATATTTCATTTTCATTTTTTCATTTCATTTTTCATTTTTTCATCATTTAGCAGACGCTTTTATCCAAAGCGACTTACAAGGGGAGCAATTAGGGGTTAGGTGTCTTGCTCAAGGGCACTTTAGTCATGTATTGAAGGTGGAGAGAGTGCTGTTTATTCACAATCCCCACTTTCAATTCCTGCCGGCGTGGGAATCGAACCAGCAACCTTCAGATTACAAGCCCGACTCCCTCCCTCACCACTAGGCCACGACTACCACCAATAAAGTCGTTATTTTTGTTTTGTTTTTGTGCACAAAAAGTGTTCTCGTCACTTCATTGCAATATGATTGAGCCACTTTGATCATGTTGACTATTTTAACGATGTCTTTAATACCTTTCTGGACCTTAAAATGTGCTATGACATTGCTGCCTATGTGTGGTTCAGAAACCCTCGGATTTCATCAAAAATATCTTAATTTGTGTTCCAAAGATGAACGAAGATCTTGGGGGTTTGGAAGGATGAGGATGAGGGTGAGTAATTAATGACAGAAATTTAATTTTTGGGAAAAAAAAAAAAGAAAAAAAAAAGCAAGGCACATAATGGCTGTCCACTGCTCCAGGTGTGAATAACCACACCTGAAATTTGCAGTGTGTGTGTGTTCACTACTCACTACTATGCTCCTAATGTGTGTGCACTGACTTGGATGGGTTAAATGCAGAGGACAAATTCCAAGTATGGGTTACCATACTTGGCCTTCACATGTCACTTTCACTTTTTGGATGAACTAACCCTTTAACTTGGACAAACAAAATCACATTTTTTCATATTGTTTATTGACTCCCAGTGAAGCACAGCATGTAGTCAGAGCACAATACGCCTCTCTTGTTCAATGGACATTATTCTTTGCTCCAGTGTTACTGGTATCTACCATAGACATAGCCGTACTTCATTGGACTCTATGGCCATGTATCCATTAAATCCTTGAGACATGTTGATGTAGATTAAAATAGTACATGAACAGCATAATGCTGCTGTGCAATGGTATAGGTTTGATTTTGACATTGATAGGGACATAAAAGTAGTCCGCAGAGCACCCGCTGTAATTGTGACTGTAATTTCATGTAATCTAAAGCCTTTATTTGTAGATATAGTAGCCACGTATAGAATAGACTCATAAAGGGAGATTTTTATGTCAGTGTGTTCCTCAGCTAGTAATTTCACAATTTTAGTATGTATTTTAGTAATATCTTAACAATCATGCTTTGATTCCCACTGGCATTTTTTAATATGCACAATTTTTATAATAACCACATTCAATGTATGTGTGTTATCTTTAATGTCAAGTGTCTTTAATGTCAAAAAAACATAATAATGAGATAATATAAGCAATAAGTAGCTCAATGCAGAAGGAACAGCTGCTGAAAAACTGTGCTTATTTAACCTGAAAAACAAAAGACTATTCAAACTGGGAAAAAATTATGTACAGAAAGCAAGCAAAGAACGTTCCCCTTCATTGAAACGGTCGATGACTTTAGTCGGACTTGCTAAAACTGTCGTTATGATCAGTGAAGCTGACTACACTGCATAATAAATCTCTTACAGTACATCGTATCTGCACCTGTTTACGATGAGAGCAGTCGAGAACACGCAGAACTGAGTGCAGAATGTCAGTGAGCCCACGCTGATCTCTAGCATTTTCAGCGGATTTCTTCTGCACCAGTGACTAATTTGAATGCCTTCGGTCATTTCCATTCATGTGCTCAACAGACACGTCTGTGATTGGTTGTAACGCTCAATGCTGCTAAGAAAACTAACAAAAACATGTCAAAATAAATATTTGATGCAACCTGAGGAGATCTAAATGTAATGCTGTAATAGACAGTTTTCGTTCATATTCACATTTCAATTTAATCGTGACAGTCGATCAATTTTTGCTGGGGATGATTCCGTAGTTGCCGGGTATTGGATGTCCCTAGAGCCCCTACTAAATTCAAAACCTCTGCTGCTGTGTGATATGTACACTTTCATTCAGTGAACTATTGAAATGCACAAGCAGTGATATGCAGTATATATTATTTATACATTACTGCATTTTGTTGAAATTTTAGGGGACTTTGTGCTTGGCTTCCAGTCTTTATACCACAAATGAGAAATAATTTTCAGTGCGAGTTTTATCTTTTTAAATAAAGCGAGAGGCTGAGGTAAGGAGAAAAATAGTGTTTGATTATAGATGGGCTACACGTCTGTTCTTCATCGGCTTCTTTTCAACTGGGCGGTATGAGGAAGATGATTTCATTTTGATGTGAAAAGGATGGACTATTTTCTGTTAGCACACAAACAGATGAAATCTGAATGCTCCCTCTCGTTAGCTAAAGCATTTCACGTTTCTTTCTCCTGACTCTAACTTTGTTTCATTTTTGCATAGCAGCTTGGATTATATCAACCTGCCTTCTTTTTCAACCCGTTTTAATTGCGTCTTACAGCTCAGTGTTCTCACACACACCCCACGGCAGCTTTTCCCCTTGTCCATAACAATGACATTGCCATCACCACACCTTGTTAAACTTAATCAAGACTTCGTTATGCCAGCAGCAGAGTCAGCGGTCAGCTTTAATCACCCCAAGCGTGGCGATCCCCCCCCCCCCCCCTCTACCTGTCTAATGTAGAGGAACTACGCAGATTGGTGTGACAGGAACAATGGCATACGATAACAAAGGCAAGAGACTCCAATCTGTCCCATCGGAGGCTTCTGCTCCATTAGAATTAGCTTTTTCCCCTCTCGCGGACACCGGCTAATTCTGGCCTGCCAGCTGTCTCTTCGGCCTCATTAGAGAGGACAGCCGCGGCCCCGTTCCCCACTCGATGGCCAAATAAGCGCCATCAGCCGTTGCGTTTGAGAGCTGTGCTGTCTCAGCCCATTACGGTAAACATAGCCCAGCCATACAGTAGTGGCAAAGGCAGAGAATGATGTAATAGCATTGTGAAAATGAGTCCGGATGCCCTTACAGGCTGAGCTCGACACCCCCGGCTCGAGCCCGCTCGGCCCACCAGTGCATTTCACACAACAATCACGGCCGCAGACAGCGAGACAGCAGCCACCAATCACTTGTGTTGTCTGGCCCTCTGACGGAGCGCATTTGTCTTGAGCTCTCTCGGAATGCTGGGAGAGCAGATTGTTGTGTTACACAGCAGGAGGGGATCAATGTAATCACATCACTTTCAACTTTTTGAATGAGGAGATGCCCTAATAGGATTTGGCAGTGCATGATACCCTCAAAATGCAGGAAATCTGTTCTGGCTCATTAGGATGCATCAGCATGTGCGCTTGCTCTCGCTCTCTTTCTCCCTTTATAATGTGTGTGTTTGTCTTTCTTCCTCCCCCTCTGGTTCTATACCTCACAACTTTTGAATCAAGTTTACTTAAGCTGCTTGTAATTGGCCATTCAGTCCTCTCGAAGGCAAATTTCGGTCCCTGCTGAGCTTGTTTTGTGTTGACTATTGAAAGCGCTTTCATTCTCGTTTGCCACCCTGTCTTCTTTTAGTGCTCTGAGAGTTTGTTCAGAGAAAAGGAAAATCAAACAAATTGCCAAGTCCGAGGCATCTCCCTTCAAACCCCTCTTTTTTTCCTTCCAGGATTTGTTTTGTTTGGTTCTTGGTAGCCTCTTGGCCTTAGTCTTGAGTTTCGGTGTGTGTCAGGCTTTACTTCAGAGCTCATGGGTTTCTCTGTTCTCTGAGCGTCGCTGGCCTGCTGTTTGTCTTCCTTCAAGTCTGTTTGAACAGTGTCCTCTGTAAACCTCCTACAAGACAAGGTAATTCCGTTTTCTTTGTGTTCTCCACAGGCTGTAGGCTACATATCAGAGAACGTTGTTGAAAGACTCATCAAATTTACATGCTGAACTGTCTTTTTTTTTTTTGGCTGACAATTAGGATGTACAATACTATACTGTTTTTTATATTACATTTGTCGTCATCTAACTCTCATTTAAACTTAAGCTTTAAAAACACTGATAATTAATGTTAAGCAAATTTCAAAATGAATATCCTCTTTTATATTGTACATTATAATGTTGTGATACCTAAATAAAATATTTGCTTTTAAAATGATTGATTTTAGATTTGTGTTTATATTTATTTTAATGTTTTTGAACAAAATAGTTTTAATTGGATATCTTAATTTTAATATTGACGATTTATTGGTTATCGGCCGTTACTTGGAAATAGTTATCAATTTATATGTGATCTGAATTTTTATATCAGTGTATCAGTGCAAAAGACCTGAAAATGTTGGAATGTCCTGCTACAAAAATAGCAGCTTTTATCCCATATACGCTAGAAGCCATTTGTATGCTAGTGTACTCTTAAACACTGACAATTGTACAGTTTTTCTCTTCCAGAAAATTTGACAAAAGATATTGATGTCTCGTTCTTTAGTAGCAAATAGTAAATCATGGAACAAACTCTGTGTCTTGGCGTCATTGATTGCACAATTGCTTGTATATTATTTACTTTCTTCCCATCAGTTAATAGCAAAATAATATTCTGGAATTCATTTTTGTCTGTAGTACTGTAAACTGTAATGTTCTTCACTGTTATGCAAACTAAAGACTATTGAATATCTTCAAATTAGATACTGAATGTCTCTCCCCATATTTTCTAAAGAAAATACGACAACAGAGAAAGGAAACCTGTCCATTAAGGCTGATCAACCAACTAAACTAACATTTAAAGGGTTAGTTCACCCAAAAATGAAACTTTATTTATTACTAACCCTTGTGTCTTTCCATATCTGTAAGACCTTCATTCATCTTCGGAACACAAATGAAGATATTTTTAAAGATATCCGAGAGGTTTCTGTCCCTCCATAGACTGCCTTAGATCAGGGACAGAAACCGATCGGATTTCATTAAAAATATTTTCATTTGTGTTTTCCGAAGATGAACGAAGGTCTTATGGATGTAGAATCACACAAGGGTGAGTAATTAATGACAGATGGTTCATTTCTGGCTGAACTAACCCTTTAACCTGCAAAACTAGCTCAGCTTTTCATTTCAGCAGGATTGTGATTTTTAGAATGCATTTTGACATTTCTGATCTTTTTCTGAGACCGACGACCTTTTATCTGAGCACAAAACAAGGAATTTATCCTCTAACACTGTGAACTAAACAACTTATTATGAGAATGTCTTTGAGAAAAGTCATTTAAACTCCGCAGTTTGAAAGTGTTCACCGTTGCGCAGTATTTGAGCTTTCTCTGTATTATTGCTTTATTTACTGTTGATGCAAGTGTGTCTCTAGAACCCCCTCCAGCACAGGACCGTGTGGCACACGTGCAAGAACAGAAGGAAAAAAAGAAAAAAGAGTGAGGGATAGAAAACTTGTGCAGTTGTCTGAAAGAAATGGAAGTTGATTTGTGACTGCTGAGAGATTAAGATGCAGACAGAAGCGTGTTTTTGTGTGTGTGGCGGCTGGCCTCGGTAAACCTGTGCCCTGCCAATGAGCCGTGGGGATCGATGGTCTTCACCGCACGCTACCTCATTACTACCAGCATCTCACTCTCTCCCTCGCTCTCTCTCCACCGCCGCTGTGCACACGACCACTGCTGCCTTATCACACTCATCTGAAACTGCCTATGTATTCATTATCCCTCACCTAGAGGCCTACACTACGCAGGGCACATGAAATCTACTTCCACATTTCATTGCCCTGGGATGGAGGAAATGAGAGAGGCGATGTTAAATGGCGATTGCATCTAAGTTGTGTAGTTTTTTTTTTTTTTTTTTACAGTTATTAAAAGGTGGTGGAGTATTTTAGCAAGTGTTAATTTGAAAGAGTTGTGATGGAGTTCATCTAAGTTCCTATATGGCTATACTCTCGATATAATCCTCAAACTCTTAGACCCTGTTTCCATCTGGTATTAAGATGCATTTTGGTCGATCGATTAAGTCGATTAGACTTTGAAGACTTTGAACGTGCAAAATTTGATCGGATGCTGCAACGGTCGTGATATGAGGTCACGTTCTACAGCGTTTTTTTTTTTTTACAAACGTGAATTCAACATATAACATTCAATTCAAAATGTAAAAATGTACAACCGACTCATGCCGTGAGGTCAAGCCGTGACAAACTTCTACTGGTCCCATGTCTTCACGTGATGTGAATTTGTTGGTCAGAGTTCTTCAAACTTTTGGAATGCAACGAAATGCAAAACTTTTTCGCAAAAGCTTGCGTTTCCGGTCTGATGCATTTGCATGTGTTTGAATGGAAGTCAATGGAAAAAACACATTACCCATTTAGACCATTTATAACCATTGCATACGCACAAAACTTTCACGCAAATTCTGACCCATGCGTACAAACACTTTCACTAGAGTGAGAAAAGTAATGAAGTAAACAGAGGGATTAATATCAGAGGGACATTAATATCCTACTTTTATTAATGGCGATAAGTCCTAAAATTACATAAAGTCATTACGCAGAAGATAGACAAAAATTATATATAAATATGATAATATAAATAAGATAAACAAAAATGATATATAATATCTTACTGTATGACCACGGCTGCACGGAGGGGTTGATGTCGTGTACAGGCATCTTCAAACAATTATGAAAAATATCACTGTATTGGAAGAATACAACTTGAAGAAAACAGTAAGATTTGGACGTTTCCTTTTTAAAATACTTTGTCAGTGAAGCGCAGAGTCAGATAATTGTATTTACACTGTAATAATTAAGTAGACCCATCTGTTTCCACTGAAATAACCTAAACATCCTAAAAGATGTTAACCTTATCAGCAAAACTGCATAAATTCGATTCGAATTGTTTAAAACGATTAAAATCCTATTTGGACGGTGGAAATTAAAGAATCAACTCTATTCTAAAAACTTTATCTGAGAAGTAAGCTATTTTATAGCTACAATTTAGTTTTTATGGATATTTTGATATATTTATAATAAACCAACAAGGATATAAGATGATTTTTAGTAATATGTGTTGCACAAATGGCATTTATAGTCCGTATGTAATATTTCCCAATGTCTTGTAGTTTTGACGGTGTTAACAATGGTGTCACGTGGATGAGAATATGCATGGAAATGATTTGCAGATGAGGTTATGCATAGTAAAACTAGGCATTGTAAGCTCCATATATGGTGATTTCGGGGAGGAGACGAGGTGAAGAAGCATTTATGGATATCTTCTGGTGACTGGGATTTATAAAGAGATTTTTGCGCAGGTTCTGGTGTACACATGGCTTTATAAATCTCTCTCTCTTTTTTTTGCGTACACCATTTTCAGATATATGTCGTACGTTCACTTTTAGTAAGGTTTTTACAAATGAGGCCCCTGGTGTTTTATCTGTCTCTTTTGTCTCCTTTCAATCACTTCTGTCTGGAGGGTCCATGGGTGGGTAAATGTACGGGTTTTTCAGATCAATCTAATGAACGAAATAAGCTCACGCAATTTACATATGAACGCGAAAGGAGACGAAGGAAAAACACACTGAGGGCAGCAGCTTTCGTTTCTGCTCTCACAGCCGTGAGACCAAGCTGAGCGCGTTGAGTGTGTGTTAGAAATCAGGAATGGTGAGAAAACATTGTGCTTGGTACGTTTTTCGTCTTTAAACCAAACTTGGGTCTTCAGCCGTCAAAGTTTAAATCCCGTCTGGATAGCGCACTTCCCATAATGTTTAAGCATTAAGTCAGTTGGCGGTCTTGTGCAGCTGTTCGAACACGTTCAACCACACAAGCGCTTCCACTACGAAAGCAATCCAGTTGAATTTGTTTTCGACTACCTCTGTCTGTGAACGAAAGTGGACAAGCTCAAATCATTTTACACCCCGTTTACACGTGTATTTAGCCGATCAACCAAAACGCATCTTAATACTAGTTGGAAACAGGCCAATCAAGAGCTGCAGGTTGCAATAGAAATCGACAGATAACTGGTTGATTTTTTTTTTTTTTTTATCAGTTGTTCGTCCTTTATTATTGAGTAATTTTGAATCGCCTCCCTTCAATGGTAACATACCAAAGTAACACTTATTTTTTGTATTAATTGCCTAATTTTTATTTATTTTTATTAAGCCTTTTATGTACTATAGCATTTAGTAGTGGTACTTTTTACAGCCAATAATCGGACAATCTTTTTTTTTTTACCATTTCGAATGTGCTATTTTAGGTGTCCACAAAGACTGACAAATTTAGCATTAGTCAACACGAATACAATCTTGAATTTTGCATCTAGAATTCAGGTTGTGATGTTAGGGTAGCATTTCCCAAAAGCATCGTAAGGCTATGTTGATCGTTGTTCCACTGCCACTAATACGAAGCTTATGGGAAACGTTGCCCAAATCTGTTTTAAGGGTTTTACTCTAGCATTAAATGCATGCTGTTCATATGGGACGATAAGTTAACACCAAGCGATTAAGTTAAGTTATGTTAAGTCGTGATGTATTGTCAAGTATGGGGACTTATACTCGAAATTGGTGCTCTGCATTTAACCCATCCAAGTGCACACACACTGCAGTGAGTTTAGGGGTTAGATACCTTGCTCAAGGGCACCTTAGTCATGGTATCGAAGGTGGAGAGAGTGCTGTTTATTCACAATCCCCACCTTCAATTCCTGCCGGTGTGGGAATCTGACCGACAACCTTTAGGTTACAAGCCAGACTCCCTCACCATTAGACCACGACTACCTCTAATTAACGACTACCCACTAATTAACGTTATATAGCAATTACAATTACAAATCACAACGAAATGACTGACTTCACCCACAAAAGCTCGGTTTGTCAGCTAACAGTTCACATGAACATTCACCTGCTCCCAACGTAGTCAAACCCAAGATGGAGACACGTTTATGTTCATACTTTGAGGGTGAAGTGTTCTTTAAAAAGGAAAGAAAATGAGGGAATATTATATTTTGCACAGAAAGTTAAGTTTTCTTCAATATAAAATAAGTT